>CAJHQP010000066.1:0-348362 GCA_905132765.1 Moricandia arvensis | reverse complement strand
AGAAGCTTGTGGGTCCGAAAATAGGGGCTGAGTCTTTTGCGGATTTTAGAGAGATTCTGGATGTTTGTGAGATGAAGGAACTTACTGGTTTAGGGGACAGTTTCACGTAGGCTGGGATGAGATACAAGAAGTATATCCAGTGCAAACTGGACCGCTGTTTTGGGAACAAGAACTGGAGAACAGTGTTCTACAAAAGCATCTCACACTTTCATGGAGAAGCTAGGATCTGATCACAGACCGGTTATGGTTAACCTCTCCAGTGAGAAAGACAGGAAAAAGATGGATTTTCGATTTGATAAAAGGATGGTGGGAAAAACTAGGGTGCGTGAAATAATAGGTGAATTGTGGAGAAGGGCGAGAAACCGGAAAAAAATTGTCTATTGCGGAGAGCTTGGGAGAAGTGAGGAAATTGCTGGGGCAGTGAAAAAGAGAGAACAACCAAAACTCTAATGAACGAATGCAGAAGCTTCGTTTTGACTTGGAGGTTGAATATTCATCACTTGCGCCCTACTGGGATCATATTAATGATCTGAAAAGAGAGACTGGTAAGGTTTTCAGAGAAGAAGACTATTTTTGGAAGCAAAAGAGCAGGGACAAGTGGCTGCTGGTGGGGGATAATAATACTAGTTTCTTTCATGCTTCTGTGAAGGCAAGTCGCCAAAGGAACCAACTCACAAAACTTTTTGACGACAACGGTAGGGAGTTTTCGTCGAATCCTCAGATGGGGAAGATATCAGCTGCTTATTTTGATAAGTTCTTCATGTCGCCTGGGTCGAGTGACTTGTCTGTTTTTTTTTTGCTGGAATGTCGAGTAGAGTAACAAATAATATGAATCAGACACTAATAAGGGAGGTTCATGACGAGGAAATTTGAGAAGTTGTTTTCTCGATCAAGGCCTCGAGTGCTCCAGGTACTGATGGTATGAATGGATTGTTCTTCCAGGAGTATTGGGATATAATAGGGGATGAGATGTCGAAAGAGACTAAGGTATTCTTCCAGACTGGTATACTCCCGATGGAATGGAATTTTACACAGCTGGGTTTAATACCGAAGGTTTCAAACCCAACAAAAATGGTGGATCTGAGACCCATTAGCCTCTGTTCCGTGATGTACAAGATTGTCTCAAAAGTTCTGCTGGCTCGTATGCAACCCCTATTGGAACATATTGTATCGCCCACTCGGTCCGCTTTTGTGCCAGAGAGATTAATCTTTGATAATATCATCATCGCGCATGAGATGGTACATGGTTTGAGGACTCATGAGCGGATTTCAAAAGAATATATGGCCATCAAGACAGACATGTCTAAGGCATATGACCGAATAGAGTGGGACTATTTGGAAGGGCTCATGACTGCTCTCGGCTTCCATACAAAATTTTGTGAGTGGATTATGGGCTGCGTACGTTCAGTCTCTTACACAGTGCTAATCAATGGGGACAGACATGGGAATATTGTACCAAGTAGAGGACTTCGATAGGGGGACCCATTATCGCCCTTTTTATTTGATTTGTGTACAGAAGGACTATCACATCAGTTAAATGAGGCAGAAAGAAGAGGAGATATAACGGGAAACTAGTTTGCAGAGAGTGAGCCGGCTGTACATCATCTGTTTTTTCTGATGACTCGCTCCTCTTTCTAAAAGCGAATGAGTCTGAATATGTTGCGAATGTAAGATCCTGAAGGAGTAGGAAGAAGCCTCAGGCCAAATGATCAGCTTTGCAAAATCTGCCATTAATTTTGGCAAAAAGGTAGCAGCAGAAATTAAAGGAAAAATAAAAGAGATCACATGAATAGTAAATGAAGGAGGAAATATGAAGTATTTGGGCCTGCCGGAATGCTTTAGTGGATCCAAAGTGGAAATGCTCCAATACATACACGAGAAGATGACGTCTCGATTCCATAGCTGGTACCGTTTTTTTCTTTCAACTGGTAGCAAAGAGATTTTGCTCAAATCAGTCGCTATGGGAATGCCGGTCTGTGCTATGTCTGTCTTCAAATTACCGAATAGTAGATATTATCCAAATAGGGATTTCTTAGCAGCAAGACTTGGACCTCGACCATCATACGCGTGGAGGAGTTTGTATGGACGTGAGCTGTTGGAGAAGGGTATAAGGCATAATGTGCGTTCGGGTGAGACAATAAACGTTTGGATGGATAAATGGATTTTTGACTCTGCTCCAATAGCTCATATGCTAAAGCAGGTTATTTTCGACCTCGAGCTCAGGGTGTGTGATCTTATGGATTCCCAAAAAAAATGTTGGAGTCAAAATCGGTTACGACGGAATCAACGTCCGAAACATACCGGGAGAGTACGGTCTTCGTGTAAGAAAGAGATACTGCCTCGAAAAAGGGAAAAAACATCCCCGAACGGCAATACGGCGAAAAAACTAGAAGACTCGATCATCTAACTCACCGGATGGGGAAAGATGGCCGAGCAAGACGTCCAGCTTGTCGAACGGGCAAATAAATCCACATGGGCCGACCAACTCGTCATACAGGCGAGTTGGGTGACACGAGCAATCCGATTCACTCGCTCGGAAAGTTGGATCAATCAATCCATTTTCACCTCGTCCTCGTTAACTCCCTCTCTCGATACTTGATCGAACTTATCTTTGTTCTGTCTCGATCAAGATTGACATTGGAACTTTACCGAAAGAACTCGTTTTCTCGAGAAAGGATCGGATAAATCGTATGAGATGGTAACGGTTAACTAAACACCTAGAATCATACATCCCATACGAAAGATCCTAACTCTCGGACGACATCGTTTTAGCAATGCTACTTCGATAAAATCGTAGAAACGCCTAAGTCGAAAAACGGCCCGATGAGATTTAAAACTCGGCCAAAGGCCCACTCGCGATTTTACCCAAAGTCAAGCCCAAAATTTGTGACGGTTTATCTTTTATTTTGCAGGAAGTGTTAAATGTTAAGTTCGGAAGATAAATGTCAAGAGCGGAGGATAAATGTTAAGTTTCCGAAGATAATCTTGAAGATCGAAGGAAAAAAGGAATATTTTTGCGAAGCGATAACTTCGACCAAGGGCAGAAGAGAAAAGATCAAACCGCCTCTAGAGGAGTATATAAGAACTTCAAGGGTGATGATGTAGAGGAAACACAAAAATCTCCACTCAGAGCAAACATAACTTAGCACTTAGAGCATTTAGGCAACTTTCCGTTTTTGTTATTCGAGTTGCGAATCAACTAGGATTTTGCAGTCTTAAGTTATTAGAACTAGGGATCTCGCCAACAGCTCTCATAGCCGAGGCTTCTATTAAACGCTCATACAAAAATTCGGAATAAGACATTTATTTGCTCTATTTTCGATTCATACTTTACTTTTCGATATTTACTTTGTAATCTTACTGATTGACGTGTGGTTTAGCAGATATCCGGGACCTCTGGGAAATTAGGGTTTTCCCTGCGTTCCTAATTCAAAGGAAATCGACAGTGCGAATTTCGGTTCCCCCCAGTTTGGCGCTAGAAGGAGGGGGTTACGGATCACTCTAACTCTCAGCCATCAACGCTCAATCAAACCATGTCAGATCTCAACAACCAACAGCCTCGTGACGATCATCGTCGACGAAAACGTTGAAAACACTCCAGCGACGAACGTCACTGCGGTCAACGCCGACGCAAACACCGCAGCGTTCGAGGAGGTAAAGAAGATGTTCTCAACTTTCAAGAAAAAGTCGGTAGAACTAGATAAGGTCATGAACTCCCTCGCTAAACAGGTTGAAACCCTCACAACGAGGAACATGGCCATCTTTCCGCGGGGAGCAACCCGAATCCGCGGAAGAAGACTCGACTTCACAACACCTTTGCACTGGTCCGACAACGTGCAAAGGTAAACCGTCTGGACAAAACCCTGACGAGGTAACCCCCGCGCCGATGCGGAACAACCCGGGAGACCTTCCTCCAATCGAGGAAGATATAGAAGGAGGAGAAGTCGAACACGTCGATGTGGAATCTAGCAGTCAGTCCGAACATACGGACGAAGACGCAGACATACATCCGCACCGTACAAGGAGGCGAGCAACTAGGGACGAGTCCCATTTCGACAACCCTATGAATGAATAAGAAGAAGCCATCTTCTGAAAACAACAGGAAGAACCGGCCGATGAGAAAACTCGGAGCGCTCGCAGCAAACACCGACAAAGTCGGAAATCTGCTATCAAGAGTTCGAAATCCGCGATCTCCGCGATGATCTCATGAAAACGGTGGCCAAATTCAGGGCGGTGAAGTCCCAAATCCACCACGCTGCTAACACTGCACCGGAGAGCGATCTGCTGCTCGAAGAGGCTCGTAAAACGCCCTTTTCTACTTGTATCACCGAACTAGGGTTTCAGATCCTGGGAAGGTCAAAGTGATGCCGTACGACCGAACTACGGACCCTAAGGAACACTTTCATGCTTTTCAGGTCGCAATGAGTATAGCCAGATTCAAAGAAAACGAGAGGGACGCTGGCGAATGCTGCCTCTTCGTAGAAAACCTCCGCGGAGCAGCGTTAGAATGGTTCTGTCGCCTCAGGTGAAACACTATCGGAAGCTTCCCCCAGCTTGCCTTGAAATTCCTTAAAAATGACTCGATGTTCATAGATCGAGAAACCTCCGACGTAGATCTCTAGAGCTTGTCTCAGAGAGAGGACGAAACTCTCCGCGACTTCATAAAACGGTTCAAAACCAAAATGGCTAGAGTCAGCGGGATAAGCGACAAAGTCGCGATAGACGCGCTTCAAAAAATGCTCTGGTTCAAGTCAAAGTTCAGGAAGTGGATAAATTTGGAAAAGCCGCGCACAATCCAAGACATGCTTTACAAAGCCACGGATTACATTATCATCGAAGAAGAAACGAGGTTCTTGGCCCAGAAATGGAAGTCAACGAAGAATGCATCAAAGGATCCAGGATCGGATCAGAAGTCAAAAAAGAAAAATTCTCGCAACGACAGAAGCGTCCAACGTGGAGACAAAGAAAGGGAGCTCATAGCGACGCTATTAACTCCGGATCAGAGTAAGGACGGACGATGGGAAGTACGTGGTTTCGAAATACGAATTACAACGAAAACGCCTTCTGCGATTTTCACGAAACGCGTGGACACTCGACCATTAACTGCAAAGTTCTCGGCGAGAGATTGGCCACAAAGCTGCTCTCTGGAGAACTCTCAGAAGTTTCCAGCGTGAAAGATCTCATCCGCGACTCAGATCATCCCCCGAAAAATAACAGGACTCCTCAAACGGAGAAACCTTCCCAAGGGGAACAATCAGGAGAAAAACGCGGAAGAAGGCAGGACGATAAAGGTAACGACAGCAACCGTCACAGGGTAAACATGATCATTGGCGGATCACAATTCTGCAGCGATACCGTCTCGGCCATCAAAGCTTATCAACGCAAAGCCGAGACAAGCGCGAATTCGAAGACCTGGCCCGTGATCAATGACACTCGGAAAGGAGAAATCACTTTCGACGAAGAAGAAACCAGAGGAATCAACCAACCACATTGCGATCCACTCGTAATCGAACTCGTAATAAGAGATCTCGAGGTGCTAGGGTTCTCATTGATACCGGCAGCATAGTCAATGTCATCTTTTCCGACACTCTAAAACGGATGAACATCGAGTTAGGCGAAGTTGTACCATTTCCGAAGCCGCTAACCGGTTTCTCTGGCACAACATCGAAACCCACAGATCTATCAAGTTACCCGTTGCGGGAAAAGAAGTCACCAAGATCGTCGATTTCGCGGTCATCGACCACCCAGCCATCTACAACATCATCATGGGCACGCCTTGGCTGAACGCCATGAAAGCAGTCCCATCAATTTACCACTTAGTCATTAAGTTCCCAACTCACAATGGGATTGCCATAATTTGGGGCTGCCAGAAGAAGTCGAGACGCTGCTTCGTGGCCGAGCACAAGCTAAGAAAAACCGGGAACACCACACGACAAAGGCCAAGCGCCCGAAGATAGCCCAAGTGTCATCCGAAAGTACTCCGGACAAAGACGACCCAGAACTGTTGATCCTAACAACGGCCAGCGAACAACCAGTTCCAGCGTCTAACGCGTCCATCCCATCAAAAAAGACAAGTACGACGGAAGACGTCGACTCAGTAACTGACGCAGTCGACACAAACACTACGACCTAGTAAACAGACTCGGCCAAATAAACAGAACTACGAGATGGTTTGGTCCTCGAAAGAGGTACGTAGGCAGTTCGCCAAAAGACGAGTTCAGCTATCCCCCTCTCTAAAAAGGGCGGGGGAGTGGGTACATATACGAACACTCGTATATTCCCAACTTCAGAAATAAAACTTTCGATGCATTGTACTCGAGATTTCCAAAACTTTTTCAATAAAGACTTCTTTATAAATTCATAAATTGACCTATCATCCGCAAAGAAAGACTATGATATAAATCTATACACGAGTAGAACGATTATCGCACCATCCCGGAAACGGAAACTCGCAAAAAATTAGTCTGCCTCAAAACGTATCAACTCAACACCATCTCATCTTGGTCGAGTCATCGAACACAGCACGAGATCCTTGTTCCCTACGCTCGAAGCATTACTTACGCAAAGTGTGTTTTCGAAAAAATAGGTGAGACGTCGTCTGAATTTTCGAGAATACACCTCCACACAAATCGCGACTACGAAAACACTCGACGATTGGCCCCGCTGAGAAATTTAGCCATCTTTAAAAAATGCACTCAGTTCCGTCTTAAGGACATATCCTCTCACATCCGACTAGGATAAACAGTGCGCTATAAAAGAAATTCAAAATTTTGGTCAGCACTTTCGGGAGACTTGAAAATTGTCCCCAAAGAGATGCTCGACTCTGACCAGACAAGTCATATAAGCCGAGAACCTATCGCGGACTTTAAATCGGAATGGAGTCAGGCTAAAATTGAAAACATGAAAAATGAAAGCCGATTAGTCATCGCAAAGCCTTAAACCAAAAGTAAATCTATGTCTTGCCCTAAACCCAGCACACTGGTCTCTAACGTCTCAAGGCATGATATCAAAAGATACGAGATCCTAAAACCATGTCTCTTTGTCCGTATCCTAACGTTCCCGAAACTTCAAAAAAACTCCTCTAACATCTCGCACAAACAACGAATAGGATGATCCGCAAAAAAGGGAAGAAGTCGAGATGACAACTCGAGTTTTCTCTCTACACTAAAACAAATCACAGACATCTCTCTGAAAACACCCACTTATCATAACATGTAGTGTTCGCATAAGAGTTAATAAAATGTAGGGATTCAAGGCCACACCCGGCAAGTCCGGCTACATACGACCACATTCAGCCGACAATCAAACAAAACAGAAAAGTGCAATAATATAAAAGAGAAGCATTCTCAAATCGGTCGCGGTCTCGCAATTATCCATCAAAATCAAAACACCCGGTCATCGATCTACCGAGCGAATAATCGTTGACATCCAGAGGAGCCGTCGGATGGTTTACCTTTCCCGTCTCATCGGCATTCCCCACCTCGGCCTCCACCGTGTCGGGAGAAACAGGAACCGGGTCCCATTGTTCCCAAATCCTCTCTTCTATTGAGGAATCGCAAAGTCTCTGTCCCTCTCGTTCATACGCCCGGTCTGCCTCACATATTTAGCATCGAACGAATAATTAGAAGCCTGTGTGAGGTAAAGCCTGTCCATGGCACCACGCCACTCGCGATAATCCCCGAAGTCCTTGTAGCCCTTCGTAAGCTCCTCAAACTCATACGAGAACTTTTCACGACGGGTTTTCATGACCTATGCTATTTCTCTCTTCCCTCGCCTATAAGCATGACGTACCTCCGTCGCGACCGATTCCCTCTCACGACGACGGGAAATTTCCAGCTCATCTCTCAAACGAGCAATCTCATTATTGGCTGTCTCGGCCCTGAACTGAGCCATGCGTGCCTCCTGAAAGCTCGCATCAAGAGCTCTTTTCATCATAAGGAGACCATGCGAAATAACTCAAAGTCAAAAAAATTCTTCCCTCGATAAAGGACAGTAAAAGCTTACCCCATTGACCATCCACGATGCTTAGGACAACTCCGGGGCCTCGTTAGATCCAGCTGCCCCGGAAGATAATCAAAACCAAGCAGCTCATCGAGATCGTCTCGCTTGCCACTACTTCTGCCTACCTGACTATTCAGGAAATCCCTTAGTATATTATCGGAGGAGCACCGCCTGTTGATCACCTCTTCCTCGACAACGATGTTTTTATCCTTATGATTCTTCGGCTTTTCTTCCCTCGTGCGAACCTTGCATGAAACCAATCCACCCATGGACGCCTCAAATCCTTCCTCAACCGGAAGATCTGGTCGGTGGCGAGAACGGTGGAGAGAAACGGCACGACGGACCCTTTTCGGGCTAAATGTTGCCCAAAAACACGAGCGGCCGCAAAGCAAGTCTCAAATGGTAACCACACCGTCCTGACTCAGAGGGAAAGGATTGGTCTCTGGAAACGAAAACAAAACCCATTAGAAACCAAATTTCTCCGAAACAAAAGGGAGGGAGAAGAGAAAAAGGGGCTACACTTAGCCAAGGATACCTTTTAAACCCCATCTAGTCCTAAAGATGGGGAGACCGTTTGCTTCCACAGACGCAGCGTCAACATACACGAAAAAGAAATGCTTCCGCTATTCGTGATAGTTTGACACGAATTCAGTTATGATTGTCATCCCCGTTCAGGGCCTCAACTGAATAATGGATGACTTCCCGATTGGTTTTAGCAAAGAGTCGAGATGGTTGGCGTCAAGGGTTATACCCAGCTCGAAACTCAGAACGAGGATACCAAATATATGCTGAAGACCGACGGGTTTACTTGACTAATCGATATTTTGGAATGATCGAGAAGTCGTGCTATGGCCTTGGGAATAGGAAACCATAAATGAAATTGTGTCAAGTACACCTCGTAACACGTAAAATAACCTTCGGGCGGGGACTCAGAAACCTCTCCAGCCTCCGGAAGACGAAACTCGACCGATTCGAGAACTGAACAGTTGTCTCGAATGGTATCCTGCCCATTCAGACATGTTTTGCTTGGAAAACCCTCTACATGGTTGGCTTGAAACCGAGGCAAGGCCCACATACCAGGTCTGGGGGGTTTCACGTCTCCTCTGGCCGCCCAATACGCCTCGGTTTCTTCAGGGTCGACCGAGTGAGCCGAGAATTTCGTTTTTGGTACAACATTGTTGCATTGCGAGCTGGAATCACCGGGGACAGAACGGTCTTCAGGGGATTTGAGGAAAACTTTCTTCCTGAAGACATAAATTTTTTTTTTCAAAGGAAAGAAAGAGAAGAGAAAATCTTTTGATCCTTAAAAGAGTTTGTGAAAATGTGAGGAATCTGTGAAACCACTCCACATACTTATAGAAGAAAGGATTCACTATTTCACCTTTAGGCTTTGGACGTTGGATTCTGCCTAATTCATCCAATATGCTTAAAAACGCTCGCAAGAACATCACAATTCTGACGAGCTGGGGGGCTAACTATTGGGCTCAAAATCAGTTACGACGGAATCAACGTCTGAAACATACTAGGAGAGTACGTTCTTCGTGTAAGAAAGAGATAATGCCTTGAAAAAAGGGAGAAAACATCCCCGAATGGAAATACGACGAAACGACTAGAAGACTCGATCGTCTAACTCCCCGGACGGGGAAAGATGGCCAAGCAAGAAGTCCAGCTTGTCAAACGAGCAAATCAATCCACATGGGCCAACCAACTCGCCATACAGGCGAGTTGAACGGCAAGGACCAACCAAATCGCCTGTATGGCGAGTTGAACGGCTCGAACCGACCAAATCACCATACGGGCAAGTTGGACGGAAAGGACCGTCCAACTCGCCCGTATGGCGAGTTGGACAACGGCACAGACCAACCAACTCGCCCGTATGGCGAGTTGGATGAGACAAGCAATCCCATTCGCTCGTTCGGCAAGTCGGATCAATCAATCCATTTTCACCTTGTCCCCATTAACTCCCTCTCTCGCTACTCGATCGAACTCATCTTTGTTTCGCCTCGATCATGATTGACATTGGAACTTTACCGAAAGAACTCGTTTTCTCGAGAAAGGATCAGATAAATCCTATGAGACGGTAACAGTTAACTAAACACCTAGAATTGTACATCCTAAACGAAAGATCCTAACTCTCGGACGACGTCATTTTAGCAATGCTACTTTGATAAAATCATAGAAATGTATAAGTCGAAAAATGGCTCGATGAGGTCTAAAATTCGGCCAAAGTCCCACTCGCGATTTTACACGAAGTCAAGCCCAAACTTTGTGACGGTTTATCATTTTTTTTGCAGGATAGAATAAATGTTAAGTTCGGAAGATAAATGTCAAGAGTGGTGGCTAAATCTTAAGTTTCCGAAGATAATCTTGAAGATCGAAGGAAAAAGGGAATATTTTTGACGAAGCGATAACTTCGACCAAGGGCAGAAGAGGAAATAGCAAACCACCTCTAGAGTAGTATATAAGGACTTCAAGGGTGATGATGCAGAGGACACACGAAAATCTTCACTCAGAGCAAACATAATTTAGCACTTAGAGCATTTAGACAACTTTTCGTTTTTGTTATTCGAGCTGCGACTCAACTAGGGTTTTGCAGTCTTAGGTTATTAGAACTAGGGATCTTTCCGACAGCTCTCATAGCTGAGGCTTCTATCCTGTTGTAAACTCTCATACGCAAATTCGGAATAAGACATCTATTTTCTCTCTTTTTTATTCATACTTTGTTTTTCGATATTTACTTTGTAATCTGACTGATTGACGTGTGGTTTAGCAGATATCCGGGACCTCTGGGAAACTAGGGTTTACTCTGCGTTCCTAATTCAACGGAATTCGACAGTGCGAATTTCGGTTCCCACAAAAACTTGGGATAAAGGGAAACGGGACGAAATATTTTTTTCCTAGTGAGTGAACTTATAATGAAACAAAAACCAGAGTTTGGGAAAGAGGATTCCTATGAGTGAGTTCATAACAGATGGGGGTGCTTATTCAGTGAAATCGGGGTATTGGCTGGCATGTTCCAGGGATCTATCTGAAGTTAGGGTGAATGCACAAAGCAAGCCATCTATTAATGATTGCGAAGTCGGGTATGGGAGGTGAATACTGCTCCAAAGATTAAAATCTTTATGTGGAAGGCACTCTCAAATGCTCTAGCTGTTTCGGAGGTATTGATGGTAAGAGGTATGAAGGTGGATCCTCGATGCAAAAAATGTGGGGAAGTAGGTGAATCCATTAATCATGTTTTGTTTACATGTCTAGTAGCACGTCTGGTTTGGGCTGTGTCGGGTTTTCCTTTCCCTCAGAGAGGTTTTGAATACAGGTCTTTGTTGGAAATTTTAGCCACTGTTTATCTACTGGAAAGAACCCAAGAATACCGGTGGAAGTTAGCCGTACTTTCCCGTGGATTTTTTTGGGTACTCTGGAAAAATAAAAATGCTTTTGTTATCGAAGGAAAGGAATATGATGCAGAGTTTATAGTAGCTAAATATATCGAGGATTCTAGACTTTGGTATGATGCACATGCGGCTGTGAAAAGAGAAGATGGCGGTACAAACCGGTGTCCTAGAGGGGATAAGAGATGGAAGGCCCTTGGGAATGAGAATGTCAAGTGTAATATCGGCATCTCGGTGACCAAAAGGAATAGTTTGGCTGGTATGGGGGTGGATTGTGAGAAATAGTGCAGGTGAAACCCTGCTACATAGTAGAAGATCTTTTCTTGGAGTACCATCCCTTTGGTGGCAAAGCGTCTGGGCTTGATATGGGCAGCTGAGAGTATGGTTTCTCACTGAGTGCGAAATGTGATCCTTGAAATAGAAGCTTCCAAATTGGTTGGGTCTTTAAACAAACCTAAGGCTTGGCCTGCTTTTCGAGCGCATGGAGAAGAATGAAGAGGGGTTTTGAGTAAATTAAGAGGTTGGAAGGTGAACCAAGTGACGAGAGAGGTGAACAAAGGTGCCTTCCTAATTGCTAGGAGCGTGACAAAAGAGTTGAGGCTTCAGTCTTATGTGGCCCAAGGTAGCCCTTTGTGGCTAAGGGGTTTACTTGATGAGGAGGGAACGAGGATCAATAATCACTAGAAGGAGGGGAAGTTTCTGGTGTAGCTGTTTTTTTCTGTGGGAGTGAATGCCCTTTAGACTTGATTTCATCCTCTGTTTTTGTGTTTCTCTATCGTTTGTTTCATTTTCTGTTTCTTGTGGTTGTATTTGGAACCTTTACGTTGTCCTGCAGTATTGATATCCTCAGAGTTCAAGAAAGAAAAGATAATTACACAATACTCCCAGGTTTTTAATAGGCCAATAGCATATTGATTTACTTTCCTGAAGTGTAACCATAAATTACATGAAGAGAAATGAAATCCAAAAGACAAAGAAACAATTATTACAAGAGGAGGGAAGAGACAGAATATGTAAAAGGAATAGATTTAGCTACCTTTGAAGGTTGAAGAGAGAACAAAACTGTTGGGTTTTTGGTGTTCATTTATAAGTAAAGAGACGAGCAAGTCTGTCTCTTAGATAGTCAGGTCTTGCTCTTCTCACTTACCTGTCACTCACCACTTTTATCTCCTTAATGTTGAGAGAGTAATTGTTTCAAAAAAACACACACATCATATACACATATTCTTAAACCCCACTTCATTGTAGATTCAGACCAATGATACTACAAAGTTCATGGAGACTAGTATGTTATGATGACGGCTAAATTCTAGAGTGATCAAGACTATGTTTGATGCTGATAGGTTTTAGCTATCTAGAACTTCTCAACAATGTAACACTTTCTTTTGATATAGCCTATTTATTACCAGTTTTAGGCCAGGTTTTAGGCTCTATTTAGGGTCTATTATGTGTGCCTAGGATATATTTTAGAGTATCTAAAGGTTCATGGACGTTTTGAAGATAAATGAACATACTTGGAACTTTTGGAGCATTTAGAGGAGAAGAATCCGTAGCTGACTATTGGAGGAGTCAAAGTACAAGACTGTCGTCGATCGACGACATAACCTTGGAGTCGACCAATGATGAAAGACCAAGGTCGATCGATGCTACATACTTGCCATCGACTGACGCCCAACTCGCAGACAGTCGACTGAAAAGCCCAAGTTCAAAAGACAAAAGACAAGAATACTCTGGACGAGTTTTGACCTAGATTTTAGGGTTTTTATATTTATGCTCATGTATTGAGAGCTTGTAGAGTGTGCAAGTGAAAGTACAAGCTTAGGCAAGACTTGAAACAACACACATAGCTTTATAGTTTTAGGTTTTTAGGGGAGAAGATTCATAAACTCCTCAGGGAGATTTGTATTAGAACCCCAATATTTTATGCATTCTAATCAGATTATTATTTTTTCTTTGATTATGTCTGAGTAGTCATCAACTAGGTTTAGGGTTGAATGATAGCAATCATGGATTAGCCCAAAAGTAGGATTGCTAGCTAAGTTAATATCCATCAATTGAGTTGTGCTTAATGCTTGCATTCTAGAGTAGCTAACTAGGATCTCGAAAGTAGGACATGGACGACTACGAGAGTAGGTCATGTGTCAGAACAGACCACACCAAACTAGGCTGTTAGGCGCATGCGAGAGCTGGTCTAACAAGTCTGGTGGACTTATCAAATCTTGTTCACACTTCTTTCTGATTTCACTGTCGATCGACATCAGGCCATAGCCGTCGATCGATGGTCTTTCCTTTTGCTCGCATACGAGAGTTGGAGTTAAAAAGGTCAGAATAGTTAATTTTGAGTCATAGTATATTTACATATATATTCTTCCTATCCACTATAATCCATTAAGCTTGAAACCCTAGATCTAGCATATTAACATTTGAATCAAGTTAGTTTATTAGAATATTTTCATATTTGCATTATTAGCATATTTCCATATTTCACCGATACTTCTTGAAAAAGAATATTTAACTGATTGTTTGCCAACCTATATATATATTCACCTAGTTTAATCTTTAGCAATAATAAATCTATTGTGTGCCATTTCTCTCTGTGGATTCGATCCCTAAGTACTACACCTGATCTCTTTTGGTAAGAGTACTATTTTTGGGTTAAAGACTAGGGTTAATTTGATAGTGATTTGTTTAGGATATTTATACACTGCTAGAATAATTAAAACACACACGTCAAATTTGGCGCCGTTGCCGGGGAGCATTGATCGCCATTAGATTTAATTTCTAGGATTTAGTTTTGGTTTGTTACTACATTCAAGTTACTAATTTTTCTATTCTTTTTTTTTCAGGTGCATGCAAACACACACCATGAGCAATAAAGGACAAGAACTAATATTCTCATACCCGATAGAATCAAACATACGATCCGCAAAGAGATGCGACAAGCATCGATCGACAGCAATAACTCCGCGTCGACCGACACATCTTTTCGGACATCATCGACCAACAATCAAAACTCGAGCATCGACCAATGCTGATCACACACCAACGATCGACATCATAGTACCTGCATCGATCGACAAAAGCCAACGAGTTCAAATGGTTGCGACGTTGATATTGACTCGGGATGAAGATGGGAACCTGCATGACCAAGACAGTCATCTGCGTAATGCAGCAGGTCAAAAGATAGATGATCAGGGGGCTGTAATACCTGAAGCATAAGTAGAAGCAGACGCTGCAGCAGTCCAACCTGAAGCTAGTGCCCAAGCTGCTCAAAGAACACTAGTTGACTACAACCGTGCAGACCAGTTCTATGCTAACAGATCCGCCATTCGCCCTCCAGCTTTTCAGAGCAATGATTTTGAAATCAAGCTTGCCTTCTTCGGACTTTTAGCGTAGACACCTTACCATGGGTTACGACATGAGCACCCTATGAATCATCTAGAGCGTTTTTGAGGATTTAGTGACTACTATCAAAGCCAATGGAGTCCCCGAGGACTATCCCTTTTGTAAAATCTTCAAATACTCAGTTGCTGGAGAAGCTTCATAATGGCTTAAGAAGCTACCACCAGGATCTCTGACATCCTGGAATGACATCAAAAATGCTTTCTTGCGCAACTTCTTTGATGACGCAAGAGCAGAAGACCTGAGGAGCAAGATTGCTACTTTTTCACAGGAACCCTCAATGTCTTTCAAGAACTCTTGGATGAGATTCAAATCATACCAAAGAGACTGTTCACACCATGAGTTCAACGAAGTGCAACTTCTCAGCACTTTCTTTAGAGGTATTAGATTACAGTATCAGATGGCTTTGGACACAGCTAGTGAGGGAAATTTCAGCACCAAGAATCCTGAAGAAGCTACAAGGTCGATTGAGAATCTGGCATCCAACAGCAGGACCAAGAACACGTACTTTGAAAGAAAGAAATCAACTCTAACTATGAGTAAGGATCAGATTGAAGAGGTAAAGGCAAAACTGGATAGTGTTCAGAAATTCTTCAGGAAGCATGTCACTTTTGCAGAGGTAGAAGCAATAGAGTCTGGAGATGATGAGATTGAAGAAGAGGATGTGAACTACATTGATGGGAATTGTTTCCGGAGACAAGAGAATTCAGGTTTCAACAGGAACTCCTATGGGAATTATCAAAGAGGTAGCTTTAATCTGGGTTCACAGCGAAAGCCCTTCAACAACAACAAAACTTATGGATCTTCCTACTACCAGAATCCTCCTCCAACGACTAAGGAAACCAAGATTGAAGCAATGGTTGACAGAGTTTTAGAGGGACAACAAAAGATGACTGTGGATTTCAATGAAAAGATAGATGGACTGTACCTCAACCTCAACACTAAATTTGAGAACCTCAACACCCATGTGAAGAAGCTAGAGAATCAAGTATTGCAAACAAGTGAAACCATCAGGAGACATGAGAGCATGATTAAGGAGAAAATTGAAGCTGGACAGAAGCACCACGTTAATGCATTGATTAATGATGATTTTTGGCAGAAAGTTAAGAGGAAAGAGCTCTAAGAAGGAGATTTTCGTGTGGAAAGTTCGATGTCATTTGGCAGTTCCCATTGGTGTCGATTGACACCAACCAAAGAGCATCGATCGACAGTGAATCCTGCAGCATCACTGGCTTTACGTGAATTGATTAACGTCGACCGCCACCTACATGAGACATTCGATTGACATAGTGATAGAGGGATCGATCGACCATGTGATCTGAGCATCGATCGACAGATGAGGAAGCCGATTCGAGTACCAAGCACCGCTGCAAGTTTGATTGTGCGTCCGACCAGAATGGTTTCAGAAAAGTATACTGACACATCTGAAAGTATGGATCATGATAGAGAAGATGAGGGACACTCCAAGAGGAAGCAAAAGATCCCCAAACATCTACGCAGAGAAGCAAACGAAAAAGAGATGGACAACTTTACGAAAAGACTTCTCAAAATTCATTTAGATACTCCTTTTAATGAAACTTATTATACTCACAGGTTGTGGATGTTTTTTTAGGGAAACAAGGGTGACAGACGATGATATAGAAGTCATGTTCAATCATCTCAGAGAAAAGATGAAACGTAGAACCTGTCTGAAGAAGAAGAGTGATCCTAGGAAGTTCGTGATTCCATGCTTTATCAAGGGCAAAAAATACTCCAATGCCCTCTATGATACTGGATCATCAGTGAGCATTATGTCAATAACTATGGCAGAGAAGCTGAATTTGAAAGTAGAACTCTCCAATGATTCCTTCACATTTATAGACTGCTCAAAAGTGAACTCAGGAGAGATGGTTCCAGTGCAGATTAACAACACCTTAGTACCAGTAGACTTCCACGTGATGAACATCAGGTAGATTGGAACTCTTCACTTTTACTTGGAAGAGCATTCATGGCTACAGTGGGAGCTATATGCGATATGAAATTAAACATGTTGTATCTATCTTTAATTGATCAAAATATTTTCTATGAACCTGTCAAGATTAAGAACAAGGCTACTCTGATTGAATTGTGTGATGATGTATAACTTGTGGCCACATGCTTTTGTGATTATCACATCGACGAAGAGTCGGAAGATGGAGCATCAAACGACACCCAACCCAGACAATTGATCAACACGCTTGCAATTCAGCAATCGGTCGACACCCACCTATTGTTATCGATCGACACTCACACTCTAGAACCGATCAAAAACCTACCACACATATGGTGCTACAACACAGCCTACCCCGAGTACAATGAAGACTACAGAGAAGAAGAGATGATCGACTACCATGGTATTGCTATGGAAGAGGCTGGTGTCTTACATATTTCCCATCGATTCGGGAATTCGACATCGATCGACGGCAGCCCTATGCAATCGATCGATACTGACCACAAAGCTGCAACCGAAGTAGATCCAGCTGCAAAACGCAAGAAGGAATATGGTTATTTACAACCAGATGAATTCTATATTATGAGAGATCCAGACGGTCACACAAGAGCTATGGATGGCAGACTATTTAATGTCACGAGGGAAGATATTGCAGACATTCTTGTCATGGCTAATGGAGCTGGAAACCTTTTTGCGCAATAGTCTGGTTATCGAGCATCGGTCGACGGTCACCATACACCATCGATCAACACGCATCTAGTACGCGAAGGATGCGATGAAGATTACAGAGAGGAAGAGGAGATTGAATGTCGCGGCCTAGAATTTGAGGAAACTGGCTGGGTGATGAACGCGAGACTGGATAATCAAGCATCGTTCACAGGCTACTCATGGCCTTCGAATGACATCAGACGTGAACCAGAACACAAACATGGAATAGAAGAGACTGATATTCATCACCTTAGACCAGATGAGTTTGGTATTTTCAGAGACCCATAGGGACATGCACGTGCTCTTGATTGTAGACTCCTACATTTATCCAAGGAGGATGTAGCAGATTTCCTTATTCTGGCTAATGGATCAGATAATATATTTGGACAGCAGCAGAGCCATCGATCGACGCACACCACTCAACATCGATCGGTATTTAAGAGAAGAAATACGAGCCGATCCGTACTGATCCAGATATTGTCAAGCCACCATCGATCAACACTGCCATCCGGACATCAATTGATTGGCGTTACGAGCAAGGTACGAGAGCCTTTGATACTGAAGGTAACAGACTTTTCTGCTGGGAAAAGAAAGATGAGTATGGCATCTACAGAGATGTGAATGGTAATGCACGAGCTACAGACGAAAGGGTAGTGAATGTGCAAGCTGAACATATCAGAGCAGTTCTAGAGAGAGCTACATTGGTTTGAGCAGAGCTACATATGTTTACCAAAACATGCAACAAGGATCGCTATATCTAAGAAGGATCAACAAACATACAACGGAGAAGAGATTGATGATATGGTGAATGCGATCTATTGAATTCAAGATACGTCACTGGATGATTTTTACAAGGTTGGATGATGTCTACTATCCTATAGACACCTGCCTTACCGGTTTGACTGCACGCATGGATGGGATGAAGCAAGAGTTGGATACTGTTCAGCGACAACTTGCGATTACGGCTGAAAATCGAGCATCGATCGACGGAAACACCAAAGCATCGATCGACATTAACGAACACAGACATAAAGCAGCAGCAGAAATAGAATTAGAAGATAGGTTCGATGAGATTGCATTTTCTCATAGCCTGATGAAGAAAGATATTTCTCAGCAATTTGAGGATTTATCAGACACTACAGCTGCCAGACTTAGAATGCTACAGTGCAGTATTGAGAAACTAGAAAAAGGAATGCATTCAATGTACTTTTTCAGAACAGTTACAAGGAATGGGAAAACAAGAGGAGATAAGGCACTAAGGAACTTCATCAGTACATGGTTTCAGAATAGCAAAAAAGATGTAGACACTTATTTTTCAAGTGTTGATCCAACTTCATAGTAGTCAGAAAGTTCACAACGTCGAGCTAAAGACTATAACCGAGCGCTGAGTGGGAGGCAACCCACTGTTTAGTAAGCTTTTATTTAGTTTTTACTTATACTAATACTTATTCCAAGTTTTACTTTGTTTTATATAGACTGTTTGAGTCACCATCGATCGACACTATAGAGACACCATCAGTCGACACTGGATCGCGATCATCAATCGACCACATATGGCTACCATCGATCGATACTCTTCACAGAGTTTGGTATAGAGTTTCTCTACCTATCTATTTACTTATGATTTAATTTTTCATAACCAATCCGAGGCGAATTACAATGGGGATAATGTAATTTAAGTCTGAGGGAGGTTCGCTAATGCTATTTAAGTTGTTTCGAGTTTTATTTGCTATATATATATATAGAAGTTTTTCAAAAAGTTTTATTGAATCAAGAAGGAGATTATGATCAAGATTTATTATTGACTAACCACATTTTAGCACCATTCTTAGAAAGTTATTGCAAAGATTACTAGAGATACAAAGTGGATCATTCTGCCATTATATCACACTTGCTTAGAAAGTTTGAAGGAACTGAAGCTGATTTCCAACACTAATCCTGATCAAGAAGAAGCAGATCAATTGGTGACAGCTTGTCATGTGAGGAGGTTGTTAAAGGGTGAGGTCTTGGGTTCGAGTAGCGCCAAGCGCACCAATAAACCATATGTGAGCCGAGGCCTATGGGTGAATTTGGGCAGGTTGTATCACAGGGGAGGGGTTAAGGTCGATGCGCTGCAGCGCCAGCTGGGTTCCATGAGACGAGTTGTTATAACTTTATGCCTAGTTGTTCAGATACTTGCAGAGGTAGAGTCCATGTGTCCTTTGATTGATACTCCCAAGGTAAAGCCTACACTTTTATTTTATGCAAAGAAATAAAATTAGTAGAGGGGTGAGTCAGACTAGTATTTGCTAGGTTGTTGGTAGACTGGATTTTGTTGCTATACTAGGATAAAGTATATAAAGTTTCTCTGTGATTGACTTGATAGGATGTTGTTGCAACAGAGTAAGGTGACAGTTATATTAAGACATTATGTGAGTTTTCGCTTTTCAAAACTTTTTTCACAGGCTTAGTTTGCTTGAAGACAAGCAAAAGGTTAAGTCTGGAAGAGTTGATATAGCCTATTTATTACCAGTTTTAGGTAATGTTTTAGGCCCTATTTAGGGTATATTATGTGTCTCTAGGATATGTTTTAAAGTATTTACAGGTCTAGGGACGTTTTGGAGATAAATGGAGATACTTGGAGCTTTTGGAGCATTTAGAGGAGAAGAATTCGTAACTGACTATTGGAGGAGACGAAGTACAAGACTGTCGTCGATCGAAGACACAACCTTGGAATCGACTGATGATGAAAGACAAAGTTCGATCGATGCTGCACACTTGCCATCGATCGACGCCCAAATCACAGACAATCGAATGAAAAGCCCAAGTTCATAAGACAAAAGACAAGAATACCCTGGACGAGTTTTGACCTAGATTTTAGGGTTTTTATATTTATGCTCATGTATTGAGAGCTTGCAGAGTGTGCAAGTGCAAGTACAAGCTTAGGCAAGACTTGACACAACACACATAGCTTTATAGTTTTAGGTATTTAGGGGAGAAGATTCATAAACTCCTCAAGAAGATTTGTATTAGAACCCCAATATTTTATGCATTCTATTCAGATTATTATTCTTTCTTTGATTATGTCTAAGTAGTCATCAACTAGGTTTAGGGTTGGATGATAGCAGTCATGGATTGGCCCAAAAGTAGGATTGCTAGCTAAGTTATTATCCATCAATTGAGTTGTGCTTAAAGCCTATATTCTAGAGTAGCTAACTAAGATCTTGAAAGTAGGACATGGACGACTACGAGAGTAGGTTCTGTGCCAGAACATACCGCATTGAACTAGGCTGTTAAGCGCATGCGAGAGCTGGTCTAACAAGTCTGGTGGACTTATCAAATCTCGTTCACACTTCTTTATGATTTCACCATCGATCGACATCAGGCCATAGCCGTCGACGATGGTCTTTCCTTTTGCTTGCATACGAGAGTTGGAGTTAAAAGGGTCATAATAGTAGATCTAGCATATTAACATTTGCGTCAAGTTAGTTTATTAGAATATTTCCATATTTGCATTATTAGAATATTTCCATATTGCATCTCTACTTCTTGAAAATGAATATTTCATAAACTGATTGTTTGCCAACCTATATATATATATATCCACCTAGCTTAAACTTTAGGAAAAAGAAATCTATTGTGTGCCATTGTCCTCTGTGGATTCGATTCCTAAGTACTACACTTGATCTCTTTTGACAAGAGTATTATTTATGCGTTAAAGAATAGGTTAATTTGATAGTGATTTGTTTATGATATTTATACCCTGCTGAACAATTAAAACACCCACGTAAAATTTGGCGCCGTTTCCGAGTAGCATTCTATCTATTCGAGAGAGAAGCTAAAGGGAGAGATCCAGCTTGCCATATGGCGACATGGGAGCTGCATTTGGCGACCTATGAGTTGTTTGTGGAGTCTTAATTATTTTATCGTAAAATCACAACGGGAACTCTGAACTCTCAACTTTATGAGAATTGTGTTCGGCATGTATGAGACCTTTTCCTCGTAGTGATATCAAATAACTTATATGCATGAGAAATCCTTCATATAATATAAAAATTTATTCAATCTATATTCTTAAAATACACATAACTCTTTCTGAATACATGGTATTAATATCGATGAGAAAATCTTCCCACAATAGGAAAAACAAGAAATATGCATACGTGTATGATACTAGGCATTAAGGATTACAAGTACAGAATCCATCCACACACTTATTAGATAATGATTGTTGCATCTCAACCTTGTGTCACCCTGGACGGCTGACGAAGATTTTGAGGTAAACATGTGCATTGATTGTTTCGGCATCGTTTTATCTCCCCAACCTTGCATCGCACATCTGGGCAATCTTTAGAAACTATGCACCAACCAACTTCTGCTGTCGGAACACTGACCATCGTTGCACCTAATTTAAGATAATCTATTATCTAATTTAATAAATAAATTCAAATAATTCATTAAGAGTATGAATGACATTAGTCATTTTAGATTTTAACGTGAGAGCTTAGAACTTAAAACTAACTTCAAAAATAATATTATCTATTTGATGAAAACTAATAGGAAATAATATATAGTTTTATAAATATTTTTTGTTGTCGTGATTATTTATTTCATCAAATAATTTTACCTTAAGCTAAATATATCATCATTGTATATGGAAGCCAGTCATATATGCTTTTGACAACATGCAGATTAATGTTTATTTTAAAGCAGACATCTATCAAATTAATCTTATGAATTACTCTTGCCAAGAGATGTTTAATTGTAGTAATTAGTGATCGAATCCACAGAGAGCGAAGACAAGATTTTTGTATAAGCTATGCAAGCCATAAATTTGAGGTTTATTTGTAGGTTTTATTCCAAAATGGAAATTGTCTAAATAAGTTGATTCAAATACTGAAAAATAGATCTAGGATTTCAGGCAAGTGAATTATAGAAGATAGGATGCAAGGAATAATGAATATGCAACGACCTTAATCAACAAATCTGACCCCCTCTCATTCCAACTCTCGTATGCAAACAAATGAGTTGACCGTCGATCGAAGACTAAGGCCGAGTGTCGATCAACGGTTATCAGACATGAACTTCGTCCGTTAGGTTAATTAAACCAGCTCCCATATGTATCTAACAACCTAGCTCAATGGAATTAATTGTGGAACAGATCTGCTCTCGTAGTTGTCCATCTCCTAATTTTAGGTTTCTAGTTAGCTACTCTAAAACGCAAGCATTAAACACAATTCCAAAGATTGATATCTCTTCATCCTAGCAATCCTATTTTGGGGTTAATTCATCAATACCATTATAAACCCTAAATCTAGCAAGAGAATTACTCAGACATAATCATATAAAGCATGATAAACTGAATAATATAATGCATATAATAAACAATGGGGTTCCAATACAAAGCTCTGAATGAGTTCAGATCTTTTTCCCTAAACTACTAAGAAAACTCAAAAGGTGTAAATAACACTTTGTCTAATATGAAATTTGTGTCTATCTGCTTAAATAATAATAGAACCTTTATAAACTAGGTCAAAACTCATTCACGAGCATTCTCGTAATTTGTCTTGACTTAGGCTTGAAGTCGGCCAATATTTCTGTGAGTAGGCCGTCGATCGACAGAAAGGATGCTCCGTTGATCGATGGTCATGCTTGACTTCGAATCTGACTTAGCTGATCGTAAACATCTACTGGATATCTTCTATGAAGCCCTAACAAGCTCCATTATCTCCATAATGCTCCAAAACATACCTTGACCTGAAAAGAGTCTAAAATACAGTTTAGACATACATAGTAGACTCTAAATAGGGTCCAAATGATATTCGTAAACTGGTAATTAACGAGGTATATCAACTCCCCCAGACTTAACCTTTGGCTTTTCCTCAAGTAAAACAAAGGTAGCATGTGAAAGAGGTTTGAAAAGCGGGGACTCACATAATACATAAGCATAACTATCATCCCTACTATATTGCAACCACATCGAATAATGCTAATCAAAGAGAAACTTTATATGCCTTTTTCTAGTGTAGCAACCAAATCCATTATACCAGCAACTCAACAAATACTAATTTGACTCGCCCCTCTACTGATCCAATTTCTTTGCATAAAAATAAAGTGCATGCTTTACCTTGGGAGTATCGATCAAAGGCACATAGACTCAACTCCTGCAAACCTGTATGTATAGGTATAAAGCCTTTCCTGGTCCCTTTCTTCCCTCTTTTCTCTCAGAATCATTTTGGATCTCAAATTCAATGGACAATGATGCTGCTACAGTTCATCTTGCCATCTCATTTTTCGATTTTTTTTTAAACAAAGTTGTAGGCAAATAACGGGGTCATCGGTAATGTACCTACCCCTCGCTTCCAATAATGTGTGATCATTCCTTTGAATTAGAATAGTGGGGTCATCGGTAATGTATATATCCCTCTGCATCTCATAAAATCATCTCAGTCTTTTCTATTATAAATCCTGAAGAGAGAGAGAGAGAGAGAGAGAGAGAGAGAGAGGAGAAGTCAGAAATACACAGACTAGTACCTTACAGACTTGCAGAAGGAATATGATCCGATGTATACCAAGCCCCAAAGCAAGCAAAGTAGTCAATATTAGGTTGGATATCAGCTTTTGGTTCATTCAAACTTTCTTAGTAAGTGTGATGTCATGGCAGGATAATCCACTTTGGCATCTCTAGTAATCTCTGCAATCAACATGTCTAAGAATGGGGCTATAGTGTGGTTAGTCAATAAATAAGTTATGATCATAATCCCCTCCTTGACTCTATAAAAAGTATTTGAAAATTTAATAGGTAAAAACTCAAAATAGATAAAAGCATCAGCGAACCTCTCCCAGACTTGAATAACACTTTCCCCAGTGATATCCCGTCGGGATTGATTAATAAAAACTAACGCATAAGTAAAAGGTTGAGAGAAAGTCGAGGTTACCAAACTCCGTAAGGAGCGTCGACTGATGGTGAGTTGTTGGTGTCGACCGTTGGTGAACTATCCAAGACGTCGACCGATGGTGAGGTGTTGCTGTCAACCGATGGTGGTTTCGAACTATTATACTTCTCCTTTGAAAACCTAAAGTAATTAAATAAAAACCGTAATTAATAACTAAATAGTGAAAAATCAAAATAAAACTTACTACACAGTGGGTTGCCTCCCACTCAGCGCTTGGTTATAGTCTTAAGCTCGACGTTTTGACTTCTGGACTAGGAAGGTGGTTCACCAAACCAATATGGAAATCAAGCATCCACATACTCTCTGATCGTCTCAAACCATGCACTGATGAAGCCTCTTACAGCCTCATCTTCTCTAGTTTTCTGATTTTCCATCGTCCTCTGAGAAAACGCCAATCTGCTCATCCTTTCTTCGAGTGCTTGAATGCACCCCATCAACATGTTAAGTCTGGCATCTGTGGGTTCTGAAATGTCATCCAAACTTTGGTAGATATTCCTCATCAAGTCTTGAGTAAACTCCATCTACATTGTCTTGTAATAACTCCTCTGTTACCAGCCTCTGCCCAGATGCTGCGTGGTGACTGTCGATCGATGGCCAAGTGTTGCCGTCGATCGACGCTGAACTGACTGCCCCAGTCGATGTTTATTTTCTGAAGAGATTCCCTGATCTGTTGGCCATATCCAGTATGTCTGTGATATCATCCTTTGACACATTGAGAATCCTTCCATCCATTACTCGTGCATATCCATCGGGTACCTCATAATTTCAAACTCATCTGGTCTTAGGTAGCTATAATCGTCATTGTTTCATGTCGGGTTGTTGTCGATCAATAGTGTTGAGCCACCGTCGATCGATGCTGCATTCCAGCTTCCATAGATCCTCTGAAATTTCCAGTCTCTTTGAGTGTAAAATCATGGTACTCGACTGCTTCTTCTTAAAAGTAAGAACCATCGTAATCTGGGTTGTTAGTTTCTGATATCATCTCACGGTAGCTGCCCAATGTAGACTATGTCTTCTTGACCGTCTTCGTCATTCTGATATGTGGCATAACCGTCGACCGATGGTGGAGAGTGAGTATCGATCAATGCCGAAGGGTGGGTTTCGTGCAAGTTCTGGTTGAAACGACCGTCGACAGATGCCAAGGGTTGGGTGTCGATTGATGCTGTGTCCGCAGGCTCTTCGTCTTAATCGTATTTGCAGAAGCATGTAGCAATCAACCTGGATCATTACCCAATTTTATCTGAATAGCCTTGTTCTTGACTTTAACAGGTTCATAAAGATTGTATGAATCAATCAAGGATAAATATAACCTGTTTGTCTTCATTTCGCAGATAGCTCCCACTGTTGCCATGAATGTCATTCCAAGGAGTAAGGAAGAGTTCCAATCAATCTTTATATCCATCACATGGAAGTCTACTGGAACTAAGGCGATGCAAATCTGCACTGGTACGTCTCTGACTATCCCTCATGAATTCACTTTGGAGCAATCCACAAAGGTGAATGAATCACTAGAAGGCTCCACTTTCAGGCTTAGCTTCTTTGCCATTACTCTAGGCATGATGCTAACTGCTGATCCAATATTGCAGAGGGCGTTTGGATACTAGTGACCTTTGACAAAACATGGAATCAAAAATTTCCCAGGGTCACTTTTCTTCTTTTGAGTAGTCCTCTGCTTCATCTTTTCTTTGAGGTTATTGAACATGTTCTCTACGTCCTTTCTGTTTCCTTAGATTCCGTGAAAAACATCCACAATCTATGAGTATAATATGATTCATCAAATTGAGTATCTAAAAGAATTTTAAAAACTCTTTTGGCAAAGCCATCCATCTCTTTGTCAGTTGCTTCTCTGCGAAGATGTTTGGGAATCTTCTGCTTCCTTCTGGAGTGTCTTTTTGTTGTCATGGGATCAGGTATATCGGTGTTCTGTTCTTGAGTCTCCATCCTTGAAGGTCTGACAAAGAGGCCGACACTCAGACTTGGCAACCAAATCAGTTATGTTGTTGGGAATTGTTGATCGACACTAGCTTCTTGACGTCGATAACCATTAAAAGATTCATAAAAGACAACCGATTCTACAGGTTTTGTCTGTTGACTATCCGGTTCAGGTGTTGATCGACACCAATGCGAACTGCCAAAGGACATGGAACTTTCTACGCGGGAATCTCCTTCATGGAGCTGTTCTCTCTTCACTTCTTGCCAAAAATCTTCACCTATCAATGCATTGACGTGATACTTCTGACTAGCTTCCCCTTTCTACTAAATCAGTGTCTCACGTCTCTGAATTGCCTCACTTGTTTGGACCACTTGATTCTCCAACTTCTTGACATGAGTGTTGAGAGTCTCAAACTTTGTGTTGAGGTTTATGTACATAGAATCTATTTCCTCATTGAAGTTCACAGTCATCTGCTGCTTCTGCTCCAGTATTCTATCAACCATAGCTTCTAACTTGCTCTCGTGAGGTTTCTGCTCTGTGAATTCTGGTTGTAGTTACTCATGTTGCCACCATAGGATTTTCCATTGTAGCCTTGATTTCCCGGTCTCTGGTAACCGTTTCCACCAACAAAATTCACGTCCTCATCCTCATCTTCTTCTTCCAGGGCTTTCACTTCTTGAGAAATTTCTGAACACTGTACAGCTTTGCCTTGACTTCATCTATCTTCACCTTGCTCAAAGATGGAGCTGATTTCTTCCTCTCATAGTCAGTGTTCTTGGTGCTATTGCTAGATGCCAAGTTCTCAAAAAGCCTTGTTGCTTCTACTGGACTCATAGTGCTGAAGTTCTCTTCAGTAGTTGTGGCTAAAGCCATCTGGCATTACAAATTAATAACTCGGAAGAAAGTGCTAAATAGCTGCACTTCATTGAAACCGTGATGTGGACAGTCTCTCTGGTAGGACTTGAATCGGAAACATGAGCTTCTGAATGATTCTCCAAGCTTATGTGTGAATGTAGCAATTCTGATCCTCAATTCTGTGCTCGTGCATCATCAAAGAAATTGCGCAGGAATGCATTTTTGATGTATGTCTAGGATGTCAGAGATCTTGGTGGTAGTTGCTTAAGCCAATGTGAAGCATATCCATCAAGTGAGTACTTGAAGAGCTTAGAGAATAGATATTCCTCAGAGAATCCATTGGCCTTAATAGCATCTACTAGATCCTCAAATCACTCCAGGTGATCCATCGGGTGCTCATGTCGCAATCCATGGTAGGGTGTCTGCGCAACAAGTGCGAAGAAGGACAGTTTGATCTCAAAATCATTCCTCTAGAAGAGGATGAATAGCGGATCTGTTAGCATAGAACTAGTCTAGACTATTGTAGTCTGCCAATGTCCATTGTGCAGCTTAGGCGGCAGCTTCAGGTCGAGCTACTGCAACGTCTGCTTCTGTTTCAGGGATTACAGCCCCCTAATCGTCAATTCTCTGACTTGTTTCATTACGCAGATAACCCTCAAGGTCATACATGCCTCTTCTCTCATCTCGAACCACATCAAAAGATGCAACTATCTCTCGCAAGCTATCGTCTATCGATGCCGTGTGGGTACTATCGATCGATGTTGAATGAGCGTCGATCGGCGGTTGAGTGCTACTGTTAATCGATGCTTGTCGTATCTGTTTGAGGAGGGAACATTCAACTTGCAATAAAAGAAAAAGCTAAGACTAAACCCTAGAAAATAAATCTAATGGCGATCCTTGCTCCCCGGCAACGACGCCAAATTTGACAGCTTGCGGGTTAAAGTTTATTTTAAAGCATGCAATCTATCAAATTAAACCTATGAACTACTCTTCCCAAGAGAGGTCTAATTGCAGTACCTAGGGATCGAATCCACAGAGAGCGAGGGCACAAAATAGATTTATGTATTCTAATATTAAGCTAGGCAAGCTATAAATAGGAGGGTTTTTTTATCAAATAAATCGGAGGTTTATTTGTAGATTTTATTCCAAAAAGGAAATTGTCTAAATAAGTTAAGTAGATTCAAATATGGAAACATAGATCTAGGGTTTCGGGCAAGTGAATTATAGAAGATATGATGAATGGAATTATGAATATGCAAGGACCTTAATCAACAAATCTGACCCCTTTTGTTCAAACTCTCGTATATGAACAGAGGAGTTGACCGTCGATCGACGACTAAGGCCGAGTGTCCATCGACGGTTATCAGACATGAAAGTTGTCCGCTAGGTTAACTAAACCAGCTCTCGCATGTATCTAACAACCTATCTCAATGAAATTAATAATGGCAGAGAACCTACTCTCGTAGTTGTCCATGTCCTAAGTTTAGGTTTCTAGTTAACTACTCTAGAACGCAAGCGTTAACACAATTCCAAAGATTGATATCTCTTCATCCTAGGAATCCTGTTTGGGGCTAATTCATCAATACCATTATAAACCCTAAATCTAGCAAGAGAATTAGTCAGACATAATCTTAGAAAGCATGATAAACTGAATAATATAATGCATAGAATAAATAATGGGGTTCCAAAACAATCTCTGAAGGAGTTCAGATCTTCTTCCTTAAACTACTAAGAAAACTCAAAAACTGTAAATAATATTTTGTGTAATATTAAAAATTTGTGTCTATCTGCCTAAACAATGACACAACCTTTATAAACTAAGTCAAAATTCGTTCAGGGGTATTCTTGTAATTTTTCTTGATTTGGGCTTGTAGTCAGCCAATACTTTTGCGAGTAGACCGTCGATCGACAGAAAGGATGCTCCGTTGATCGATGGTCATGCTTGACTTCAACTCTGACTTAGCTGATCGTGAAAAGCTCTTGGATATCTTCTCTGAATACTCTAACAAGCTCCATTATCTCCATAATGCTCTAAAACATATCTTGACATGAAAAAGACTCTAAAATAGAGTCTAGATATACATATAGACTCCAAATAGGATCAAATGATAGTCTTAAACTTGTAAATAACAAGGTATATCAATTTCTCAATAAACAAACCATCATGGGGAAGAATTTAGAAAATATTAGATGTTCCACATATTTTGAGTCAAGACTCGGCTAAAACAAAAAAAAACACACAAAATAATTCCAAAAAGATGTATACTCTAGAAATTTTCAAAACAATTTCTTACAAATTTGATTGATCCTGATTACACGAGGATGTCACACACGACTCGATAATAATCAATTATTATCTACTCACTTTGTGTAAAACAACACTTGTTGATCATGTCTCTCAGTTCAACAGATATGAAACCCCCAGCCCGTTTTGTTTCCCTCTCAGAATTACAAATTTAAAAGCACTAACCCCAATCCTAGATAAGAACCTAGATATATATCAAAAAATCTTTTTCTATTAGCTAATACTTTATTTTCATACATTTTAGCATAACCAAATCTTTTAATTTTTATCTAATAATATTTGTTAAATGTTAATCATGTCAACAAACTAAACCCATAAAATCTTATATGGCAGACATTTTTGGCAATTATTTTCATTTTTATGAAGTGGGTATTACACATCATCCTTCATGTGTAACATGGATACATGAACCAAAAGTTCATCAATTACAACAACCTATAGCTTCAATTCTTAAGCTTGTAATCTCCTCTGTTTTTACCGAATTTTATAACTCAAACTCACTAATCTTTACGCTCAACAAACATCACACATCCCATCAAAGTATTATATTGAACTCCATTGAATTAATTATCATCAAATTAACAATCATATCATGTTTGAGTGAAAACTATGTGAAAAGATTCATAATACTTGTTGGAACATCAACTCATTCGATGTCTTCTAATCCATCGAAATGGTTGTTCATACCTAACATTCTCAAACACTTTCAGATAATTTCATGTGTGTCTTAAACACTCTCACACCAAAAATATATTTTTTATATATAGTTTATTTTGTACTTTAAAATTAATATTATTAATTTTAGTTTATGATCATATAAATAAATAATATTTCTGTATATTTAAAATAAAATAAAAAACATTTATGATTCAAACATGGACTTATCTTTCGTTCCGTATAACATCTTGCATATTTCAAACAATCCATTCAATATAAGAAATAGAAAGAGTTTTCAGAAAATGACAACCGAGTTTGTCCGGATTTACTCTGGTGTTTAGGCTTCCGTTCTTCGGGATTATGTCTTTAGCAAGCTGTGGTTTTGGGCGTCGATTTATAGGTTTTACAGTCAGCTAGCTTTGATTCTCACTTTAATGGCTGCTCTTTATTGCGCGTTTGGGCTATCAGAATGATAGAAGATTTGTTGCTTCTGGTGGCTTCGATTTTCCGGAGTTGGCTCTCTTGGCCGGGGGAGGAAGACGCTATTTCTGCCTCGTGCTCCTCCATGATTTGCATGTCAACACATGGTTCATGTATATTGACATTGTTATCTCTTCTCTTCCTCTTCCTCTTTCTATTTGTTTTGTTTTATGATTGGGCCTGTTTTGGAATTCATTTGTAATTATTGTTGGTGTTAGTGGTAATATGAAATGACAAATAGACAACTGAGTCTAAGAGTGAGGGAAAATGCTCGGCAAAGAGGAGTGGTTGATAAAATAAAGAATGTTGTAAATCAAAGAGAGAGAGAGAGAGCAGCAAATCGTGTGTGTAACTTATGTTATTCATAAACTCAATGGGGGTTCCTTTATATAGGAATACAATCGACCAAGTAAAAAGGAAATAGTACAATTCCTAATCCAACTAGTAAAAGGAAAATCTCCAAAACCAACAAGGAATAGGTTTTCCATTTCTCTAACTCTAATCCTATTTGGGCTAGGATTAGTAAACCTCTATGGACTTGGTTTATACTTGGGCCGATAATGGATGGGCCAACCACAAGCCCATCGACCATGGTCCATCGACCATGACCCATCTAGAGGTTATGACAATCCACTTGGTTCATAACACTCCCCCTTGGATGTCATAACCGTGTAATACACCTTAGGTGTTGCCTCATTAAAACCTTTGGCCTGGAAAATCCAATGGGATAAAACCATATCTAAGGAAAAAGAGTACAACGTATATTACTCCCCCTATTTTGTACCTCACTGAAGATCTTTCAATCTTCTCATTCCAATCTGATGTATAAGCTTCTTCAGGGTCGAGGTTGGCAATGATTTGGTGAACAGATCGGCTGAGTTGTCACTGGATCGGACCTGAACCACTTCGACCTCGCCTACTTTCTGTAACTCGTGGGTAAAGAAGAACTTGGGTAGTATGTGCTTCGTCCTGTTTCCTTTAATGTATCCATCTTTGAGCTGAGCTATGCATGTTGCATTGTCTTCATACATGATGGTCGGTTCATCTTTTCCATCAACCATCCCACAGTCTGATCGGATGTGTTGGGTCATTGATCTCAACCAAACACATTCCATGCTCGCTTCATGAATAGCCAAAATCTCGGGATGGTTGGATGATGTGGCTGCTATTGTTTGCTTCATGGATCTCAAGGATATGGCCGTTCCACCAATAGTAAATACATAACCTGTCTGGGATCGTGCATGGTGTGGATCTGATAAGTAACCTGCATCAGCAAAACCAGCTAAACCTTCTTGTGACTGGTTAGTATAAAACAATCCAAGATCTTTCTTTCCTTGTAGGTAATGAAGTAAATGTTTAATCCCATTCCAGTGTATGTTGGTCGGACATGAACTGAATCTCGTCAATAAACTTACTGCAAAACATATATCTGGTCGAGAGTGGCTGGCCAGATACATCAAGGCTCATATGGCACTAAGATATGGTACTTTTGGACCAAGTATTTCCTCATCGTCCTTCTTTGGACCACATGGGTCGGTTTCTGGACTAAGTGATCTAACGACTATGGGTGATGACAATGGGTGACATTGGTCCATATTGAATCTCTTGAGTACCTTTTTCAGTATATGCCATTTGATGCACAAGGATTCCATTGTTTATGTACTCAAGCTGTAATCTCAAACAAAACTTTATTTTACCTAGGTCTTTCAATTCGTATTCTTTCTTGAGATATTCAACTGTTTGGAAAATCTCTCATGGTGTTCCTATGATATTCAAATCATCAACATACACTGCTATAATCACAAATCCTTTGTTTTCAAACTTCCTTATGAATATGCGTGGACTGATCAGATTAATCTTATATCCTTCTTTCACTAAGTATTCACTCAGTCTATTGTACCACATTCTGCCACTTTGTTTCAGTCCATAAAGGGATTTGTTCAGTTTAATGCAATGTTGTTCTCAAGAACTATTCTTATCTTTGAGCTCAATACCATCTGGAACTCTCATGTATATCTCATTATCCAGTGGACCATATAAGTATGCTGTAACTATATCCATCAAGTGTAAATCCAATTTCTCTCTTTTATCCAAATTTATAAGGAATCGGAATGTAGTAGCATCCACCACAGGGGAATATGTTTCCTCATAATCTATCCATGGTCTCTATGATAATCCTTGTGCAATGAGTCTTGCTTTATATCTCACGACTTCACCATGTTCATTTCTTTTCCTCACAAAGACCCACTTATATCCAACTGGTTTAACATCATATGGTGTCCTTATAATCAGACCAAACACATTTCTCCTCTTTAAAAAAATTACCTCCACGTTTATGGCTTCTTTCCACTTAAGCCAATCTGATCTACGAGTGCACTCTAATATAGACATGGGTTCCTGATCCTCATTCAAATCCATAAGTTCAAGTGCTACCTTATATGCAAATATATCTCATCTATGTCGACATCTTTTCTGTTCCATTTCATTTCATACATAAGATAATTGATTGAGATCTCATTGTTATCAATATCCTCAGTACCTGGAAGTTTGGCGTCCCAAACATCCTTATTAGGTTCATTCGGATTGATCTGGTCTGGTATAGGTTCGGCCATGGTCGGTTCGACCATGGACTGTCCGACTGTGGTTGGTCCGACCACGGTCGGTTCGACTATGGTTGGGTCGACCATGTCGATTTCCTAGGTTTTCTTTCATGCACCTTTCTTAACCTTCTGAGGAACCTTATCTTTGGAACCAATTGGTCTACCACGTTTTAGACGTGTGTTAGACTCTGTAGCAACTTAACTTTGTCTCTCTTGGACATCAATTCTTACTGGTGCATTACAAACTGGTATATGTGACTTTGTCACTTTCTTTGGGTCAGCAAATGAGTCTGACAACTGATTAGCTAGATTTTGTAAATGTATTATCTTTTTGACTTCTATATCATATTCTTTAGTCTGAGGATCTTGCCAAGACACTGATGAACGATTTCATTCTATTTCTTTTACCAGTTTATTATCTCCCCCTAATGTTGGATAGTTTGACTCATCAAAATAAGAGTGCAAATGTGGCCTTAAACAAATCACCCGTGGTTGGATCAAGGTATTTGATTATGGTGGGAGAATCATATCCAACATATATTCTCATCCTCCTTTGAGGTCCAATCTTAGTTCTCTGTGGTGGAGCAATTGGTACATACACTACACATCCAAATGTTTTGAGATGGGACACGTCTGGCTCATGACCCGTGATCAATTGGGATGGTGAATATCTATGCTCACTAGATGGCCTGATGCGAATCAGCTCGGTTGCATGTAAAACTGCATGTCCCCAAGCAGATACTGGGAGTTTCGACCTCATGAGTAATGGTCGAGCAATCAATTGGATCCTTTTAATGAATGATTCGGCCAAGCCGTTTTGTGTATGGACATGTGCCACATTATGTTCCACACTTACCCCTATGGACATACAATAATCATTAAAAGCTTGGGAAGTGAATTCACCAGCATTGTCTAGACGTATAGTCTTTAAAAGAAAGTTTGGAAAATGAGCCTTTAATCTTATGATCTGTGCAAGCAATCTTGCAAATGCCAACTTTCATGTGGACAATAGGCATACACGCGACCATCTGGTCGATGCATCTATAAGGAGCATGAAATATCGAAATGTCCCACAAGGTGGGTGTATTTGTACACATATATCTCCTTGGATTCTTTCCAGAAAGTTTATAGTTTCCTTAGTTACTTTGACTGGTGATGGCCTAACAATGAGTTTTCCTTTTATGCATGCTACACACGTGAGATTCTTTGGGATAACTTGTCTTTCTTTCAAGATGTGCCCTTTAGTATTCATTATGAGTTTTCGCATAATGTTTGAACCAGAATGGCCGAGCTTGTCTTCCATAAAGTGAAATCATTAGTGAATCTTTTGTTCACTGTGGCATTAGCCTCTATCATATTGGTCGTAGCATAGTATAGACCAGTAGAGAATGCAAGTATAGTCTCGACCACTTTATTTTGCCCTTGGCTGTTGTCGACAATCTGAAGGAACTCTTTGTTTTCTTCGCCCATTGTTTCAATATGGTACCCATTCAACCTTATATCTTTGAAACTCAATAGACTCCTTTTAGAGTTGGGTGAGTATAGAGCATTCTCTATCTCTAAGTGTGTACCATTAGGCAATAAAACACTAGCCTGGCCGTGGCCCTCAATAAGGCTGGCTATACCCACAATGGTACTTATATTGGCATTCTGTAAGGTCAAGTCTATGAAATATCTTTTGTCTTTTAGAATGGTATGGCTTTACCCACTGTCTACAATCAATATACTTGTATCATCTTTCATTCTATCAAATAGAAAACCATTCATCTTATTTTAAGTTTAAACCAAAAACATTCAAGTAGTATAGCAAAGAAACATAATATCAAAGAAAGCATGAAGCAAAACTAAAACAAAACAAGGGTTTGATGCCAAAATCAACTAGACTCTTTAAGACAATCAGAAGTTTCATATTCCATGAGATCATCTTGATCATGATCGAAATCACTATTATCATATTGGACCAAATGGACTTCTGGATTCTTTCCTTTGATAATTTCTTGGTATAGGTCAACAAGATGCCTGGGAGTCCTACAATTCTTTGCCCAATGATTTCCCATACCACATCTATGGCACGCATATTTGGTTGAGTGTGGTGGTTTAAAGGATGTACCACGACCACCTCTACCTCGACCATGGCCGAAACTGGGACCACAACCACGGTTATAGTGGTTCCCTCGGCCACGGTTCGAGTAACTGCCTCGACCGTATGAGTTGTGTTTCTCTCAACCACGGCCATTCCATCCACCACGGATGTGGCCGTGTGGTCTATTCTGGACATGGTTACTTTCCCTTTTTTCTTTCTTCTCATTCGTGGCCTTGTTGGCTTCTGGTAATGGGGTTAATCCAGAAGGTCTCATTTCACTGTTCCTCATCAACAGTTCATTATTTGTCTCGGCCAATAGTAGACATGAGATCAAATCAGCATAGGTCTTAAAGCACTTTTCTCTATATTGTTGTTGTAACAACACATTGCTGGTGTAGATGGTTGAGAATGTCTTTTCCAACATGCCATTATCAGTTATGACCTCACCACACAATTTCAATGGAGAAACAATTTTGAATAGGGCTGAGTTATATTCATCCAGAGATTTATAGTCTTGGATCCTCAGATTTCTCCAATCCAATAATGCCTTAGGCAATAGCACCTTTCTTTGGTGATCATATCTTATCCTTAACTCATTCCAAAGATCCAAAGGATTCTCAATGGTTAGGTACTGATCTTTGAGACTCTCAGCAAGGTGATGGCGAATAATGAGTATTGCCCTATCGATGTTTCTCCCTTGATTCATTGTTCTCAACAATAATTTCGCCAAGTCCTTTAGACTTAAGGATAATCTTAATATCCAATGCCCATTGTAGATAATTGTCTCCAGAGAGATTTAGGCTGCATAGTCTAGGTTCTTGAGTTTCGACATCTGAAACCATGTATCAATCACTTTAGATTTCAAGCAATCCGATCATATAGCAATCAAGTCTAACAACCATGTAAAACGATTCGACCAAAATTAAGCAAGTAAGGCCACACGGCCATGGATGATGCAACAATCCTAAAAGGTTGTGATCTATATGTTTCAGGTATCCACAACTGAACAAACAATCAATTTTATGCAATGCATCACATATGGTCATATCCTAAGTCTATATGGTCGGATTATACTTTAGGGTCAATCGATTAAGGTTTAACCTAATTAGGGTTTTGATTCGACCAAGTCATCATTTAATTCGGCCAAACAATGTTTAATCAAACAATTTATCAACCTAATTCACATACAAGATCAATTAAGAATTAGGGGTTATGATTTTAGGGTTTGGCCTACACGGTTCTAGGGATTGGGTTTTGCATTACGGATAATTCCCTAATCAACCTAACAATCGCCTTAAGGTTAAGACATGAATATAAAACAATCAATCTATCAACCTTGGACAATCGAATCAAAGCAAAACAAGTATTATCTACTAGGGTTTCAAACGATTTGGGGTTTACGGTTTATGCCTAATCGATTAGGGTTTTAGGTCTAGATCAACCTAGATAGCAACCTCTATACTTAAAACAATCAATTTTAATCAATCAAAGTCTATGAGGTTTGATTTGCACTTTAATATATTCGAATAGGGTTTTAATCAATCAAACAATCAAACCAAGTTTATCAATCAATCTAACCAGCAACTTAGCAATTCTTTCTAAGTTCAAAAATCAGTTTTTTAGGTCATAATTTCAATAAAGGTTCATTCGATGATGATTTTTTTGAATCTAGGGTTTATCGAGTTAACTTGGTTCTTATCGGGTTTGAATCAGACCACCAAGAGAGGGGATTGATCGGATGAACCTCGGATTGCACGGACTGGACTTGGTATGCGGATCGAATCGAGCTTCGGATTGCTTGTGTTCTTCGCGGATGAACTTAGGTTTTCCTTTTCTTCTATCGGGTTGGGAAAAAGGAAATTTGTAGCCGCCTAGGGTTTTTGATCGATGGTAATCTAGGGTTTATGGTAGTCGAACTAGCTTAGGGTTTATGAGAGCAATTCATGATGATAACGTGTGGTAAATCAAAGAGAGAGAGAGAGAGAGAGAGAGAGAGAGAGCAAATCGTGTGTGTAACTTCTGTTATTCATAAACTCAATGGGGGGGTTCCTTTATATAGGAATATAATCGACCAAGTAAAAAGGAAATAGTACAATTCCTAATCCTAGTAAAAGGAAAATCTCCAAAACCAACAAGGAATAGGTTTTTCATTTCTCTAACCAAAATCCTATTTGGGGTAGGATTAGTAAACCTCTATGGACTTGGTTTATACTTGGGCCGATAATGGATGGGCCAACCACAAGCCCATCGACCATGGTCCATCGACCATGACCCATCTAGAGGTTATGACAATCCACTTGGTTCATAACACTCCCCCTTGGATGTCATAACCGTGTAATACACCTTAGGTGTTGCCTCATTAAAACCTTTGGCCTGGAAAATCCAATGGGATAAAACCATATCTAAGGAAAAAGAGTACAACGTATATTACTCCCCCTATTTTGTACCTCACTGAAGATCTTTCAATCTTCTCATTCCAATCTGATGTATAAGCTTCTTCAGGGTCGAGGTTGGCAATGATTTGGTGAACAGATCGGCTGAGTTGTCACTGGATCGGACCTGAACCACTTCGACCTCGCCTACTTTCTGTAACTCGTGGGTAAAGAAGAACTTGGGTAGTATGTGCTTCGTCCTGTTTCCTTTAATGTATCCATCTTTGAGCTGAGCTATGCATGTTGCATTGTCTTCATACATGATGGTCGGTTCATCTTTTCCATCAACCATCCCACAGTCTGATCGGATGTGTTGGGTCATTGATATCAACCAAACACATTCCATGCTCGCTTCATGAATAGCCAAAATCTCGGGATGGTTGGATGATGTGGCTGCTATTGTTTGCTTCATGGATCTCAAGGATATGGCCGTTCCACCAATAGTAAATACATAACCTGTCTGGGATCGTGCATGGTGTGGATCTGATAAGTAACCTGCATCAGCAAAACCAGCTAAACCTTCTTGTGACTGGTTAGTATAAAACAATCCAAGATCTTTCTTTCCTTGTAGGTAATGAAGTAAATGTTTAATCCCATTCCAGTGTATGTTGGTCGGACATGAACTGAATCTCGTCAATAAACTTACTGCAAAACATATATCTGGTCGAGAGTGGCTGGCCAGATACATCAAGGCTCATATGGCACTAAGATATGGTACTTTTGGACCAAGTATTTCCTCATCGTCCTTCTTTGGACCACATGGGTCGGTTTCTGGACTAAGTGATCTAACGACTATGGGTGATGACAATGGGTGACATTGGTCCATATTGAATCTCTTGAGTACCTTTTTCAGTATATGCCATTTGATGCACAAGGATTCCATTGTTTATGTACTCAAGCTGTAATCTCAAACAAAACTTTATTTTACCTAGGTCTTTCAATTCGTATTCTTTCTTGAGATATTCAACTGTTTGGAAAATCTCTCATGGTGTTCCTATGATATTCAAATCATCAACATACACTGCTATAATCACAAATCCTTTGTTTTCAAACTTCCTTATGAATATGCGTGGACTGATCAGATTAATCTTATATCCTTCTTTCACTAAGTATTCACTCAGTCTATTGTACCACATTCTGCCACTTTGTTTCAGTCCATAAAGGGATTTGTTCAGTTTAATGCAATGTTGTTCTCAAGAACTATTCTTATCTTTGAGCTCAATACCATCTGGAACTCTCATGTATATCTCATTATCCAGTGGACCATATAAGTATGCTGTAACTATATCCATCAAGTGTAAATCCAATTTCTCTCTTTTATCCAAATTTATAAGGAATCGGAATGTAGTAGCATCCACCACAGGGGAATATGTTTCCTCATAATCTATCCATGGTCTCTATGATAATCCTTGTGCAATGAGTCTTGCTTTATATCTCACGACTTCACCATGTTCATTTCTTTTCCTCACAAAGACCCACTTATATCCAACTGGTTTAACATCATATGGTGTCCTTATAATCAGACCAAACACATTTCTCCTCTTTAAAAAAATTACCTCCACGTTTATGGCTTCTTTCCACTTAAGCCAATCTGATCTACGAGTGCACTCTAATATAGACATGGGTTCCTGATCCTCATTCAAATCCATAAGTTCAAGTGCTACCTTATATGCAAATATATCTCATCTATGTCGACATCTTTTCTGTTCCATTTCATTTCATACATAAGATAATTGATTGAGATCTCATTGTTATCAATATCCTCAGTACCTGGAAGTTTGGCGTCCCAAACATCCTTATTAGGTTCATTCGGATTGATCTGGTCTGGTATAGGTTCGGCCATGGTCGGTTCGACCATGGACTGTCCGACTGTGGTTGGTCCGACCACGGTCGGTTCGACTATGGTTGGGTCGACCATGTCGATTTCCTAGGTTTTCTTTCATGCACCTTTCTTAACCTTCTGAGGAACCTTATCTTTGGAACCAATTGGTCTACCACGTTTTAGACGTGTGTTAGACTCTGTAGCAACTTAACTTTGTCTCTCTTGGACATCAATTCTTACTGGTGCATTACAAACTGGTATATGTGACTTTGTCACTTTCTTTGGGTCAGCAAATGAGTCTGACAACTGATTAGCTAGATTTTGTAAATGTATTATCTTTTTGACTTCTATATCATATTCTTTAGTCTGAGGATCTTGCCAAGACACTGATGAACGATTTCATTCTATTTCTTTTACCAGTTTATTATCTCCCCCTAATGTTGGATAGTTTGACTCATCAAAATAAGAGTGCAAATGTGGCCTTAAACAAATCACCCGTGGTTGGATCAAGGTATTTGATTATGGTGGGAGAATCATATCCAACATATATTCTCATCCTCCTTTGAGGTCCAATCTTAGTTCTCTGTGGTGGAGCAATTGGTACATACACTACACATCCAAATGTTTTGAGATGGGACACGTCTGGCTCATGACCCGTGATCAATTGGGATGGTGAATATCTATGCTCACTAGATGGCCTGATGCGAATCAGCTCGGTTGCATGTAAAACTGCATGTCCCCAAGCAGATACTGGGAGTTTCGACCTCATGAGTAATGGTCGAGCAATCAATTGGATCCTTTTAATGAATGATTCGGCCAAGCCGTTTTGTGTATGGACATGTGCCACATTATGTTCCACACTTACCCCTATGGACATACAATAATCATTAAAAGCTTGGGAAGTGAATTCACCAGCATTGTCTAGACGTATAGTCTTTAAAAGAAAGTTTGGAAAATGAGCCTTTAATCTTATGATCTGTGCAAGCAATCTTGCAAATGCCAACTTTCATGTGGACAATAGGCATACACGCGACCATCTGGTCGATGCATCTATAAGGAGCATGAAATATCGAAATGTCCCACAAGGTGGGTGTATTTGTACACATATATCTCCTTGGATTCTTTCCAGAAAGTTTATAGTTTCCTTAGTTACTTTGACTGGTGATGGCCTAACAATGAGTTTTCCTTTTATGCATGCTACACACGTGAGATTCTTTGGGATAACTTGTCTTTCTTTCAAGATGTGCCCTTTAGTATTCATTATGAGTTTTCGCATAATGTTTGAACCAGAATGGCCGAGCTTGTCTTCCATAAAGTGAAATCATTAGTGAATCTTTTGTTCACTGTGGCATTAGCCTCTATCATATTGGTCGTAGCATAGTATAGACCAGTAGAGAATGCAAGTATAGTCTCGACCACTTTATTTTGCCCTTGGCTGTTGTCGACAATCTGAAGGAACTCTTTGTTTTCTTCGCCCATTGTTTCAATATGGTACCCATTCAACCTTATATCTTTGAAACTCAATAGACTCCTTTTAGAGTTGGGTGAGTATAGAGCATTCTCTATCTCTAAGTGTGTACCATTAGGCAATAAAACACTAGCCTGGCCGTGGCCCTCAATAAGGCTGGCTATACCCACAATGGTACTTATATTGGCATTCTGTAAGGTCAAGTCTATGAAATATCTTTTGTCTTTTAGAATGGTATGGCTTTACCCACTGTCTACAATCAATATGCTTGTATCATCTTTCATTCTATCAAATAGAAAACCATTCATCTTATTTTAAGTTTAAACCAAAAACATTCAAGTAGTATAGCAAAGAAACATAATATCAAAGAAAGCATGAAGCAAAACTAAAACAAAACAAGGGTTTGATGCCAAAATCAACTAGACTCTTTAAGACAATCAGAAGTTTCATATTCCATGAGATCATCTTGATCATGATCGAAATCACTATTATCATATTGGACCAAATGGACTTCTGGATTCTTTCCTTTGATAATTTCTTGGTATAGGTCAACAAGATGCCTGGGAGTCCTACAATTCTTTGCCCAATGATTTCCCATACCACATCTATGGCACGCATATTTGGTTGAGTGTGGTGGTTTAAAGGATGTACCACGACCACCTCTACCTCGACCATGGCCGAAACTGGGACCACAACCACGGTTATAGTGGTTCCCTCGGCCACGGTTCGAGTAACTGCCTCGACCGTATGAGTTGTGTTTCTCTCAACCACGGCCATTCCATCCACCACGGATGTGGCCGTGTGGTCTATTCTGGACATGGTTACTTTCCCTTTTTTCTTTCTTCTCATTCGTGGCCTTGTTGGCTTCTGGTAATGGGGTTAATCCAGAAGGTCTCATTTCACTGTTCCTCATCAACAGTTCATTATTTGTCTCGGCCAATAGTAGACATGAGATCAAATCAGCATAGGTCTTAAAGCACTTTTCTCTATATTGTTGTTGTAACAACACATTGCTGGTGTAGATGGTTGAGAATGTCTTTTCCAACATGCCATTATCAGTTATGACCTCACCACACAATTTCAATGGAGAAACAATTTTGAATAGGGCTGAGTTATATTCATCCAGAGATTTATAGTCTTGGATCCTCAGATTTCTCCAATCAAATAATGCCTTAGGCAATAGCACCTTTCTTTGGTGATCATATCTTATCCTTAACTCATTCCAAAGATCCAAAGGATTCTCAATGGTTAGGTACTGATCTTTGAGACTCTCAGCAAGGTGATGGCGAATAATGAGTATTGCCCTATCGATGTTTCTCCCTTGATTCATTGTTCTCAACAATAATTTCGCCAAGTCCTTTAGACTTAAGGATAATCTTAATATCCAATGCCCATTGTAGATAATTGTCTCCAGAGAGATTTAGGCTGCATAGTCTAGGTTCTTGAGTTTCGACATCTGAAACCATGTATCAATCACTTTAGATTTCAAGCAATCCGATCATATAGCAATCAAGTCTAACAACCATGTAAAACGATTCGACCAAAATTAAGCAAGTAAGGCCACACGGCCATGGATGATGCAACAATCCTAAAAGGTTGTGATCTATATGTTTCAGGTATCCACAACTGAACAAACAATCAATTTTATGCAATGCATCACATATGGTCATATCCTAAGTCTATATGGTCGGATTATACTTTAGGGTCAATCGATTAAGGTTTAACCTAATTAGGGTTTTGATTCGACCAAGTCATCATTTAATTCGGCCAAACAATGTTTAATCAAACAATTTATCAACCTAATTCACATACAAGATCAATTAAGAATTAGGGGTTATGATTTTAGGGTTTGGCCTACACGGTTCTAGGGATTGGGTTTTGCATTACGGATAATTCCCTAATCAACCTAACAATCGCCTTAAGGTTAAGACATGAATATAAAACAATCAATCTATCAACCTTGGACAATCGAATCAAAGCAAAACAAGTATTATCTACTAGGGTTTCAAACGATTTGGGGTTTACGGTTTATGCCTAATCGATTAGGGTTTTAGGTCTAGATCAACCTAGATAGCAACCTCTATACTTAAAACAATCAATTTTAATCAATCAAAGTCTATGAGGTTTGATTTGCACTTTAATATATTCGAATAGGGTTTTAATCAATCAAACAATCAAACCAAGTTTATCAATCAATCTAACCAGCAACTTAGCAATTCTTTCTAAGTTCAAAAATCAGTTTTTTAGGTCATAATTTCAATAAAGGTTCATTCGATGATGATTTTTTTGAATCTAGGGTTTATCGAGTTAACTTGGTTCTTATCGGGTTTGAATCAGACCACCAAGAGAGGGGATTGATCGGATGAACCTCGGATTGCACGGACTGGACTTGGTATGCGGATCGAATCGAGCTTCGGATTGCTTGTGTTCTTCGCGGATGAACTTAGGTTTTCCTTTTCTTCTATCGGGTTGGGAAAAAGGAAATTTGTAGCCGCCTAGGGTTTTTGATCGATGGTAATCTAGGGTTTATGGTAGTCGAACTAGCTTAGGGTTTATGAGAGCAATTCATGATGATAACGTGTGGTAAATCAAAGAGAGAGAGAGAGAGAGAGAGAGAGAGAGAGCAAATCGTGTGTGTAACTTCTGTTATTCATAAACTCAATGGGGGGGTTCCTTTATATAGGAATATAATCGACCAAGTAAAAAGGAAATAGTACAATTCCTAATCCTAGTAAAAGGAAAATCTCCAAAACCAACAAGGAATAGGTTTTTCATTTCTCTAACCAAAATCCTATTTGGGGTAGGATTAGTAAACCTCTATGGACTTGGTTTATACTTGGGCCGATAATGAATGGGCCGACCACAAGCCCATCGACCATGGTCCATCGACCATGACCCATCTAGAGGTTATGACAATCCACTTGGTTCATAACAAAGAAATACTATATTTGATGTTAATAAAAGACAAATCTATATTTAATGTTGTTGATAAAAGAAATTTTATTTAATATATGTATTTTTAAATATACACACAACTTTTTGAATACATATATTAATATCAATGGGAAAATCTTCCCACGACAGTAAGAACAAGAAATATGCATATGTTTATGATACTGCGCAGTGAAGGATTGAAACACTTATATGATCCCGAGACACATGAAGGTTTCACACTAGGATAGCAATCATTTTTCACCTAGCACGTCTGAGCATACTTCTTCGTTTTTAAGTTTACAATGAGAACATTGGCACTGATTGGACTATTCGTTTTAAGGGTAGGTAAAAAAAAACAAACCCAAAAAATCTGAACCGAAATGACCCAAAAAAATGAAACTGAATCAAACCAAGCCTAATCCGACATATATACTCGAGTTGGTCTTATTCTAGGGTATTTCAAGTTATGAGTTTTACTCTAATCAAATCCAAGCCAGATTGGATATCTAGGGTAAGAAGCTTGATTTGGAAACATAAATTAGTGGAGAATCACCACGAAGTTGAATAAATCTCATATGAGTTATGACAAAAAAGTATCCCACTTTCAACTCATGTGATTCAAGCTTCTCCTATTTGGATAAATAACAAGTTTTTACAGAATCTAATCAAGCCAGAATGAATCAAGATGTAAGAAGTTTGATTTGGAAACATATATCAGCCGATAACCACCACAAAATTGAATAAATCTTATAGGAGTTATTATGAAGAAGATATCACACTTTCAACTCATGTAATTCTAGCTTACGTGTTTGGACAAATGACAAGTTCTTCAAAATTATAATCAAATCAGGATGAATCAAGATGTAAGAACCTTGTTTTGGAAATATAAATCAGTGAAGAATCACCAAGAAGTTGAATAAATATCATAGGAGTTATAATGAAGAAGATATCCCACTTTCAACTCATGTGATTCTAGCTTACACTATTTAGAAGCATAAATCAATTGTGTCCACGAAGTTGAATAAATCTCATAGAGTTATAATGAAGAAGGTATCTCACTTTCAATTCATGTGATTCCAGCTTACCATATTGGACAAATGGCAAGCCCTTCAAGATTCTAATCAAACCATGTTGAATCAAGAAGTAAGAAGCTTGATTTAAAAACATAAATAAGTGGAGAATCACCACGAAGTTGAATATATCTCATAGGAGTTATGATGAAGAAGGTATCCCACTTCAACTCTTGTAATTCAAGCTTACTTTTTTTTGAACAAATGACAAGTTCTTCAAGATTATAATCAAACAAGAATGAATCAAGATGTAAGAAGCTTTTTTGGAAACATAAATCAGTGGAGAATCGCCAAGAAGATGAATAAATCTCATAGGAGTTATAATGAAAAACGTATCTCACTTTTAACTCATGTGATTTCGACTTACCTTTTTTGGACAAATGGCAATTTCCCCATGTAGTTAATAAAAGAAATTCTATTCGTTTATATTTTTAAACGTACACACAATTTTTTGAATACATATTAATATCAATGAGAAAATCTTCGACTATAGTAAAAATAAGAAATATGCAAATGTTTATGATATTACGCATTGAAGGATTGAAACACATATAAGATCCCGAGACACATGAAGGTTTCATACGAGGATCGCAATAACTCATCACCTTGCACATCTTAGCATAATTCGTCGTTTTTAAAGTTGTTGATTTTAGCTTTACGAGTCAATGAGAAAATTGGCACTGAGTACACTATTCGTTTTAAGGGTAGGTAAAAAAACCCCAAAAATCTGCACCGAATTAACCCAAAAATAATAATTTGAATCAAACCGAGCCTAATCCAACATAAATACTTGAGTTGGTCTTATTCTAGGGTATTTCAAGTTTTGATTTATACTCTAACCAAATAATTGGATATCTAAAAAACAAGAGAAAGTTAAAAAAAAAATTTAAACCCAAAATTAATCCCGAATAAATACACTACAAGAAAACTTCATGTACTCCAGCAACATTTTCCGAGAAAAAGAGTTGTTGGAATTGTTTAGATGAGTTATTGATTAGGTATTTCTGTTGGTATTTCCTTGAAATGTTTTGACAGAACTGATATGTTGGTATTTCCTCAGAAAACTTCTTCAGAATATTTCGATTGATTCAATTTCTTGGCTTTTTCTCAAAAATGTTTGTGAGAATTTGCTTGAAAAGTCATGATCATCAGAAGTTTCTCAAAATTTAGCGACGATGGAATGTTTTCATAAGAAAACTTAGAAAATCTTACTCAGATCCTCATAATCTGAAATTATGTTTGCCGCCTTGATATCTAAAACTCTTGAAAATGAAATTTAGTATTTTGATTTCTGAGAAAAGAACCGATGAACATGTTTCTCAGTAAATTCTACTATATAAACATGTAAGCCACACGAGTTTACCATTCTAACTTCATCTCTTTTCAAGTTTTTGCGAGAATAATCTCTCTTTTTTAACCCAAAATCTGCTGAATATGGTAACAACTGGTAAAGAGCGAGTATAGTCTAATTAACTCAAGCTATATCAATCAAGAGGGTTACTCGTATGTGTATTGCCTCAGTGTGAATAGTTAAAAGAATTGATATCATCTTAGAAGTCTATCACATCTGTGTGAGTAGTTAGTTTTTTTTTTTTGATGGGTGTAATGAAAGAATTAGTTGTTTGGTTTCTGTTACATTGTTTTTTTTTTCGATACTCTGTAATTTCCCCAAGGTACCATGTTGTTTTATAATAAGTTTAATCAGAAATTTGATCTAGGAAAATACCCCGACAATCTACCAAGAAGATTATCCATCAGTAACTTTCCAAGGATTTGAAGATATATCCAATTCTCCGAGAGTCAAAGTCCGCTGACTTGCTATTACTAGGAACGTCATCGGAAACTGTCCACTCCGACTTCAACTTTACTAGAATTGTATTCGGCAGGCATGAGGCCTTTTCCATTTAGTGATATCAAATAACTTCTATGCATGAAAAATCCTTCATATAAAATAAAATTTTATTTTGTTCTTAAAATACACATAGCTCTTTCTGAATACATGTTATTAATATCAATGAGAAAATCTTCCCACAATAGTAAAAACAAGAAATATGTATATGTTTATTATACTAGGCATTAAGGATTACAAGTAGAGAATCCATCCACACACTTATTAGATAACGACTGTTGCATCTCAACCATGTGTCACCCTGGACGGCTGACGAAGATTTTGAGGTACACATGTGCATTGATTGTTTATACATCGTTCTATCTCCCCAATCTTGCATCGCAAATCTGGGCAATCTTTAAACTCTATGCACCAACCAGCTTCTGCTGTCGGAACACTCACCATCGTTGCACCTAATTAACCACGTTGATAACCAAAAAAAAAGAATCAGAAACAAATATTTCCTAATTAAATTTCGAATCAAAATATGCTTGGGAGAAGGCTTGCTAGATATATTAGAGAGACTTACAAGCGATAACGAGAGCAAGGAGCAAGAAGAATGTGATCTTTGATGCCATTCTTAATTGTGATTATAACTATAGACTTCTGATACTTAGCAAACGAATCGACCTGGTATTTATAGTCTCTTCTAAATTCATAATTTAGTATATATTTTATTCATTGACTCAAATCTTTAATTAATTTTAAAATTATGTAGAAAATCTTTAATTTAAGAATATAATCACTAAAGAAGGTAATCAAAATGAAAAGTTATGTTCTTATTTAATTATATTTTAATTTTAATGATGATACATGTAAATCACACTGTTTTAGTATGTAGTCTCAATAATTTTAATATATATATATGGATATAGATCTTCATGCTGGATACATTCTAATAAGATATTTTCTCTATAATGCTAAAAATTATTAAGGATTGATTCAAGATAAAAAAATAAATTCTGAACTTTAGAAGAGACAATAAATAACAGGTTTATTGGCTTGTTAATGTACTAGAGGTCTATTGGTTAAAGTCAAGAGATAATCAAAACAAACATATGTGCATAAATATAAAAAAATATCTTTTATTTTAAATATATTTTATTTAGGGATACTGAATCAGATAATATTGTATATATATATATATGTATATATATATGAATATATATTTTTTTTTTAAATATAATTCTATTTTTATGAATTCTTATTGTATTAGTTGATAATCAATCATCTGATTTAAATAAATAAATTTAAAATATATATGTATGAGAAATCCTTCATATAAAATAAATTTTTATTTATTCTTAAAATACATATAACTCTTTCTGAATACATGTTATTAATATCAATGTGATTATAACTAATAGACTTCTGATACTTAACAAACAAATCGACCTGGTATTTATAGTCTCTTCTAAATTCATAATTTTGTATATATTTTATTCATTGACTCAATTCCTTAATGAATTTTAACGTTATGTAGAAAATCTGTTATTTAAGAATATAATGTCTAAGTAACATAATCAAAATGAAGAGTTATGTAATTATTTAATTATATTCTAATTTTAATGATGATACATGTAAATCACACTGTTTTAGTATGTAGTCTTAATAAGTTTAATACATATGGATATAGATCTTTATGCTGAATACATTCTAAAATAAGAGATTTTCTCTATAATGCTAAAAATAATGAACGATTTGATTCAATGAATAAAAAAAAATTCTGAAATTAGAAGAAAAACAGTTTTATTGGCTTGTTAATGTAGTAGATGTCTATTAGTTATAGTCAACAGATAATCAAAACGAACATATATGTGCATAATATAAAAATTATCTTTTATTCTAAATATAACTTATTTAGGGATACTTAATCAGATAATAGTGTATATATATATATATATATATATATATATATGAATTGCTTTTTTATTTGTAGAATATAGTTACGTTAATTCTTATTATATTAGTTGATAATCTGATTTAAATGAATAAATTTAAATAAGGATAACAAAGATAAATGAATTAAATTTTATTTTAGATAAGTATTTACTTTTAAAATATGTTTTTTTGGAAATTTGTTTAAAACAAATTTTATAATAAATTTTCTGATTCAGAAAATGAAATTTATTAAAGATAACAGAAACATGAAATTATATATTATTTTAATTTACATTTTTATTTTTCTTTTGAATTTTTGTAGATAAGAATTTAGGGTGTTTTGCAAAGTTGACTCAAAATTTGAAGTCAAACACAAAACTAACTTTTCTTTTGGAATTTTGACTTGCTCTTTTCACCCTAAAAGTTCTCATTATTCACGAAAATGTCATTGGAAAACTTACTGGAAGACTTTAAATAGGTCTTCGAAAATTGTGTTTTACTCTATCATCCTCATCTTCATCAATTATGCACAAAAATACCATTGCTATCAATTCAACCAACAACCATGGACAACCAATATGAAGCTCTTAATGCATGAAAAATTGATTCACTCATTCTATCTCATATTTTATCCATAAAAACTACATCTCTCTCAATTTCTCCCTATATTCATCCAAAAAACCTAAGGTTTTTTATTCTAAAGTTTTTAAGGTTCATATAGCCATTCAAACTCATGATTTCTGGTCATTAACGATTGAGTAGCTGTCTTGGTGAAGTTCTGTGTACTTTGACAACTAAGCAAGTTTTTCTCAGTGGTTTAAGGTATAAATCGAATTGCTTACCCATATTTGTTCGCGAGAAGACTTACGTGTAAGACTTCCACGGAAGTCTTCTGGTCAAAACATAAGTTAGTTTTGCAATTGACTTTCTGTGTGGTTTTTAGAGAAGACTTTCGTGGAAGTCTTCCAACTTTTCTTTGTTGACAAAAAAAAAATTAGGAAGACTTCCTTGGAAATCTTTCCGGATAAACATGTTAGTTTTGCAATTGACCGATCTGTGTCAGAAATTTGACTTTCTACAGAAGACTTCCTGGTAAGTGGACTTAATGTTAAGTTTAAATTTTAAATTGCAAAAGTAACATATGCAGACTTCCACCGACCGTAAGTAGACTTAATGTAAAAATTGAAAAGACTTCCGTGGAAAGTCATCTGTAGAAAGTCAAATTTCTGACACATATCAGTCAATTTCTAAACTAACATGTTTATTCGGGAAGACTTCCAGGGAAGTCTTCTCTGGTATTTTCGACAATTTTTTAATTACAAAAGTAAGTCAATATATACAAAGGAAGACTTCCTTAGAAGTCTGCTGTAGAGGAGACTTCTCTGGAAATCTTCATTTGTAAATTTTCAATTGCAAAAATGACATGTTGGAAGACTTCCAGGAAAGTCTTCTCTAGGAAGACTTTCACGAAAGTCTTGTACGACAATGTATAATAAACCTTCATTTTCTTCAAATTTAAAATGACTTTTTAAAATTTTATTGTTAATTCATGTGTTTTAGACAATATTTGGGGTCCTGGATGAAATTCATAACTTTATTGGTGATAATTTAAAGGTTATCAAATATGTTTATTAATGTTTCTAGCTAATGATGGGTTGACTTTTTGACCTTGATTTCTATGTTTGCTAATGTTCTCTAATTTTGAATGCTGAAAATTTCTATGTCAACCAGAAGATGGGTATGAGCGGCTACCTTCATGTTTGGCGCAAATTGCATTAGCAAATCTGAATTCTATTACTAGTATAGAACTTGATGCTCAGAATAGATTTAAGTATTTATGTAACATTTGATATTTGGTGAATTTGCCTAAGTTTTCTTGAGAAGTATTCTCCCTTAGTCGTAGTAAATTTGACTAGTTTTTTGTGTTATTGTGTGTTTGCTATTGAATTTGTATCAAGAACTTTAATAATGTCAAGTACTTTTGGCAAGATAATATTGTAGACATGAAATTTACGAAACTTTTTTCATTAAAATCTCTTTAAATTTACAAACGAATTCACAATTAAAAGAGTACACCTACAAATCACAAAACGATCATAAACAAAATTATTATAGATCATTCCTCTACAAAAACAAGTTTGGACTCCACTTAACATGAGAGAAGACTCTGTCATAAGCTTCAAAGTCTTCTAGCACATTATATGTTAGAAAAACATGCATATCTGACAAACATGCATATCCAAACAAAATAAACCAGTGAGAAAGATATGAGATAAATATGAGAAACTAATATAAAGTTTGATATTTTTATGAAAGATTTACTTGAAAGTCTTCTAATAAAATATTTCTTGGAAGACTTACTTGAAAGTCTTCTAGATCCTAAATTTACTGTTCACCCCAAACACTTCCGCGGAAGTCTTCTAGTGCATTATTTGTTGGAAGACTTCCGAGAAGACTTGTATGAAAGTCTTCCAAGTCGTCTCAGAGATCTGAAAGCCCTGCATATCCAAACAAAATAAATTAGTGAGAAAGACATGCGATAAAAATGAGAAATTAATATAAAGTTTATTTTTTTTACGAAAGACTTACTTAAACGTCTTCTAATCTAATACCTCCTGGAAGACTTACTTGAAAGTCTTCTAGACCCTCAATTTACTATTTGCCTAGAAGACTTCCACAGAAGTCTTCAAGTGCATTATTTGTTGGAAGACTTCCGAGAAGACTTCTATGAAAGTCTTTCAAGTCGTCTCAGATCTGAAAAACCTGCATATTCAAAAGCATTCAATTGACTTCAAAACATTGAAAAGCTTCAAAAATAAGGTAAGAACTTAAAACAACAAAAGGAGTTTTCAAAATTTAAGAGCTTTAAGCAACAATAAGTTACCGAATGATAAAATATGATTTATAGATCTACCTTTAAAGAAGTGGAAGATGAGAACCATGTGATGAAAAACCTGTAAAAACAAAATAAATAAGTGAGAAACATGAGATAAAAATGAGAAATCGATATAAAATGTTCACATTTGTTATGAAATAGGATATATAGGAGAAATCTCCGCCAGAAGACTTCCGCGGAAGTCTTCTAGTGCATTATTTGTTGGAAGAATTTCGAGAAGACTTTCATGAAAGTCTTCCAAGTCGTCTCAAATCTGAAAAACTTGCATATCCAAAAGCATTCAATTGACTTCAAAACATTGAAAAGCTTCAAAAATAAGGTAAAAACATAAAATAACAAAAAGAGTTTTCAAAAGTTAAGAACATTAAGCAACAAGAGGTTACCAAATGAAAAAAAAATATGATTTATAGATCGACCTTTAAATGAGGGGAAGATGAGAACCATGTGACGAAAAACCTGCAAAAACAAAATAAATAAGTGAAAAACATGAGATAAAAATGAGTAACTGATATAATGTTTGTTTTTTAAGTTCAAATTGATTAGAGAGAAGTTGGAGAGTTTTAGAATGAGAAAATTACATTTTGTTGCAGCCATCTGAGAGGAAGAGATATAATGTGTAAATGTTTCTTTATATAAGAAGACAAAAAATCTAATAAAATTAAATATTTTTGATTCAGAAGTTTTTCAAATAAGTCTTTTAATAGAATACGTCCTGGAAGACTTACTTAAAAGCCTTCTAGACCCTAAGTTTACTATTCGCCTAGAAGACTTCCGCGGAAGTCTTCTAGTGAATTATTTGTTGAAAGACTTAAGTCACATATACCATAAACTCAAAATAACTAATTAATTAGAAACAAAAACTTCCAAAAACTTGAATGAACTTTAAAATCTAAATTTATATAACTTAAAATGTCTATAATTAGATGATTTGGGATTTTTCTCCAACCAAAATATTTTTTTACAAAATTATTAAATTATTTTTAAGATCTAATACACTAGATCTTATAGAAGACTTAAGACTTCCAGTGGAAGACTTATTGGAAAATTTAATAATAGGCAGAAAACCTAAATTCTTCTAAAATTTCAAGCAGGAAATGATAGTTAAGTCTTCCAGTAAGTATTCTAGTGCAATATATCTTCGAAAATTTATGTCTTCCAAAACCCCAAAATCAAATATATTACTAAAGCACATATAAAAACTTTGTTAAACTTAAAATAAACTTATAAAGTCTTTAATATATACAAAACTAAACATATATAGTCAAATTTAGTTTTTGAAAAAAAAATTAAGATACCACAATCTAACCTTAAAAACACATACAATACTATAACATAGTTATGACTAACTTAGATTCACTCATCTATGTTGAAAACTATTTAATTTTAGCAAATCTAAATTTACATCATTTATAAATATCTATAATTACAATATTATGATTTTTTACTAATCAAACTATTTTTTTATAAAATTTATAAATTATTTTAAAGATTTACATCATGAGACGCAAGGTTATAATAGTAAACTACAATAATTTATAAATTACAATAAAATTTATAAATTATTTTAAAGATTTACATCATGAGACGCAGGGTTAGTCATGAGGTGATGTTTGTAATTTCACTAGACTTTTGAGTTACTTTTCCATTTGATTTGAGTTGGGGTACACCTTTACATTAAAATCCAGTTTTGAGTCATAGTTGGCAAATCCCTCCAAGAATTTATAATCAATTATCTAATTAATAAATAAATTCAAATAATTTATTAAAAGTATCAATGACTTTAGTCATCCTAGATTTTAACGTGAGATTTTTTGATGAAAACTAATATATATATATATAATTTGATAAATTTTTAAGAAGTAAAAATTTATTTCATCAAATAATCTTAACTTAAGCTAAATATATCATCAGTGTATTTGGTAGCCAGTCATATAGGCTTCTCAAGAAACAAACCATCATGGGGAAATCTATACAAGAATTTACAAAATATCTGATGTTCCACATATGTAGAGTCGAGACTCAACTAAAATAAAATAAAAAACACACAAAGTAGTACCAAAAACACGTATCTCTTTAGAAAATTTCAAAATAATTTCTTACAAATTTGATTGTTCCTGATTACACGAGGATATCACACACGACTCGATAAGTATCAAAATTATAATCTACTCAATTTGCGTGAAATAACATTTTGATCATGTTACTCAATTCAGCAGATATGAAACCCCCAACCCTTTGTGTTTTCCACTAAGAATTACAATTTCAAAAGCACTAACCCCAATCCTAGGTAAAAACATATATATATATATATATATATATATCAAATAATCTTTTTTATTATATAATACTTTATTTCATATATCATAGCATCACCAAATATTTTATTTTTAAATCTAATAATATTTCTTCAATGTTAGTTACATCAACCAACCAAACAAATAAAAATCTTATACGGCACACGTTTTTGGAAATTATTTCTCATTTTTATGAAGTGAGTATTATACACATCATCCTCCATATGTAATATGAATACACGAACCAAAAATTCATCAACTCCAACAACCTATCAAACTTCAATTTCTTAAGCTTACAATCTCCTCTGCTTTTACCGATTTTATAACTCAAACCACTAATCTTTAAGCTCAACATACATCACACATCCCATTAAAGTATTATATTGAACTCCCCTGAATTAAGTATCTTCAAATTAACAATCATCTCATGCTTGAATGAAAACTATGTGAAAAGATTCATAATACTTGCTGGAAAATCAACTCTTTTGATGTCTTCTAATCCATCGAACTGGTTGTTCATACCTAACATTCTCAAACACTTTCGGATAATTTGATGTGTGTCTTAAACACTCACACTACACTTAAAATATTTTTTATATATAATTTATTTAGTACTTTGGTGTTTTCGCTTCCGTTCTTCGGGCTTTTGACTTTTGCAAGCTGTGATTTTGGGCGTCGATTTGTAGGTTTATCAATCAGCTAGCTTTATTCTCACTGTAATGGCTGCTCTTTATTGCGCTTTTGGGATATCAAAATGATTGAATATTTGTTGCTTCTGGTGGCTTCGATATTCCGGAGTTGCTCTCTTGGCCGGCGGAGGAAGACGATGCGGTTTGCTCTTTCTGCCTCGTGACTCCTTAATTTTCATGTCATCACATGGCTCATGTATATTGACATCATTATCTCTTCTCTTCCTCTTTTGGTTTGTTTTGTTTTATGATTGGGCCTTTTTTAGACTTCGTTTGTAACTATTGTTGGTGTTAGTAATAATATGAGATGACAAAAAAGACAAATGAGTCTAAGGGTGAGGGGAAATGCCCGGCAAAGAGGAGTGGTTGATAAAATAACTAAATACTAGATTTGATTTTAATAAGAGACAATCCTATATTTAATGTTGTTAATAAAAGGAATTCTATTCAATTTATATTTTTTAAACATACACAGAATTTTTTTGAATACATATATTAATATCAATGAGAATATCTTCCCACTATAGTAAAAACAAGAAATATGCATATGTTTATGATACTATGTAGTGAAGTATTGAAACACATATAAGATCCCGAGACACATGAAGGTTTCATACTAGGATCGCAATCACTTGTCACCTTGCACATCTGAGCATATTTCTTCGTTTTTAAGTTATCGATTTTTACTTTACAAGTCTATGAGAACATTTGAACTGAGTGCACTATTTGTTTCAAGGGTAGGTAAAACCCCTCCAAAATCTAAAACGAATTGACCCAACAAATGAAATTGAATCAAACTGACCTAATCCGACATAAATACTTGAGTTGGTCTTATTCTACGGTATATATCAAGTTATGAGTTTTACTCTAACCAAGTCCAAGCCAGATTGGATACCTAATGTAAGAAGCTTGATTTGGAATTAGGAAGCTTGATTTGGAAATATAAATAACTGGATAATCACCAAGAAGTTGAATAAATCTCATAGGATATATGATGAAGAAAGTATCTCACTTTCAACTCATGTATTTACAGCTTATCATGTTTGGACAAATGACAAGTTCTTCAAGATTATAATCAAAGCAGGATGAATAAGATATATGTAAGAAGCTTGTTTTGGAAATATAAATAAGTGGAGAACCGCCAAGAAGTTGAATAAATCTCATATGACTTATAATGAAGAATGTATCTCACTTTCAACTCATGTGATTTCAGCTTATCATGTTTGGAGAAATTTTAATTTTTCAACATTCTACTCAAACCATGATGCATCAATATGTAAGAATATTTAGTTGGAAACATAAATAAGTGGAGAATCACCAAGAAGTTGAATAAATCTCGTAGGAGTTATGATGAAAAATGTTTGTCACTTTCAACTCATGTGATTCTAGCTTACTCTATTTGGATAAATGGTAAGTTCTTCAAAATTCTAATCAAACGAGGTTGAATAAAGATGTAAGAAGTTTGATTTGTAAACATAAATAAGTGGAGAATCACCACGAAGTTAAATATATCTCATAGGAGTTACGATGAAGAAGGTATCCCACTTCCAACTCTCATAATTCTAGTTTAACATGTTTGGGCAAACGACAAGTTATTCAAGATTACAATCAAACAATAATGAATCAAGATGCAAGAAATTTTTTTGAAAACATAAATCAGTGGAGAATCAACAAGAAGTTGAAAAACTCTCATATGAGTTATAATGAATAATGTATTTGACTTCAACTTATGTGATTTTTTCTTACATTGTTTGGGCAAATGGCAATTTCCCTATGATGGTTAATAAAATAAATTTTATTCAATTTATATTTTTTAAAACATACTCACAACTTTTTTGAATACATATTAATATCAACGAAAAATCTTCCGACTATATTAAAAACAAGAAATATGCATATGTTTATGATACTACGCAGTGAAAGATTGAAACACATATAAAATCCCAAGACACCTGAAGGTTTCATACTAGGATCGCAATAACTCGTCACCTTGAACGTCTGAACATATTTCGTAGCTTTTAAGTTTTCTATTTTAGCTTTACGAGTCAATGAGAACATTGGCACTGAGTGCACTATTCTTTTTAAGGGTAGGTAAAAACCCCCAAAATCAGAACCAAATTGACCCAAAAAATGAATTTGAATCAAACCGAGCCTAATCCAACATAAATACTTGAGTTAGTCTTATTCTAGGGTATTTCAAGTTTTGAGATTTACTCTAACCAAGTCCAAGCCATATTGGATATCTATAAACATGTTGGTGAGAAAATAATCGATGAACATGTTTCTCAGTAAATTCTACTATATAAAAATGTAAGCCACACGAGTTTACCATTCTAACTTCATCTCTTTTCAAGTTTTTGCGTGACTAATCTCTCTTTTTAACCCAGAATCTGCTCAATATGGTAACAACTGCTAAAGAGCGAGTATTGTCTCATTCACTCAAGCTATATCAATCAAGAGGGTTACTCGTATGTGTATTGACCTCTGTGTGAGTGGTTAAAAGAATTGATACCATCTTAGAAGTCTATCACATCTGTGAGAGTAGTTAGTTTATGTTTTGATGGGTGTAATGAAAGAATAAGTTGTTTGGTTTTTTTTTGATACTCTGTAATTTCCCCAAGGTACCATGTTGCTTTATAATAAGTTTAATCAGAAATTTGATCTCGGAAAATATCTACCAAGAAGATTATCCATCGGTAAATTTCCAAGGATTTGAAGATATATCCAATTCTCCGAGAGTCAAAGTCCGCTGACTTGCTATTACTAGGAACGTCATCGGAAACTGTCCACTCCGACTTCAACTTTACGAGAATTGTATTCGGCAGGCATGAGGCCTTTTCCATTTAGTGATATCAAATAACTTCTATGCATGAAAAATCCTTCATATAAAATAAAATTTATTTTATTCTTAAAATACACATAACTCTTTCTGAATACATGTTATTAATATCAATGAGAAAATCTTCCCACGATAGTAAAAACAAGAAATATGTATATGTTTATGATACTAGGCATTAAGGATTACAAGTAGAGAATCCATCCACACACTTATTAGATAACGACTGTTGCATCTCAACCTTGTGTCACCCAGGACGGCTGATGGAGATTTTCAGGTACACATGTGCATTGATTGTTTATGCATCGTTCTATCTCCCCAATCTTGCATCGCACACCTGGGCAATCTTTAGAGTCTACGCACTGACCAGCTTCTGCTGTCGGAACACTCACCATCGTTGCACCTAATTAAGCACATTGATAAACAAAAAAAAGAATCAGGAACAAATATTTCCTTATTAAATTTTGAATCAAAATATGCTTGGGAAAAGGCTTGCTAGATATTTTAGAGAGACTTGCAAGCGATAACGAGAGCAAGGAGCAAGAAGAATGTGATCTTTGATGCCATTCTTAATTGTGATTATAACTATAGACTTCTGATACTTAGCAAACGAATCGACCTGGTATTTATAGTCTCTTCTAAATTCATAATTTAGTATATATTTTATTCATTGACTCAAATCTGTAATTAATTTTAAATTATGTAGAAAATCTTTAATTTAAGAATATAATCACTAAAGAATGTAATCAAAATGAAAAGTTATGTCCTTATTTAATTATATTTTAATTTTAATGATGATACATGTAAATCACACTGTTTTAGTATGTAGTCTCAATAATTTTAATATACATATATATATATATATATATGGATATAGATCTTCATGCTGGATACATTCTAATAAGATATTTTCTCTATAATTCTAAAAATATTTAAGGATTGATTCAATGAATAAAAAAAATATTCTGAAATTTAGAAGAGACAATAAATAACAGGTTTATTGGCTTGTTAATGTACTAGAGGTCTATTGGTTAAAGTCAATAGATAATCAAAACGAACATATATGTGCATAAATATAAAAAACTATCTTTTATTTTAAATATATTTTATTTAGGGATACTGAATCAGATAATATTGTATATATATATATGAATAGATTTTTTTTATTTTTAAAATATAGTTCTATTTTTTTATGAATTCTTATTGTATTAGTTTATAATCAATTATCTGATTTAAATGAATAAATTTAAATAAAGATAACAAAGATAAATGTATTACCTTTTATTTTAGATAAGTATTTATTTTTAAAATATGTTTAGTATTGGTAATTTTTATAATTTATATTTTATAATTATTTTTCTGATTTGATAAATTAAATGTATTAAGGATAACAGAAACATGAAATTATCTATTATTTTAAATTACATTTCATTTTTCTTTTGAATTTGAATTTTTGTAGATATGAATTTATAATCAATTATCTAGCTTAATAAATAAATTCAAATAATTCATTAAAAGTATACATGACTTTAGGCATTCTAGATTTTAACGTGAGAGTATTTGATGAAAACTAATAGAAAAAAATATATAGTTTTATAAATATTTAAGTATTTGAAATTTATTTCATCAAATATTCTTAACTTAAGCTAAATATATCATCATTGTATTTGGAATCCAGTCATATAGGCTTCTGAAGAAACAAACCATCATGGGGAAATCTATACAAGAATTTAGAAAATATTGGATGTTCCACATATGTAGAGTCGAGACTCAGCTAAAATAAGAAAAAACACACAAAGTAGTTCCAAAAACACATATCTCTTTAGAAAAGTTCAAAACAATTTCTTACAAATTTGATTGATCCTGATTACACGAGGATGTCAAACATGGCTCGATAAGTATCCATTATAATCTACTCACTTTGTGTGAAATAACATTTCCATCATATCTCTCAGTTCAATAGATATGAAATCCCCAACCCTTTGTGTTTCCCACTGAGAATTACAATTTCAAAAACACTAACCCCAATTCTAGGTAAAAACCTAGATATATATATATATCAAATAATTTTTTTCTATTATCTAATACTTTGTTTCAACTATTTTAGCATCACCAAATATTTAATTTTTTTTATCTAAAAATATTTCTTTAATGTTAATTACGTCAACCAAACAAATAAAAATCCTATACGGCACACATTTTTGGAAATTATTTCTCATTTTTATGAAGTGAGTATTACATACACATCATCCTCATATGTAATATGAATATACGAACCATATTTCATCAACTACAACAACCTATCAAGCTTCAATTTCTTAAGCTTACAATTTCCTCTATTTTTACCGATTTTATATTGAACTCCGCTGAATTAAGTATCATCAAATTAACAATCATCCCATGCTTGACTGAAAACTATGTGAAAAGATTCATAATACTTGTGGGAACATCAACTCTTTCGATGTCTTCTAATCTATCGAACTGGTTGTTCATACCTAACATTCTCAAACTCTTTCGGATAATTTTATGTGTGTCTTAAACACTCACACCTAAAATATTTTTTATATATAGTTTATTTAGTACTTTGGTGTTTTGGCTTCTGTTCTTCGGGCTTTTGGCTTTTGCAAGCTGTGGTTTTGAACGTTGATTTGTAGGTTTTACAATCAGCTAGCTTTATTCTCACTGTAATGGCTATCAAAATGATTGAATATTTGTTGCTTCTGGTGGCTTCGATTTTCCGGAGTTGCTCTCTTGGCCGACGGAGGAAGACGATGCGGTTTGCTCTTTCTGCCTCGTGACTCCTCCATAATTTTCATGTTATCACATAACTCATGTATATTGACATCATTATCTCTTCTCTTCCTCTTTCGGTTTGTTTTGTTTTATGATTGGGCCTGTTTTAGACTCCGTGTGTAACTATTGTTAGTGTTAGTAGACAAATGAGTCTAAGGGTGAGGGGAAATTCCCGGCAAAGAGGAGCGGTTGATAAAATAACAAAATACTATTTTTTATTTTAATAAAAGACAACTCAATATTTAATGTTGTTAATAAAAGGAATTTTATTCAATTTATATTTTTTAAACATACACACAATTTTTTTTAAATACATATATTACTATCAATGAGAAAATCTTCCCTCGATAGTAAAAACAAGAAATATGCATATGTTTATGATACTATCCAGTGAAGAATTGAAACACATATAAGATCTCGAGACACATGAAGGTTTCATACTAGGATCGCAATCACTTGTCACGTTCCACATCTGAGCATATTTTGTCATTTTTTAGTTATCGTTTTTAGCTTTACAAGTCAATGAGAACATTTGCACTGAGTTCAGTATCCGTTATAAGGGCAGGTAAAAATCCCAAAAATCTAACCCGAATTGACCCAAAAAATGAAATTGAATCAAACTCAGCCTAATCCGACATAAATACTCGAGTTGGTCTTATTCTAGGGTATATTTCAAGTAATGAGTTTTACTCTAACCAAGTCCAAGCCAGATTGGATATCTAATGTAAGAAGCTTGATTTAGAAACATCAATCACCGAATAATCACCATGAATTTGAATAAATCTCATAGGAGTTATGATGAAGAAGGTATCCTACTTTCAACTCATGTATTTCCAGCTTATCTTGTTTGGACAAATGACAAGTTCTTTGAAATTATAATCAAATCAGGATGAATAAGAGAGGTAAGAAGCTTGTTTTGGAAATATAAATAAGTGGAGAATCGCCAAAAAGTTGAATAAATCTCATAGGAGTTATAATGAAAAAGGTATTCCACTTTCAACTCATGTGATTCCAGCTTACCATTGCCATGTTTGGAGAAATTGCATTTTTCAATATTCTACTCAAGCCATGATGAATCAAGATGTAAGAATCTTTATTTTAAATATAAATCAGTATAGAATCACCAAGAAGTTGAGTAAATCTTACAGGAGTTATGATTAAAATGGTATGCCACTTTCAACTCATGTGATTCTAGCTTACTATGCTTGGACAAATGCTAAATTCTTCAAAATTCTAATCAAACGAAGTTGAATAAAGATGTAAGAAGCTTGATATGGAAACATAAATAAATGGAGAATCACCAAGAAGTTGAATATATCTCATAGGAGTTACGATGAATAAGGTATCACAATTTCAACTCTCGTAATTCTAATTTAACATGTTTGGGCAAACGACAAGTTATTCAAGATTATAATCAAATAAGGATGAATCAAGATGTAAGAAGCTTTTTCTTTAAAACATAATTCAGTGGAGAATCAACAAGAAGTTGAATAAATCTCATAGGAATTATAATGAAGAATGTATCTCACTTTCAACTTATGTGTTTTTAGCTTACCTTGTTTGGGCAAATGGCAATTTCCCTATGATGGTTAATAAAAGAAATTTAATCAATTTATATTTTTTAAACATACTCAAAACTTTTTTGAATACATATTAATATCAATGAAAAAAATCTTCTCACTATAGTAAAAACAAGAAATATGCATATGTTGATGATACTACGCAGTGAAGGATTGAAACACATATACGATCCCGAGTCACATGAAGGTTTCATACTAGGATCGCAATAACTCGCCACCTTGCACGTCTGAGCATATTTCATCATTTTTAAGTTGTCGATTTTAGCTTTACGAGTCAATGAGAACATTGGCACTGAGTGCACTACTCTTTTTAAGGGTAGGTAAAAAACCCCAAAAATCTGAACCAAATTGACAAAAAAAATGAATTTGAATCAAACCGAGCCTAATCCAACATAAATACTTGAGTTAGTCTTATTTTAGGGTATTTCACGTTTTGATTTTTACTCTAACCAAATCCAAGCCAGATTGGATATTTTTTAAAAAAAAGAAAGGAAAAGTTAAAAAAAAATTCATTTTATACCCAAAATCAATACAGAATAAATACACTACAAGGAAACTTCATGTACGCCGACAACATTTTCCAAGAAAAAGAGTTGTTGGAAAAGTTTAGATGAGTTATTGATTAGGGGTTTTTGTTTGTACTTCTTTGAAATGTTTTGACAAAACTGATCTATCGGTATTTCTTCAGAAATTTTCTTCAGAATATTCCGATTGATTCAATTTCTTGGCTTTTTTTCTCAAAAATGTTTGTCTGAATTTGCTCGAAAAGCCATGATTATTGAAAGTTTATCAAAATTTACCGACTATTTATTGTTGTCGTCAAGAACTCAGAAAACATGACTGAGATCCTCAGAATCTGAAATAATGTCTGCTGCCTTGATATTTAAAACTCTTGAAATTCCCCTTTGAAATTTAGTATTTTGATTTCTGCTAAAATAACCAATGAACATATTTCTCAGTAAATTCTACTATATAAAAATGTAATCCACACGAGTTTACCATTCTAACTTCATCTCTTTTCAAGTTTTTGCGTGACTAATCTCTCTTTTTAACCCAGAATCTGCTCAATATGGTAACAACTTCTAAAGAGCGAGTATTGTCTCATTCACTCAAGCTATATCAATCAAGAGGGTTACTCGTATGTGTATTGACCTCTGTGTGAGTAGTTAAAAGAATTGATATCATCTTAGAAGTCTATCACATCTTTGTGAGTAGTTAGTTTATGTTTTGATGGGTGTAATGAAAGAATAAGTTGTTTGGGTTTTTTTGATACTCTGTAATTTGCCCAAGGTACCATGTTGCTTTATAAAAAGTTTAATCAGAAATTTGATCTCGGAAAATACCCCGACAATCTACCAAGAAGATTATCCATCGGTAAATTTCCAAGGATTTGAAGATATATCCAATTCTCCGAGAGTCAAAGTCTGATGACTTGCTATTACTAGGAACGTCATCGGAAACTGTCCACTCCGACTTCAACTTTACGAGAATTGTGTTCGGCAGGTATGAGGCCTTTTCTTTGTAGTGATATCAAATAACTTCTATGCATGAGAAATCCTTCATATAAAATAAAATTTATTTTATTCTTAAAATACACATAACTCTTTCTGAATACATGTTATTAATATCAATGAGAAAATCTTCCCACGATAGTAAAAACAAGAAATATGTATATGTTTATGATACTAGGCATTAAGGATTACAAGTAGAGAATCCATCCACACACTTATTAGATAACGACTGTTGCATCTCAACCTTGTGTCACCCTGGACGGCTGATGGAGATTTTCAGGTACACATGTGCATTGATTGTTTATGCATCGTTCTATCTCCCCAATCTTGCATCGCACACCTGGGCAATCTTTAGAGTCTACGCACTGACCAGCTTCTGCTGTCGGAACACTCACCATCGTTGCACCTAATTAAGCACATTGATAAACAAAAAAAAGAATCAGGAACAAATATTTCCTTATTAAATTTTGAATCAAAATATGCTTGGGAAAAGGCTTGCTAGATACTTTAGAGAGACTTGCAAGCGATAACGAGAGCAAGGAGCAAGAAGAATGTGATCTTTGATGCCATTCTTAATTGTGATTATAACTATAGACTTCTGATAATTAGCAAACGAATCGACCTGGTATTTATAGTCTCTTCTAAATTCACAGTTTAGTATATATTTTATTCATTGACTCAAATCTTTAATTAATTTTAAAATTATGTAGAAAATCTTTAATTTAAGAATATAATCACTAAAGAACGTAATCAAAATGAAAATTTAAGTTCTTATTTAATTATATTTTAATTTTAATGATGATACATGTAAATCACACTGTTTTAGTATGTAGTCTCAATAATTTTAATATATATATATATATATATATATATATATATATATATGGATATAGATCTTCATGCTGGATACATTCTAATAAGATATTTTCTCTATAATGCTAAAATAATTAAGGATTGATTCAAAGAATAAAAAAATAAATTCTGAAATTTAGAAGAGACAATAAATAACAGGTTTATTGGCTTGTTTATGTACTAGAGGTCTGTTGGTTAAAGTCAATAGATAATCAAAATGAACATGTATGTGAATCAGATAATATTTTGTATATATATATATATATATTTTGTTTGTGGAAATAAAAGTAATGATGATAATTTAAATTCTCCTTAAACCACCAATGATACTCACACACACACACATATATATATATATATATATATATGTGTGTGTGTGTTTGTATCATTAAGTAACCATAGTAAGTCCAAATTCAGTTGTAGATAAGAATTCGGAAATAAAGGGCTTCCGGAGAGGGCGACTAGGAGGGCGACGGCTGCGCAATCTCGAAGACGCGATCATCGACTGCGGTGGGGCTTTGGACGTCGATTCCAGTGGATTCGACTTTTCGTCTCTTCGATCTGGATCTCTTTAACTTGGACTTCGACGTTTCGACCGACGGGCTTTGGACATTCGCCTCTTCGACGAACCGTTCGGATCTTGTGCTTCTTAAGGGCACGGAGATTGATTTCTGTCACGTAGATCTTGTTCTGTCGTTACGGGCCACAGCGGTTGCAGAGGGCTTCGGTGATCGAGTTTTTTATGCTCAGTTGGGATTTGTTGGATCATCGGAAACGATCGGCCATCGTCTGTCGTGGAGTAACCGTGTACTCGAGTGGTTGATCATTGTCGACCGCGTGGTTTTTCTCTGATAGTATTTCCTTGGGACAGTGGTATACACATGGTTAGGTGATCGTTTCTACTAGCTACGTGATCACGTAAAAGTTGATCGCATAAGCTTCATCATATTAGAGTGGTGGGCTTGGAGTTGATAACATTACAGAAGAGTTGATCACAGTGATATATGCTTCATCCTATTGGTTATGTGTGATCGTCTTTTGGAGCAGGGTAACATGAGTTGTAGTGGTGGGCTTGGAGTTCGTTTCTTCTAGTATAACAATTAAGGGTCATTCTCATAAAGAATTGACTATCATTATTTGACAATATAGATAAGTTTTGTTCTGTTCGTAAGGTAGATACGAAAGGAAAGGCGATTGTCATCGATGATGATGACGAACCGATACAGCTAACTGATCAAGATGGTTCTCATATCATTAAGGATCATCGTCGTTCGCTGATCGAGAAGATTCTAAATCCCAAGAAACAAAAAGTGGAAAATCTTATTAACACATGATATCCCAATGGGAGATGCAGGACAAAGTCACTGCAAATGATCTGGGGAATGGAAAGTTTCTCTTCAACTTTGCTACTGAAGAGGACCTAAAATCGGTCTTATGCCAAGGGTCTTTTCACTATAATTTTTGTATGTTCGTGCTGGTTCGATGGGAACCAGTAGTGCATGATGATTATCCATGGATCATTCCATTCGGGGTGGAGATTACAGGAATCCCGCTGCACCTTTGGACAGTAAAGAATATGAGGAATATTGGAGGTAGATTAGGGCGAATTGACACGGTAGAACTATCAGCTAGAAGGACGTTAATAGATGTGGATTCTATGAAACCACTGAAGTTTAAAAGGAAGTTTTTTCTCCAGAAGGAGATGAGGTGTCAATTCAGATCAAGTATAACAAACTCTTCAGGCATTGTTCCTCTTGTGGGATGATGACCCATGAAGAATCATATTATCCCTCTAAAGATCATGGGATGGTGAATCAGGGAGGCAGGTCAGGTGTTTTCTCTCGAGTGAAAATGCCAGCTTCAGATTCATCTCGACAGTCTTTGCTGCAAGATCATGAAAAGATGGGATCACCGAAAGGGATCAAAGAGATTACAGTCCTACTAATAAGGGCTTCAGACGTGCTGCAAAGTTTGAGAATGATCAAAGAGATCCCTACCCTGAAAGGCACTTTGGAAAATTGGGTAAAAGGGATAATTTACACACAAGCTCCTCTCGTCATGGTTCTCGCTATGATCCATATTTGAGGACTAACCATCCATGATGGAGAGATAAGGAAAAGAAGGAAAGGAAAGTGGATACTCTGACAGCCTCCTAGGAGCCTTATGCTCAAGAATCACGGCCATCTACCTCTAAAATGATGAACCTCTTCATCTACATCAACCAAAGAAGGTAGTGGAGAGTCATTTGGGGAGAAAGAGGCTCGCTAGTCAGATTGTCAATCCATCACATTTGGCTACTCATCATGATGCTCATGTCACGAAAAGAGATAAAGGAGTTGCTCGATCTTTGACTTTCTCTCCTACGGAGAAAGATCTACTTGCTGATGCCCAAATGATTGGGGCTTTAAAGGACATGGAGCTTAATAAGTTGAGTAGTAAACATGACGAACGTATGGATGCGGCAATGGACTATGATGATTTGGATGAGAATTTACTTGGGGAGGAACTAATGGAGCTGGAAAGTGGGAAGAATAACAGAACAAAAGAGGTTCGTGCAGGGGATGGAAATGAAGAGGGAGCATCGTCTTCTAAATTCAGGAGAGAGATTAGGGTCCCCTTGGATGCTCATCAAAATAATAAGGAGCTTTCTCATCGAGGAGTTCAAAGAAGACACAGTCCATCTTATAGAGGAAAGGAACGTCATGGGGCACATCGTACTGGGTCATCTAATGCTTCTAAAAGCAACAATCGACGACACAATGGGTCGGAGGGGTCCAAGAACACCTCCCACCATCACCCATGAAGACAATTAGTTGGAACTGTCGAGGGATTGGGAACGACATCATAGTTCGACGCCTTAAGGAGAGATGTCAGAAGCATCGCCCAGGAGTTGTGTTCCTCCCTGAGACGAAGAATAAAAGGCTGTTGTTGCATAACATTCAGGCTGACTTAGGATTTGATCATTTGTTTATCGTTGAGCCATTTAGCCTTAACGGAGGTTTAGCTTTATTTTTTATGGATGAATTTCAATTTAATGTTTTATTTTCGAATAACAGAATGATTGACATTGAGGCAGTCATTGATGGAATAAAAGTCTTTATGACGTTTGTTTATGGAGATCTTGTTTTAGACAGACGAGAAATAGTCTGGGAACGTCTTACGCGTTTCTCAACAACGCGAATTGGACCATGGTTCATGATAGGCAATTTTAATAAAATTACAGGGCATGAAGAAAAAGAGGGTGGCAGCCGAAGGACAAATAGTTCCTTCATACCATTTAAGCAAATGCTAAGTGACTGCAGGATGCTGGAGTTCTCTTTCACTGGAAACATGTTATCATGGGTTAGAAAGAGAGCTGGAAGAACAACAATTAGGTGCAGACTAGACAGAGCAGTTGGAAATGAGGACTGACATGAAAAGTTTCCCCACTCTGTTGTTCAATATATGAGACTATTGGGATCGGATCATCGACCGATCTAAGCAGACATTCTCACAAAGCCAACAAGGAAATCAAAAAGTTTCAAATTTGATAAGTGATGGCTTGAAAATGAGGAACTAAGGCAAGTGATTCTTGAGGGATGGAAAACTTCTGAATTACCCCAAGATGCTAGCATAATGGATCATATCTCGAGTTGTTGTAAAGCCTTGAGCCAATGGCGAAGACAACAAAATTTGAATTCAGAAAAATCGGTGGAGGAACTTAAAGAAAAAGTCGAAAGTCTGTACTCGAATGATGATGCAACTACAGAGGAAATATTAGGAATTCTCAATGGCTCTTAAGGCCGGAGAGATTTTCTGGAAGCAAAAGTGTCGAATCTTTTGGTTAAGAAAAGGGGACATAAATACAAAATATACTCATGCATTGACAAAACAAAGGAGAGCTAGGAATAAGATCACACAGCTGATAGATGCAAATGGAAGTGTTGTTGAGGATGAGGAAGGACTGATAACCATTGCTACTAGTTACTTTAGACACCTATTTGAATCTTTAAGTCCACATGATATAGAGGACGCACTCTCTGAGGTAAATACTATGATCACGGAGTCAATAAACAATGACCTTACTGCCCGGTTACGGAATGGGAGGTTAAATTGGCCATTTTTGCTATGCATCCGGAAAAATCTCCTGGACCAGATGGGATGACAGCTCGGTTTTATCAGAAATTCTGGATATTGTTAAGTATGAATTAACTCATATGGTTAATCAATTCCTTTTGCGTGGATCAATGGCGAGTGGTCTAAATGATACAAACATATGTCTCATCTCGAAGACAACAAACCTAATGAGATGTCCCAATTCAGACCCATAAGTCTGTGTAATGTAAGCTACAAGATTGTCTCTAAGGTCTTATGCCAGAGATTAAAGAAGGTTTTTCCTGATAGAATCTCATAAACCCAGTCAGCCTTTGTTGCGGGAAGACAGATTACAGATAATATAATGATTGCCCAGGAAATGTTTTGTGCTCTACGAACTAAGCCAAGTGGAAGAAACAAAATAATGGCCATTAAGACAGACATGAGTAAGGCGTATGATCGGATGGAGTGGTCTTTTATTGAAGTTGTAATGCGTAAGATGGGTTTTTCGGAAATATGGATCTCCTGGATAATGAGGTGTATTACATCGGTGAAATATAAGGTGCTCATGAATGGGCAACCTAGGGGAAATGTTACTCCAGGGAGAGGCCTACGCCAAGGAGATCATTTGTCTCCTTTCATCTTCATTCTATGCACGGAAGCACTCGTTAGCCTTCTTAATCATGCAGAGAATCAAGGAAAGATAACGGGGATGCGGGTTACACGCGCATGTCCCTCGGTATCCCACCTTCTCTTTGCTGATGATAACTTTTTCTTCTGTAAGGCGGAGCCCCGTCAATGTGAAGAAGTGATGAAAGTGGTCAGGAAATATGAACATGAATCTGGACAACGCATCAATTTTGCTAAATCATCTTTACTCTTTGGTAAGAGGATTAATACATATCATAGGCAACAGATCAAAGATACTCTTGGAATCCAAAATGAAGGAGGAATGGGGACTTACTTAGGTATCCCAGAAGACATAAGTGGTTCCAAATGCAAACTCCTCACTTTCTTCAAGGAAAAACTAATGCATAGAGTGAATGGATGGACAGGCAGATGGCTTTCAAAAGAGGGAAAAGAAGTCTTGATTAAATCAATCCAAAAATAAGGGTTTTCGGTCTTTCAGATCCACCATCTTCTTCTCCTTCTGGCATCTTTAGAATATTAGAAACCCTCACACCAGGAATGGGTGAAAGCTGGATGTCGTTCCAACATCGTCGAAGTCCGATTGTTTAGATTCTGAGAAGCCTGAAAAGTTAAGAAAGGCAGCCAACTCATGTGTTGTCGACATGCTCCTCAGGTAATTCCTGTGTCATATAACTCTTTTCTTCCTGCTTTCGTTGTTTTTTACTCAAACCAGAAAGTTAAATTACGTTTTTTTTTACCTATCACAGTCGACAATGGTTCAAGGTGTTTATTCAATGTTCTGTTAACACACACTGACTCAACACCTTCATTTGTGTTTGTTTTACTACAGGTTAGCGCTGATCTAAATGGTGACAATAGCACAAGACTCTTTCACTTATTGGACTGTAGGTTTGTGTCTTGTAAGACTACTGTCTAATCAAATTCTTACGGTCAGGTGGTTATGTTCCCTAGAAGCTAACTTAGTGTACCTGCCAACCACTGTCTATTCATCTCTATTACTAGATGGTTCATAGGGGATTCTCTCAAGTCCTATTTTTTCTACTCAAACACAGATTTGCTATCAGAAATTGTTTGCTCTCTGTTTCTCCACATGTGAAACTGTAAAGTGCTTCTTACTCATTGAAGAGTATTTACATGTTATATACGAAGTTCTATTTTATAATTGCTTATGGATCCCATAACAAAGTTTTCGTATATGTTCCTGGTGTGCCTTTTTGTAGTCCAGTTTCAGAGTTATTAAGTCATCCCAAAATTATAAATCTTCTCTGTTATTCCAAATCATAGTTTAAAATGATTAGCAGTTAGTGTGATTATAAATTGTTATTGTAAATTCGTTAGGTAAATCTATATTATAATGGGAGAGTTTACTCTCTTCCCTTCTGCCACGTATCCATTTCGTAATGGGCTTTTCAAAAAAAAAAATTGGATGTTGACTATGAGATTCGAACCATTCACCTCAATGTTTATTTGATTGACATAACCAACTAAGCTAAATGAGATTTTGTAAACTAGAAACTAAATTTTATATAATAATATTACAGTTTGGTCTTTTCTAAGGGTGTCTATGTCAATATTAAGTTGGTCCCACATATTTTTTTTTAAATCGTATGTTGACATACTAAAATAGTCGAACCTTTCACTTCGGTGTTTATTTGATTGACATAACTAACTCAGGTACAAGAGATTTTTTTAAAATTGATGGCAGATTTTTTTACTTATTTTGAATGAGGCGTGGCGGTCGAGGCATTACAAGTGGTATTACAGCTGGTTAGCCATCTCGATTTTAACCCGAGAGGCAACTTGAGACCTGTCGTGGGACACAACAAAGACGTTTTATTCTTTGAGAGGAGGTGAATGGAAACATCCCGAGCTGTGATATATATAAAAAGGCTTAAGAGAATTGATTTAGTTACCTATGTCACCAAAGTTGACTTACCTTTTCCGTCACACATCCGTTTAGAACTCCAGAGTTAAGCGTGCTTAGGTTGGTATAGTGAAATGATGAATGAGCTATCAGGAAGTGATTCATGATACCATGCGAATGAATCCAAAACACGAGGAAGGTCGGGTGGTGATTATATGGTCAGTAAACAATGATTTGGAGACTTTAGAAAAATTAACGAACCGATCGTTAGATGGAATGAGATCTACAGGTCGAGAGCGCGAATATGAGCAGCTCATTAACCGTGGACGGTCGGGACGTTATATTATTATTCCATGTCAACAAGCAAATTAAAGATTTCATCTCTACATATAAATTAGAAATTTTCATAAAGTAGTACGGAAAGTTTTAGGGATTAAACTTCCTGATTTTCAAACTATCTTATGTACATAACTTAATGTCGTAATCTTCCTGATTTTTATTTGGCTTTCTAATGAAAATTACACTTCACTTGAAGACATAACAAAACGGAATTGAACTCAATGGAAGTGATGACTCCAATATTGCAATACGAAAAAAACAAAGATTTAGACAAGATACGAACAACAAAATCTTATACACACGTAAAGCTTAAAAAAACGAATTCGCCCCGCGCTTGCGCGGGAGCTATATTTCTAGTAACAGTAATTATATACTTCATCTGTTACAAAATAATCCATGTTTTAGAAAAAAGTAAGTTTCAAAAAGATGATTTTTTTTATTTTTTTCATGTAACTTTTGTAAAGTAATAGTGGTAAATTGACTTCAAGAAAATTAATTGTATTTATTGACTTTGATTGGTTACAAGTTATGAAAACTAGTGAATCACAAAAAATTACCACTTAATACTAAGATTTAGTATATTTTATTAATATGTATGAAGAATCTAAAACATGTAACATTTTGAAACAGATGGAGTATTACACAAGGTAACTGAAAATTATCATACCCTGAAAGATAAACAATAATATTAGTTTTAAAAAATTTAATCATTTGGAATGATATGGTTTATTTGATATTTTTCTAAAATATGTAAATATTTAAATAGTATATGTTAGGTCATCAAGTTAATTTAATAAATAATAGTGAAAGTGCACTTTTGCATTATCTTCTTTTTGAACTACCCCACTTTTTGCATTATCTAAAACAATAGATTTAAAAGAAATTTTATAAATAAAAAAAATATTAATAGTGTATTAAAAATGTACGAGACAAAAAAGTTATTCGTAATTTATTTGTTGAAATCCTGAAAACTTTAATTTCATTTATTAGTTAAGAAAAAAACTGATAGTGAAAAATATGTAAAATAATTAACTAACTAAAATAAAAATCTTCTTATTATTTAGATGATCATCTAATTTAGAAAAGTGAATTAAAAAAATAGTAGCTTTATATAAACATATCACGTTTATATGATACTAAATTAAATATTATAAAACATACAAAATATTATATATTTTTATTATGATTTTACATACTTACAGGCGGGTTTAACTAATATCAAATATAACTAAAATAACCTATCTAAATTTGTCAAGAGTTTTGTAAAACAAATTTTACAATATTAGCCTTGAGTTTATTCACCATATAAATATTAAACCATTTAATTAAAAATAAGTTCTCATTAATTAGCTTATTTTAAGATAACGGAATTAACTAAAAAACAAAAAAATCAACTTAAATAAATCAAACATTAAAAAAAACAGTAGCCTTTTAAAAAAAAGAAAACATTTTTATTTTTAAATGGAAAATTTTATGGGAAATTTTCAAAAATATCAATTTCCTTGTACCACTTTTCACTTTTACCTTCATTAAAGAGACATTTTCATAAATACAATTTTTTAAGAGGCAATTTTTTAAAAAATTAATCAAAATCTTAAATTTTACATTCCTAACCCTACCCCCATCCTTCAACTCTAAACCCTAAGTCTTAGATTAATTAACCTAAGGATTATAAGTGTGTTTTTCTTTCTTAAAAAATAAGGGTAAAAGTGATTAAGGTAAAAGTGAAAAGTGGTACAAGGAAAATGGTATTTTTGACAATTTTCCAAATTTTATTTCAAAATCAGTGTCAATGTTTATAATCATTTCTTCGTTCGTCATCTATTTTCTAAGTTATAATTATTTTCTAACTTGGTAAAAAAAAAAAGAGAATAAATCATCAAAAGATCAATTCCATCATATGCAGTTATCCTAAAACTGTCAATTTAATCATCATCATTTTTACATATCAAAAATCATGGCAATAGAGGAACAAAATCAAACCCTAAAATTCATGATTCATCATTAAATCCATGTTACAGAGAACATGTATTATCTTAGAAGATGACGAGCACACAAACTCTGCCATGTTTTTTGAAAAAAAAAATAGATCGGAGGACTTTGAACTATGTGTGTTTGCCATAATTTATAGGTAGACTTGTCTTAAGTTTACAAACATCCAACCGGCATTTAGCAAATTTTGGGAACTTTTAGACTTCAAAAACGAATTTTGTAGATTTATATTTAGTCTACACATATTTAGTGGACTTTAACAAAATCTACAATTTTTTGGTAGATTAAAATAAGTCTACGGACACTTCGTAGTGTAATTTATCAGAAACAAGTTATTAAGTTGACCTGGGAATTTTTTTTAATATGTTTCTAATATACTGAAATTAAAATCTAGTAAATATGAATTGTAGATACAATTATTATACAGTTTCGCTTTTTTATTCTAATATTTTAACATATCTATTTCAAGATAATAATTATGAAGATATTATGTTAAAACGATGAGTCTTAATACTTAATATTAATCTATAAATATAAATACAAGTTCTTAATTAAATTATTTCTATAAATATAATATAAGTCAACAGTTTTGTATTTTTTAATAAAATTAAATGGTTTACCTATTTTTTGTTTGAGGTGAATCAAAATTGTTTGAATAGTGTAATCGTTAATTATTGACATTGGTAAGCGACCCAAAGCGATTTGATTATAGCTCAACTCGTGATGATCATAAGTTGAAAATTCATATTCTCCAGTCATTGGTAAATAATTTGTTAGACAAAAATATTAACACAATTACCACAGAATATACAAATTCCAAAATCAATATTGTAATTAAATGATCATTGTTCGAATATTGGTTTCCAATTTCCAATCAACAACAGGCAGATCTATAGGACATAATCGAACACATACTTCACAAGCAATGCATTTACCAAATTCGAAATGGATTCGACCGCGGGAATGTTTTGATGTTATTAGTTTTTCATAGGGATATTGAATAGTTACAGGTAAACGATTTGTGTGGGATAAAGTAATCATGAAACCCTGACCAATATACCTTGCAGCTTGTAGGGGTTGTTGACCATAATTCATGAACCCGGTTATCATAGGAAGCATATTGTAATTATCGATGAATAATTTGATTTTTGTTTCTTTCTCTTGTTTAAAACAAGTAATTAATATCTTGGATTGATTTTCAATTTAGAGTGAAAAGAGTTGCAAAGAAGTTATTAATAATAGATTACCAAGGGAAATCGGTAAAAGAAATTTTCATCCAAGATTTAATAGAGGATCAATTCTTAGCCTAGGTAAAGTTCATCTGATTACGATATAAATGAACAAGAACAAATAAATTTTAACTAATGTAATAAAGATATCAATTGTTGTTCCAAAATTTTGATCCTTTTCAAATAGATCCAAAATAGATATATACGGATTAGAAATATTCTAATCGCTTAAGTATAGAACTGTTACAAATAATGAGGAAAAAATAGATTTAGAAAAGAAGCAACGTAAAATAAATCAAATTTGATACCAGAATATTCAGTTTGATAACATACTATTAATTATTCTTCCGCTTCTGGTAAATCGAAAGGTTTTCTCTTATTGAATGTAAATGAAGAAGATACTTTATAAATAGCCTAATGAACAACAACTAAAGCGGAAACAAACCATCGACTTCCTAACAAGTAGGATCAAGAAATAGATTAATTCAAATAAAAAAACAAAGCATAACATCCCTTAACTATAAGACCTTTATTTTGACTTAGCCAACTGTTTTATTCCCAACAAATCATCTCCTAAACTGAACACGCCTTGTTTGGTTCACGTCACAAACTCCAAGCATGTGGTGAAACTTCTCATATGTGTCTAGCTTTAATGGCTTTGTCATGATATCAACAATTTGTACCTCTGTCCTGCAATGAACTAGCTCCAATGTGCCATCGTTTGTGAGGTCCCTAAGGAAGTGAAACCTCACATCTATGTGCTTACTCCTCTTGTGCATAACTGGATTCTTTGACAACTTGATAGTGGACATGTTATCGCATTAAATGATTTACCTTCTCTCTGAACAAGTCCAGTTTCTTCTAGGATTCTTCTCATCCATACCACTTGAAATGCACATCCAGCAGCTGCCACAAACTAAGCTTCAATGTAACCTCATAATGCTTCTTAGATGACCATGTGATCACTGCATCACTTAGGAATAGAGCATAACCTTATGTACTTCTTCTATTGTCTAGATCCCCAGCATATTCATTGTATGAGTAAGCTAAAAGAACACCGCTCCCATTCTTTTTGCAATGAACTCCTAGACTCATGATATCTCACTTATTTGCATTGTTTTGATCGCCTACCTTTACACGTTTTCATCATTTAGACTTGCATTTAGGCATGTTTAGGGTGCATTGCATATCATTTGTCTATATCAGGTATTGGAGTTCCTTATTGATGAGTTCGAGAGCAATTGGGGCTGAGAAAGAGAAGTTTGGGACAAAAGCAAGATCTGCCACGAGTGTAGCGACCAAACGTGGTCGCTAGGACGAATTCCCGAGATCCGTAGCGACCACAGCATAGCGACTACAAGAGGTCGCTACAAAATCACACGAGATGTGCGGATGTCGTAGCGACCACCCGTAGCGACCAGGAGTAGTCGCTACAGAATCACCCGAGATGTGCGGACAGTGTAGAGACTTTACGTAGCGACCAAGCCAGGTGGCTACAGTCCAAGCACCCTAGTGACCTTCTTGTAGCAACATAGGCATGTCGCTAGGGATGTAGAAACACTTTTGCTACGGGTTGACCCAGGTTTGTTGGGTCGACCCGGTTTGTTTTCAGACTACTATTTATGTGTTTTTAACCTAATCACCAGATATTCTAGTTTTTATCAGCAGACAGAGACCACTTTTGGTGAAAGATATCGAATCCTTAGTCTTCTTTGATCCTCTTACTTTTGTTTCTCTGATTATTCTGAATCATTGCCCATGATTAGAATCATTGCCCATGATTAATTCTGAATCATCTATGGTTTTTGAGTTCATCATGTTTGTTAGTGAGTAGTTACCTTTAGGATTCATGGGTTAGGGTGATCTAGGGTGATTAAGTGATAGCTTAGAGTGTTTAGTATTAGATCATTCTTGTTCTAAGATTATCTCTTGTTTCTAATGCTAGATTAGACTTGATCACTTTGATCTAGATCCTTAGACAATTTATACCCGAAAGGTGTTCGATAAAATGCCTGAACCAAAGTGATAATTCTCTTTACTTGCTTAACCAATGATAATTGATGTTAGGAAAGTTTAGATAGTTAATAGACATGTTCTTAATGATTGCTTAATTTAACTAGACCAAAGACATTTGATGTTTATTGATTGAAAGCAAATGAACTTTTATCTTGATAAAGAACTAGTTTAATGGTGTGTCTAGACTAATAGAACTGATTTGATTGTTGTGTTAACATTGTAAGTTAGATCTTAGTCACCTAAAGTGAATACCCTTTCCCATGGGTTCTTTGTTTCTCAATTGATTTATAATTCCAGTTTTTACCATTGTGTTCTTTTGTTACTTCATTCACACATCCAAACGATTGCACTTAGATTAAGCTTATACTTGCATTCTCATTGCATCATGATCACTTAGGATTGGATTGACACTCATCTATACTATTTTGACTAGGATAGAGTAAAATCATTTATCAAATTTGGCGCCGTTGCCAGTTCTAAGTTGATTTTGACAGTGAGATTTAGTCATAGCTTGAGACTAAGTCTTATTTTTTTTTTTATTTACTGACACTCTTTCTTCATTTCTCTTTGAATTCCTACGTGTATGAACTTGAGGAGTAGAGGACCAACAGACCTTGTTCCCTGAGTAGATAACATCAGAGCTTTAGAGAGAGAATTATCAAGGAAAAGAAGACAAGAGCAACTAGTCCCCTTCAATCAATTGGGATTAGAAATGGAAGAACACCCGCATGATCAGAATGTCCATGGAGCTGACAACAATGGACAAAACCCTAACGGAGTTCCTCCAGCAGGATTTCAAGCTGGACAAGGCCAGGGAGCTGTAAACCATCAGCAGCAACACCCTCAACGCCAAGCTCGGGCGATTGGAACATATGACCAGCCCAACATCCATGGAAATAGGGCGGGTATCAGAGCATAAGCAGTGGAGAACAACAACTTTGAGATCAAGTCAAGCTTGATCAACATGATCCAAGCTAACAAGTACTATGGTCTCGCTTTGGAGGATCCCCTTGACCACCTGGATAACTTTGACAAGCTATGTGGAACAACAAAGATCAATGGTATCTCTGAGGACTCTTTCAAACTAAGATTTTTTCCCTTCTCTTTGGGAGACAAAGCCCACCTTTGGGAGAAGAGTTTACCTCAGGGATCCATTAACACTTGGGAAGAATGCAAGCGGGTCTTTCTTAACAAGTTTTTATCCACATCAAGAACTGCTAAGCTGAGAAATGAGATCTCTGGATTTCAACAAAAGAACCTAGAGAGCTTTGTTGAAGCATGGGAAAGGTTTAAGGGCTACTTGACACAATGTCCTCACCATGGTTTCAACAGTGAGAGTATACTAAGCACTTTCTACAAAGGAGTTCTGCCTAAATAACGAAGCATGTTAGACACAACAAGCAATGGATTCTTCTTAGGAAGAACAGCTCAAGATGGAATGGAGCTTGTTGAAAACATGGCTCAAAATGACTCAGTGTACAATGATGACTGCAACAGGCAGAATCGAGGTGGAGGTGGTGAGGACTCTAACACAAGAAAAGAGTTGAAATCCCTTCAGGATAAGCTTGATATGCTCCTTTTGGATAGAGCAAAAGAAGAAAAGGTGAACTTTGTGGGAAATAGAGTAAGGCAGAGGCTCCAGAGGTTAATGAAGTTGATGGCATGGAAGGCCAACAGGAGTTATGCTTCATCAACGCTAATGGTCAATGGTACAGAAAGGAACCCAACTTCCAATACCAAAATTCCTACCAACATAAACCAGCCTACAACAACCAGCAAAGTGGCTACCCACCCAAGCAATCCTACCCTCCGGGCTTTAACCCAAAAGGAGGGCAATCTACTACTGTTTAAGGAAGTTCCTCTCAAGCTCAACCTCGGGATACAAGCGTGGAGTCTATGTTTAAATAGCTCTTGGAATCTCAGGCACGTAATCAGAAGCAAATTGGTGATGAGCTTAAAAACATCCATACTAAGATAGATGGGAGTTACAACGAGCTCAACAACAAGTTCAAAGCTCTGGAGAAACAAGTTGCTACAATGAGCTCTAACTCACAAAGGCCTATGGGATCACTTCCTGGAAAAGCTGAGCAAAAGACAAAGGAGACATTACACTCAATCACCCTTCGGAGTGGTAGAGAGCTTCCAGCAAGAGTTCTCATTAAGGATAATGAGAAGCAAGTTGGGGAGGTGTTCATCAACCTTGATGATGATGTCGTCATTGTGGATGAAAAGGCTAATGAGGAAATCTTGGAGAATATAGTTGAGGCTAAAGGAAAAGGAAAAGTTGGAGAGGAAAAGAAGAAAGTTGACAAGACTGAAGCACCTACTTCGAAAGAAGCTTCATTCACTCCTCCTCCTTATAAACAAACTCCCATTTCCTGGAAGATTCAAGAAATAACTGCTGGAGAAGTATAAGACCCTCTTTGAGAAGCAGATGAATGAAGTTCAAATCACTATGCCTATCATAGATGCTTTCATGCTAGTACCTCAATACAGTAAGTTCCTAAAGGATGTTGTGACTAAGAAGAAGAAAGAAATGGAAGGAATGGTGGTTCTTACACATGAATGTAGTGCAATCATTCAGAGATTGACTGTCCCTAGGAAGCTTGAAGACCCGGGCAGCTTCACATTGCCATGTTCCATTGGACCATTGAGGTTTGAAAGGTGTCTATGTGATTTGGGGGCCAGTGCGAGTTTAATGCCTTTGTCAGTTGCGAAGAGGCTTGGCTTCACTCAATACAAGAAGTGTAAAATCTCCCTAGTGCTAGCTGATCGCTCGGTGAAACTCCCTGTTGGCATCTTGGAAGATCTCCCGGTTATGATTGGTGATAGTGAGATTCCAACAGATTTTGTGGTTCTTGAAATGGATGAAGAGCCTAATGACCCCTTGATCTTTAGAAGACCTTCCTTCGCTACTGCTGGAGCCATCGTGAATGTAAGAGATGGCAAGATTGAACTCCATCTTGGTAAGGGAAACACTCTCCACTTTGATGTGAAGGAGGTGATGAAAAGACCAACAATCCAAGGTCAAGTGTTCTATATTGAGGCCATGGATGCTCTAGCTGATGAGTTTCTTGAAGAGATGGCACTTGAGGATTCTCTACAACATGCTCTAACAGTTGATAGAGAAGCCCAATTGATTGAGGACAGGGTGAGCACCGAGTATGTGAAGAGGTTGGATTCCCACAAGGAGAAGGTTGGCGAAGACAAGTTCATAGAGCTATGACAAATCACTCACCACGCCACCTCAGTCACTGCCCAAGAGGAGCTTCACCAAGATGATTGGAGTGAGCACCCAAGGTGGAGCTTAAACCTCTTCCCCATGGTGTAAGGTATGCTTTTCTTGGAACTAATGATACATATCCTGTAATTGTGAGTAGCCAACTCAGTGAAAACCAATTGTCTAAACTTTTAGTTGAGCTTAAGAAATATAGAAAAGCAATTGGCTACTCACTAGAAGACATCAAGGGGATATCACTGTAAGAATATGAAGAATATAGTGAAGAATACAAGAGAGAATGTTGAGAATTCGTGACTAGAGAGAGAGAGTATGAAGAGAATGTTGTTTGTATGCAAGAGAGAATAGAGAGAATAGTGAAGGATTCTTTCTCCTTTTAATTTTGAGTGATGGGGTTACAATGGTTTAAGTAGACATCAAGAGGAGCCTACTGCCCATACATGAATAAACAATAGAAACAATATAATAAGAGACCCATGCTCATCTAGATCTAATGTTTGGAGTGAGAGGAGCAAAAGGAGACAGCATGTGCTTGGCTAGCATGGGGGATGAGCAAGTTGTTGAGTGGTCCTTGTCTTGCAAGTGAGTGAGTGCTTCTGACCTTGTCTATGCACGTGAAGTAGCTCCCCTTAGGTCTCCTTCACGTGATCTACATCTCCCCATAGTCTTCTTAGTTTATTTCAAATGCCTCTCCTCTTTTCTTTGCTTGCAAGTCACGTTAGGTCACTCCTTTCTTCTTTGCTTGCAAGTCACGTTAGGTCTCTCTTCATTGCTTGATCTCAACACATTATTTATCTTCATTCCAACACTCCCCCTCAAGCTTGACCATAGGAGATCCTTGGACAAGCTTGGAACCTTGAAGAATCTCCCTCATTAAAAACCTTAGCCAGAAAACCCATTTGGGATAAAACCAACTAAGGAAAAGAGTAGAGTTCTTCAAAGCCTAGGGATTGGCCAGTGAGCCTAAGGAACTTCAGGTAAATCATGGTGGAGTCCTTAGGCTCTGGATCGTGGCCTAACCTTTGCTGCAAGTGTGAACTCCACATCTTGCACACACCAGTATCTTGGACTCTTCTTAGACCCTGGTTTTAGTCTCCCCCTCTCTTCTGACTACTCGCCATCTTGAAAGGTAAGGATGGACCGGTTCTTTGCGCCTTGAGTCTCAAGTAAGGTACCATCTTCTTTCTCAGCCTTGGTTGCTTCTTCTTATTGAATAACCACCAAGGAATCCATCTTCACATATCATTGAAGCTTCTTAATACTCCCCCTCAAGCTTGACCATGTGGAACAAGTCAAGCTTAGGAGGATTGCTTCATGACCGCACCAAGTTTCTTGTCTAGACACGCCACTGCCTAAACCAGGATAGCTTCATCTTCATTTTCTGATACATTATCCCACAGGTGCATCAGCTATTTGGAAAATACACTAAACAATCATTCAAAGCATTTCAAGTAATAATCATATAAACGAATTGAAATGAGAGTTTTATGTGCTTCCCTTTCTTAAGAATGGTGGGGAGTGAACTCCACTTGAATTCCCCACTTGATAAGACGGTACTCGGCTCCTTGAAGCTTTATCAACCAGGTACATGCACACGTGCTATGGGCTGATTCATAGCTTCCCAACTGAAGGTAACTGTTCTAACTCCTTGTAGAAGCTGATCCATAGCTTCCTAACTAGAAGGTAACTGTTCTAACTCCACGCCTTGGGCTGATTCATAGCATTCCAATCAGCCTGACTCTACACCTGATCTTCTTGTCAAGTAGTCTCTGATGGCCATCTGTTCTAACACCAAGTTGTTGCTGTCCTTGTTGTGGCTTGTTTGAACCGGTTTATGATGTGAGGTGAGGCAATGGACGACTTGGATCTTCAGGATTGCTCATCATTACCCCTCCTCAAGCTTGATCCAGAGAGTATAGATGAAGGACCAAGCTTGGAAGTGAGCAATACTGAGCTTAAAACCAGGAGCGCATCACCCCTACAGCTGCGCTTAAGCCAACCAGTTTCTCCCTTGATCTTTTCTCCATTGTTTTTGGACCACCGGTCTCCTCATGACTTAGGTGATGGCCCTCCTTGTGTGTCTACTGAACCAGGAGCTCAACAGCCAAACGGCCTGCGCTTAATTCAACCGGTTCTACATTCTTCCTTGTGTGTCTTTTGAACCAGGAGCTCAACAACCTTCATGGTCTGCGCTTCTTATAACCGGTTCTTCTCTCCATGGTCAGGAATATACATCATGTGTAGGCTCTGGATTTACAGGAATTTACATCATGTGTAGGCTCTGAACAGCATGGGCATCGTCTTCTCCTTTGTCTTGGTTTGATGATGGACAGATGACAACCCTTGTGTACCTGAAACACCACTCAAACTCCAGCAAGAATTAGACCATACATTAGGATCAGAGCTTGATAACTCACCAAGTCTGATCCATAATGATTAACGAGATGCAATGGACAGAATCTAAACAATTTATTCAGTTCAAATCCATGCAACCAATTCACTAAATGCTCATGTATGATAACTCATCAGTTACAAGGCATCTAGGCTAATTTTATCACATAAATAACAATAACAGAATGCAATGACAATTTATGACAGTATCATAGACTAGACAACTCATCTAATCAAGCTACACAACTATGAATCCAACACATGACAAGGAAACTCTCTTAGGACTCTAGAAATGCAACAAGACACACAACAGGTTCTAAGCAACTCGCCTAGACCATACAGTACACAAACACATGAGCTAAGACAATAACAAGACACAACAATTCTATAACTCTCCTAGAACAATGCATACACAATGTTTAAGTATCTTGGGACAGAAACTAGGTTCAACAACTCTAGTAACATTGAACTGTCCCTAAGATACTATCAACACACTCAACACAACCAGAAACAATTTAAATAATTAAACACGCTCTTATTGAATTTTTAGGAGGCTAACTTAGAACCAAGGAACCTGAGCTAGTTCCTTGAACCTCCATGGCTGTGAATCACTTGAATTTGAAGGGCTTGTGGTGTGGATTGACTGTCCAACACCTCTTCTTCTTGATTCTCTCCTTCTGGTCAAGGAGACACTTCAAACCCCTCATGTCCTCTTGTTGGTCGTGGGTGTTGTTGGTCAGAAACACATCTTCAGCATGGCTGGCCAGAGAATGATTAGAACAACTTAGCTTTAATGCTTCTTTAGTGACCTTTCTCCAAGAATGGTTTCTTCCATGGATTATCTTCAGCATTTTGGACCAGATGAGGTGGTTTGGCTTCTTCTTTGGACTCCTTACAGATACTGAACTCGCCATTTCCTTTGAGCTCTCCATCTTTGAGAGTTTAGAGCAGTGGATAATAGTTTGTACCAACTGGTTTTGCAAGAAACATAACTTGAAACTGAACCTTTGATGAAGCTTGCTGGACTGAGCTGAAGCTTTCTTGAGTTCCAGAGACTTGTATACTGTCTTATGTTGAGTTATGACGAGATTCTTCCCTCTTGGAAGACCTTTAGACCAGTGGATAAAGAGATGTAGCAGAAACTGTTTTGGAGATAGTTTTGAGAATATGATGATTTGCGGAAGTTGATGATTTGCGGAAGCTATGAAGTTTTCAGGAGCTTGGAAGCTCTGATACCATGTAAGAATATGAAGAATATAGTGAAGAATACAAGAGAGAATGTTGAGAATTCGTGACTAGAGAGAGAGAGTATGAAGAGAATGTTGTTTGTATGCAAGAGAGAATAGAGAGAATAGTGAAGGATTCTTTCTCCTTTTAATTTTGAGTGATGGGGTTACAATGGTTTAAGTAGACATCAAGAGGAGCCTACTGCCCATACATGAATAAACAATAGAAACAATATAATAAGAGACCCATGCTCATCTAGATCTAATGTTTGGAGTGAGAGGAGCAAAAGGAGACAGCATGTGCTTGGCTAGCATGGGGGATGAGCAAGTTGTTGAGTGGTCCTTGTCTTGCAAGTGAGTGAGTGCTTCTGACCTTGTCTATGCACGTGAAGTAGCTCCCCTTAGGTCTCCTTCACGTGATCTACATCTCCCCATAGTCTTCTTAGTTTATTTCAAATGCCTCTCCTCTTTTCTTTGCTTGCAAGTCACGTTAGGTCACTCCTTTCTTCTTTGCTTGCAAGTCACGTTAGGTCTCTCTTCATTGCTTGATCTCAACACATTATTTATCTTCATTCCAACAATCACCCTATTTATGCATGCATAGGATACATCTAGAGGATGAATCAATGACTTCTATAGAACATCAAAGAAGGTTGAACCCCAACTTGAAAGATGTTGTTTTTTTAAAGAGATTCTCTAACTCTTAGATGTTGGAGTGATTTACCCTATTTCGGATAGTACTTGGGTATCTCCTATGCATGTGGTTCCGAAGAAGGGTGGTATCACTGTCACTAAAAACGATAAGGATGAACTGATACCCACAAGGACGATAACAGGTCATAGAATGTGCATTGATTATCGAAAACTTAATGTTGCATCTAGGAAGGATCATTTTCCTTTGCCATTCATTGACCAAATGCTTGAGAGACTTGCAAATCATCCTTATTATTGCTTTCTTGATGGTTACTCAGGGTTCTTCCAAATACCCATACACCCCAATGATCAGGAAAAGACAACATTCACATGCCCTTATGGTACCTTTGCTTATCGAAGGATGCCATTTGGGCTATGTAATGCACCAGCAACTTTTCAAAGAGCAATGATGTCTATATTTTCTGATCTTATTGAGGATGTTGTGGAGGTCTTTATGGATGATTTTTCTGTGTACGGATCTTCCTTTGCTTTGTGTTTGTCTAATTTGTGCAGGGTTCTGCAAAGATGTGAAGAGATGAACATTGTGCTAAATTGGGAAAAGTGTCACTTCATGGTGAATGAAGGGATTGTGTTGGGACACAAGATTTCTGAGAAAGGCATTGAAGTAGACAAAGCAAAGATAGATGTTATGGTTGGGTTGGCTCCACCAAGATCAGTGAAGGACATAAGAAGCTTCTTGGGCCATGCTGGGTTCTACAGAAGGTTCATCAAGGATTTTTCGAAGATAGCAAGGCCATTGGCAAAGTTTCTATGCAAGGAATTTGCCTTCAACTTCGATGTGGAGTGCCTTGACGCCTTCAAAAGGCTGAAGAGTGAGCTCATTAGTGCTCCCATAGTTCAACCACCAGATTGGGATCTCCCCTTTGAGATCATGTGTGACGCCAGTGACTATGCAGTGGGAGCAGTTTTGGGTCAAAAGAAAGACAAGAAGACCCATGTGATATACTATGCAAGTAAAACTCTTGATGATGCTCAAATGAAGTATGCCACAACTGAGTAAGAGCTTCTTGCCATAGTGTTCGCCTTTGAGAAGTTTAGAAGCTACTTGGTTGGGTCCAAGTTGATTGTATACACTGATCATGCAGCTTTAAGACACCTTTTAGCAAAGAAAGATGCTAAACCAAGATTGCTGAGATGGATTCTATTGCTGCAAGAGTTTGACCTTGAGATTAAAGACAAACCGGCTGTTGAGAATGGTGTAGCTGATCACTTGTCAAGATTTAGAGTTGAGTGTGGGATCCCTATTGACGAAAGTCTTCCAAAAGAGCAGCTCATGGCCATTAAAGCAGTCATGGATTTGTGCGAAACCGGTAGAAAGCTTGAAGAAGCTAAGGCAAGTGAAGAAAAGGAACCTTGGTATGCTGATTTGGTGAACTACTTAGCTTGTGGAAAGGAGCCATTAAATCTAGAAGGATATGCAAGAAAGAATTTCTATAAAAATGTAAAGAGATACTTTTGGGATGATCCCTACGTCTACATTCTTTGCAAAGATCAACTCTATAGAAGAGTAGTGGCTGGAGAGGAAGTTGATGGGATCCTTACACATTGTCATGGATCATCCTATGGAGGCCATTTTGCTACTTTTAAGACTGTTGCAAAGGTGTTACAAGCTGGGTTTTGGTGGCCACACATGTTCAAGGACACACAAGACTTTGTGTCAAGATGTGATTCATGCTAGAGGAGAAGAAATATCACCAAGAGGAATGAAATGCCTCAAAACCCTATCCTGGAAGTTGAAGTGTTTTATGTGTGGGGCATTGACTTCATGGGACCATTCCCATCTTATTTTGGCAACCAATACATCTTAGTAGCTGTGGATTATGTATCTAAATGGGTTGAAGCCATTGCTAGCCTCACTAATGATGCTAAAGTGGTTCTCAATATGTTCAAGAGCATCATTTTCCCAAGGTTTGGAGTTCCTAGAGTGGTGATAAGCGATGGAGGCTCTCACTTCATCAACAAACTCTTTGAGAGTCTTCTGAAAAAGAATGGTGTGAAGCACAAGGTGGCAACTCCCTACCATCCTCAAACGAGTGGACAAGTTGAGATCTCAAACAGGGAAATCAAGAGCATCTTGGAGAAGGTTGTAGGAACTACAAGGAATGATTGGTCTAGCAAGCTTGACGATGCTCTTTGGGCTTATAGGACAGCTTACAAGACTCCCTTAGGCACTACACCATTCAACCTTGTCTATGGGAGTCTTGTCACCTACCGGTTGAGCTTGAGTACAAGGCCTTGTGGGTTGTTAAGCTTCTAAATTTTGACATCAAGACAGCCCAAGAAAAGAGACTTATCCAGCTGAGTGAACTTGATGAGATACGCCTAGATGCTTATGAAAGCTCAGCAATCTACAAAGAAAGAACCAAACCTCTTCATGATAAGAAGATCTTGAAGAGAGAGTTCAGTGTTGGAGACCAAGTGCTGCTCTACAATTCTCAGTTGAAGCTGTTTCCCGGGAAGCTCAAGTCAAGATGGTCAGGTCCTTTCAAGGTTAAGGAAGTGAGGCCATATGGAGCCATAGTGTTGTGGGGCAAGGATGGAAAAGACTTCATAGTCAATGGACAAAGAGTTAAGCTCTATTTGGGAACTTCAAGTGAGAAGGATGGAATCTCAGTTACATTATCAGACCCCACCCTCGCTTAACCCAAAAAGAAAGGAAGTCAAGCTAGAGACTTTAAACAAGATCACTTGGGAGGAAGTCTCATGTCTATCTTTGTATATATTTTAATTCTTCTCTTATTCATCTTCTAATTTTTAGGACAATGTGATGTTTGAGAGTGAGTCTTTTCAGGGATGAAAGTTGATCAGGTGGGGAAAAGAATCGTCTGTAGCGACCAGGCGTAGCGACCAGGACATGTCGCTACGAAATTTGCGAAGTCCGTAGCGACCAGGCGTAGTGACGAGGCTAAGTCACTACGGACTCAAAAAAAAAAAACTAAGGGCCGTAGCGACCAAACTGTAGCGACCAAGCCAAGTCGCTACGAAAGATGCAACTTTTGCGGATGTCATAGCGACCGGGCGTAGCGACCAAGCCAAGTCGCTACGGACCCAGCACACTTCGCGGATGGTGTAGCGACCAGGCTAGCGACCAAGCCAGGTCGCTACACGGGCCAGGTAAGTCTTCTAAACCTCTAAACCGGTCCAATCGGACCAAAACCACCCATCCCTTCCCCTTCCACTCGATTTAACCCCTCTCAACCTCTCACTTTCCCATTCTCTTCACCAAAATAAAAAGAAAAACTCTTTCAAGAACACAAAACCAAAATCCCCCAAATCTTCACCAAATTCACTTGTTCAACTTGCTGCCCACTCGAAATTGTTCTCTGAATTCATATCCCCCATTGTGTCATTCAATCAAGCAACGGTATGAAATTTCTGGGTTGATTCTTATTCTTGGAAAATTCTACAACTTTTCAAAAGTTGTTGCATGCCCAATTTTCTGTTGAAAATTTGCTATTCATGCTTCTATATGCTTGTTGATGGCTTTGGGTTGATGAATTTCATGGTAGATAAGTGTGAATTGGGAATTTAAGAATTAGGGTTCTTGGTGTTCTTGATAAAAAAAAAAAAAAATATATATATATATATATATAATAAAAAGAAATTCGAAAAAGAAAAGGAGAGAAGGAGAAATAGAGTTATTTGGATGCTTTTGCTTAGATAAGCTCTAATCAAATAATCTATAATTGCTGTCAAGAGATTACTTCACTCCTCTTTTCTTTAAGCGCTTGTTTTGTCAATGAATTGATCGGTTGACTAAGGTTTAATTGTCTTGTTTGTGTTTGATTCCAGGTACCAATGGCGAGAACTACCAGATCAAAGGAACCCAGCAGAAACCGCAATCCACAACGAAAGACAGCAAGTGAGCTTGAGTTAGAAAGGCAACAGCTTGAAGAGATTGAGAGGGAAATAGAAGATGGTCTGCAAGCCCCAACTGATAGTGAGGATGATGTACCCCCACGACCAGCTGAAAAGTCTAAAGGGAAAGGGAAAGAAAACGAGAAAGGAAAAGAAAAAGGGAAAGGGAAAGCTACAACACAAGAAAGGGATCGATCAGTCATCCCAACAAGATCCCAACTCTTCAGTCACCTCAAAAGCGATCATGCGTGGGCACCCACGAGATTTCCTTGCCCAATCTTTCTCCATGAGACGGGCCTCTATGATGGAGTCTTTCAAATACTTGAAGCCATGGGACTGCAATCTCTTCTTACAATGGAAGCCCAACCTATGTATGAAGAAGCCTCACAACACTTTCTATCATCACTGGAAGTGTCACCTCTCAGCGACGGACCAGAAGAGTTTGGTTTTGGCAGAATCCAATTCAAGGTGAAAGGGAAGCTCTACAAACTCAGTTACAAGGAGATCAGCTATATCATGGGGTTCACGGATAACAAGCAAAGTGATCTTCCTAGGAACTACAGCATCCCAGACAAGGTTTGGCCTATCATCGCATCGTTTGCTCATAACCCTCAGAGAAACAAGAACACTAGCATTCGAAACCCGGTGATCAGATATGTCCACCGCCTCTTAGCCAACACTTTATTCACCCGACGGGAATCTGGTAATGTTTTGGATGATGAGCTGACACTGATATCCATGGCGCTTATACCATTTTTTGGACGTGATGCTTTCTACACCGATGACGAAGACATCTTCGCAGACTTTGGACGGGTGGGTTTCTTCGTGAGGAGACTCAAGTACTACCAGGACTGGGCTTGGACTAACCGTGATAGCACACCTCAGTTGAGCATCGGCGGCCTGATCACGCCACTACTCAAAGCTGCAGGAGTTCCCCTCCATAATGAGACTCCACAGGCCCCATTATACATGGATGGTCCCTACATGAAGAGGACCAAATACCTTTCAGGGATGTATCAAGGGCAGCATGTTTATTCCTTCTCCATTGACTTTGAGCACTCTTACCAAACCCGCAGGTTCTCATGATCAGTAACCAATCCTGCATCTCATTCGACCTCCCTGAGGAATTTCAGCTTCGCCCACATGGTCCCCTTGACACTGTTCCAAACCGAAGGAGGAACACGAGACGATCTGCAGCCAGTGCATCCTCATCTGCTGCTGTCACTGCTACTGCAGCACCTACTCCAGCATCCTCCTCACGAGCTGCACCTGAGATCCAAGAGGAAGAAAACACACTCTATGGCCCTCCCCGCTACTACTTCACACCTCACACTGGTGCCCTTCCGAAGGGTCCTTTGCGTGATGCCCATGAGTACATTGGGAAGCTTAAGGGATGAAACAGAATCCAGGATAGGACAATTCACAAGTTGTCAGCAAAATACAAAGCGCTGAAGAAGACCGTGAAGAAAAATGTTGCTTCCTCAGCAAGGTTTATGAAGAAAGTCACTGATGTTCTGGTGAGAGCAGGGATAGGGGGTTGTAAAGCAGAAGACCTCATCATGGCTGAAACCTTTGCCCCAGAGCCTCGCCGCCAGCCTCGTCAAGGAAGAGGACATACTAGCACAGATGTTGCTCGGCTCCGTATGCTGCGAAACCCTTCTCATGTTCGTGGAGAATCTGATAATGAATCTCCCTCTCTGGACACTTCCGATGAAGAGGACGAAAGCTGTGAAATAGAAGAGTGTGAAGAGGGTGATGCAGGCAGCGATGACAAAGGCGATGGAGGAAGCGGAGACGATGACGACGCGGAGGACGTTGCCTCCGATTCATTTTGAGGTATCTCCTTACCTTTACCTTGTAAATATTCATTTTCTTTTCGGTGTCTCTTCCTCTCTTGACTACACAGAAACTGTGTTTTCCAAGTTTGGGGGAGGTACCAAGTATTTAAAAATGTTTACTTTTCCTTCTTGCATTGAGTCTTGCATTGTATATCGCTATATGCATTGAAAATAAATAAAAATTCTAAAAAAAAAGAGAAAAAGAATCATTTAGGTTGCATCATTTCATTGTTAGGATCGAGTCTAGAGCATATAGATCGCATTCATATTGCATAGGGAGCAATGATTGTACTGCCTCGTAAAGAACACATGCCTAGAACTCAAAATGACACCCTAGTTAAGCATAGCAAATAGCTTAAGCATCTCTTGAAAAGCTTGCAAGCTTCGAGCCTTGAAAACTCTTCTTGAAACTGGTTGTTTGCCTAAGATTGACATTGTTCTTGAAACCAACTCCAAACTGAACCGTGGCATAATGAACTTAATCTATCTTGCTTATGGACTCTTGTATGCTTGATCATGGATCTTACGCACCTTTGGGTTTATTTTTATCAATTGTACCACTCTTTGGAAAACCCAAATGGCACCTCCTTACCCTTTAACCCTTACCATTCCTTGAGACCGTAATTGAATTTGCTTGAGTGAGGCCTTTTATAGATAGCTTGTCATGTGCAAAATCTTAAGAGTATTGGGAGCGACATTGGCTTGTTCTCATCTTTGGCTAGCTATAAGATCTCATTTGAGCTAGCAGTTAGGAATGGGAAGTGTGTCGGTAACTATAAGCCTTGGTCTTCGGTTTTGAGGTGAGAGATGTTTAGAGGAGATGAACTAAAAGAGAGATCAAAAGAAGACAACCACTAGGGATCAAAGAAAAAGAAAATAAAAGCTCTAGGCACCTTAAGTAAAACCCCATAGGAAAGAAAAGAAAAGTGTGAAAAGAGTTTGGGGAAAACAAAAAGAAAAGTTGGAGCTAAGTAAAAAAAAAAAGAGAGTGTCCCTAGTAGGTTGAGATATAAAAAAAGAGAGAGAGAGAGTTCATTTTCGATTCTTTGGGATAAAACGGGATGGGATTACACAAAGAGGAAAAGGGTAGAATTTGAAGGTGTTTAGGAAAAAGGGTAGAATGATGAGAACAATCCTTTGTATGCATAAATTGCTTCTTTTCTTAGATAAATTTTGCATAATGTCCAAGTTCCTTTTATTGAGTGCAAATCACCAAAGATTTTGAACCCTCTTTCTATCATCATTATCCCACTTTTACTCACCAAGCCAAATGATTGAGATCAAGTTTCCATTAGCTCACCTTGGTAATTTGTTAATGAATGTGAGAGTTGGAGTAAAGACTTGTTGGTTGATGAGCATTGGATCTAGTGTAGAGGCATAAGAGTCTTGATAGGCCTTGAGAAGATAGAGTGTACTTAGAGAGTTTGCTCATGCTATTTGCTAAGTTTCCCTAGGATGTAATGTTGAAGGCTAAGAAGTGTATCTTTTGGTTCTGAGCTCCCAACTTCAAACCTCTCTCCCTTTATTGTTTTGAAAGTTCACTTGAGGACAAGTAAAGGACAAGTGTGGGGGAGTTGATATCTCACTTATTTGCATTGTTTTGATCGCCTACCTTACACGTTTTCATCATTTAGACTTGCCTTTAGGCATGTTTAGGGTGCATTGCATATCATTTGTCTATATCAGGTATTGGAGTTCCTTATTGATGAGTTCGAGAGCAATTGAGGCTGAGAAAGAGAAGTTTGGGACAAAAGCAAGATCTGCCACGAGTGTAGCGACCAAACGTGGTCGCTAGGACGAATTCCCGAGATCCGTAGCGACCACAGCATAGCGACTACAAGAGGTCGCTACAAAATCACACGAGATGTGCGGATGTCGTAGCGACCACCCGTAGCGACCAGGAGTAGTCGCTACAGAATCACCCGAGATGTGCGGACAGTGTAGAGACTTTACGTAGCGACCAAGCCAGGTGGCTACAGTCCAAGCACCCTAGTGACCTTCTTGTAGCAACATAGGCATGTCGCTAGGGATGTAGAAACACTTTTGCTACGGGTTGACCCAGGTTTGTTGGGTCGACCCGGTTTGTTTTCAGACTACTATTTATGTGTTTTTAACCTAATCACCAGATATTCTAGTTTTTATCAGCAGACAGAGACCACTTTTGGTGAAAGAGATCGAATCCTTAGTCTTCTTTGATCCTCTTACTTTTGTTTCTCTGATTATTCTGAATCATTACCCATGATTAATTCTGAATCATCTATGGTTTTTGAGTTCATCATGTTTGTTAGTGAGTAGTTACCTTTAGGATTCATGGGTTAGGGTGATCTAGGGTGATTAAGTGATAGCTTAGAGTGTTTAGTATTAGATCATTCTTGTTCTAAGATTATCTCTTGTTTCTAATAGAACTGATTTGATTGTTGTGTTAACATTGTAAGTTAGATCTTAGTCACCCAAAGTCAATACCCTTGCCCATGGGTTCTTTGTTTCTCAATTGATTTATAATTCCAGCTTTTACCTTTGTGTTCTCTTGTTACTTCATTCACACATCAAAACCGATTGCACTTAGATTAAGCTTATACTTGCATTCTCATTGCATCATGATCACTTAGGATTGGATTGACACTCATCTATACTATTTTGACTAGGATAGAGTAAAATCCTTTATCAACTCGTTGTTCCCTTCACATAACGAATTACTCTCTTCACTGAACCCATATGAATCTGAGTAAGACTCTCCATGAATCTACTGATCAGACCAAGAAAATACATCAGTTATGGCCTTGTCGCTGCCAAGTACATCAGACAACCCACCATTTGTTTATACACACTCGCATCAGCCTTCCCATATCCATCTTCTTTCACTAGCTTGTTTCCAGGAACAATGGGATTTCTGACTTAGTTGCACTCCTCCATTTGAAACTTCTCCATAATTTCTCTAGCATACTTCTTTTGGCACATGTATATTCCGGTTTGATCTTGAGTAATCTCCACACCAAGACCGCGTCTCTCCTAGATCATCATGTCAAATTATTTCTTCATAGAAGCTTTGAACTCTTCAACCATGTCTCCATTTGTCCATGTAACAATCATATCATCAACGTATAGAGAGATAATGATCATGTTACCTTCTCTATCAGACTTCACAAACAGTGTATGCTCATAAGGACACTTCTCAAAGCCATTCTCAGTGAAGTAAGCTGCAATTATGTTGAACCAAGTCCTTGGAGCTTGCTTGACTCCATATAGGGTTTTCTTGATCTTGTAAACCTTCGACTCATGTCCCTTCTTCTCATATCCTTGTGACTTGTCAGCATATACAACTTCAGTAAGCTCTCCATAGAGGAAAGCACTCTTAACGTCAAGCTGATATACTGTTAAGCTTTGTTGCGCAGCTAGAGCAAGAATTTCTCTAATGGTGTCCCATCTTGCTACATGAGCAAAACATTTAGTGGAGTAAATCCCATACTTTTGTGCATAGCCTTTTGCAACTAACATGGCTTTGTATTTGTCAATCTCCCCCATTCTCATTCAATTTTGTCTTGTAAATCCACTTGACTCCAATAGTAATGGCTCGAGAGGATAGACCGCACAACTCCCACATTCCATTCCTTTCAATGGACTCGGTCTCCTGATTCATAGCTTCCCTCCATCTGTCTTCTCTCGGATCTTCTTCAAACGATACATGATCATTGATTGAGGTGAACAGAACAAAGTTGTCTTGTCCTTTTTCTTCATCTTCTGATAGGTTCTCACCACTCACATATTCTTGCATTCATGTTGGTGCGTTTCTTCTTCTTCTTTCATGGTTTGGATCGTTTGTACATGATCCTTCTCATCTTTCATTCTCATTTTCCTCTCATAATTCTGGTCCTTCTTTTCCATCGTCAGAATCATCATCATCCCATGAGAGCATCCCATGAGAGTTTGTTCTTCTCCTCCCCAGATTTTCCCTTCCAGTCCCACTAGCATCTTCTTTAAAGACTACATATCTGCTTATGCTAATCTTTTCACCAACTGGATCATACAACCTGTATGCTTTGGATTCTTCAGACTCAGACCAAACATGATGCACTTGATTCTCTTTTCATCTAACTTCTTTCGTTTTTCTTTAGGGATGTGGGAATGGGTTATGCATCCAAAGAGTCTGAAGTGATCAACTCGTGGTGTGTTTCCACTCCATGATTCTTCCGATGTTACTTCTTCTATCGCTGTAGCAGGGCTTCAATTCAAGATGTGTACACACCACATTGTAGCTTCAGGCCAGAAGATTTTTGGTACCTTCTTCCCAATCAATACACTTCTGACCATATTCATTATGGTCATGTTCTTCCTCTCTACAATCTCATTTTTTGAGGTGTGAATGCAGCAGTGAGTTGTCTTGCCAATTGCCATTTAGCTAGTAAGCCCGTGGATATTGAGGTTTCACAAGCGGTACTTCCTGATACTGTATTTGAAGCAGTTGTTAAAATTCCTTATGATATGCAGCTAAAACATTCAGATCCCATGTTCCTCATAGAGTTCTTTAAATTCTCTTGAATTGTATTCTCCACCTCTGTCAGATCTTAGAAACTGGATCAGCAGACTCATCTCTCTCTCCACAGGCGTTTTGAACTTCTTGAAAGCCTCAAGAGCTTGAGATTTTTCTGACAAAAAATCAACCCTACACTTCCTGGAATAATCATCAATGAATGTGGTCATATACCTTTTCTTACTGATGGATTCAGGTGTGATAGGTCCACACATGTCAGAATGAATCAGCTGCAATGGTTTTGAAGCTTTCCAAGTACTCTTCTTAAGTATAGCGTTCTTTTATTGCTTCCCCATACTGCAATCTTTGCACAGTTTGGTTGGTGTTGTCATCTTTGGTAAACCTCTCAACATGTTCCCAGACTGTAGCATTTTTAGCCCATTATAGCTCAAATTACCATACCTAAAATGCCACAGATGTGTTGTGTCTTCAGTTGACATCTTGAAACACGTTGGATCTTGTGGCATCATCTTTGCTGTGACTACAAACATTCGATTGATAGTCATGAGGGATGTCATGATCAACCCTTTCTCAAGATGATACATCTTGCATTCTTCTCCTTGAATGAGTAATGAGATTCCTCTTTCCACTAGTTGATCAATGTTGATCAAGTTATTTTTCAGCTTTGGAATGTAGTACACATTCGTGATGATGTGTGAGACACCTTCAATCTCAAGTCTGACATTCCATCTACCCACAATAGCCATCTTTGAGTTGTCTCCTAGCTTGACCGAGTGTTTGTATTCTTCATCTAGGTCACTGAACCACTGCTTCTCCCCACACATATGGTTGCTGCATCCTGAGTCAAGAAACCAAGTCTGTTTAGCAGCCTCAACGTCTACTTGTTCCATTAGAACCATGTCTTCATCCTCATTTCTTTTGGCATAGTTTGCACCCCTCTCCTAGTTGGGACACTCGTACTGAAAGTGTCTAAGCTTATGGAACGTGCATCATTCGACCGTAGCTTTGTTGACAAAGCCTTTACCAGCTCCTCCTCTTCTACCTCTGAAAGCTCCACGAGCTCCTCCTCGTCCTCCCTACCCTTGCTCACCTCTCCATGTTCCTTTATCTTCAGTAACTTTGAGGGCATGCTCTTCATTATCTTTCTTTTTAAACTTATGTTCATGCACCAGTAGTAAGCTTTGAAGCTCATCAATCGAAAGGATCTTGATATCTTTCGATTCTTTAATTGCACAAACATTGTAAGTGAGTCTCTCAGATAAGGTTCTTAAAACCTTTTCTACCACCTTGCCATCAGGCATCTCCTCTCCCAAATTTTGAATGACGCTGGAAACAAGCATCACTCTTGCAAAGTACTCAACTACACTTTCTCCACTCTTCATCTCAATAACTTCAAAGTCTCTACGTATCCTTTGTAACTAAGCTCTTCAAACCCGTTCATTTCCTTGAAACTTGGCTTTCATGGAATCCCTCTTTTGAACTTTTCTTCTGCAGGATTTGCTTTAGAATAGTTTTGTCAATAGAAGCAAATAGGTAGTTCTTCACCTTCAAGTCTTTGAGTTTGAATTCTGCCAACTCTGTCATTTGCTGTACGTTGAGCATTGTTCCTCTAGATGGTTCTGAAACTCCTTCTTCAATGAGATTTCACCATTCTTTAGATCGTAGCAGATTCTCCATCAACATCGCAGTGCTCATAGTATCCGTCAAACTTAGGAATGTTTAGCGCACCTTCTCTCTCGGCAGCCATCGTTCTTCTTCCTCTCTTCTCTCAGTTGTAGGCTCTGATACCAAATGTAATTTATCAGAGAAAAGTAATGAAGGAAAGTTTTATCTTATTGAATGTAAATGAAGAAAAGGCTTTATAAATAACCTAATTAACAACAACTAAAGCGGAAACAAACCAACGACTGTCAAGAAGTAAACTAATTCAAATAAGAAAACAGAGCATAATATCCCTTAACTATAGGACTTTTATTTTGACTTAGCAGACTGTTTTATTTCCAACAAGTAGTCGATCGTGAAATATACAAGATTTTGGTGGACTCTAAGAATAAATTTTGAAGACTTGCTATTGTTTTATGGATGCTCAGTAGACTAGCTTGAAATCTACATATTTTTGAGCTTGTGGAATTACATTATGTATGTCAATCATAGTTAGACTTATGTTAAATCTAAGTGTTTTTGTTGACTTAGTGTAAGTTTTCCAAATGTATGTGGACTAAACACAAGGTTGCATGTTTTGCATTTTAAGTCTGCAAATAACTATAGACATCGTGCAAGTCTGGCAACTAACTAAAACGCAAGTATGCCTCTTGCTCATAACGCCAAATATAATTCATGTATGCTTGATTTTATGTTGTAATATCGTGCATGAACCACATGTGAATTTATCAGAAAAAATATGTAAAATTAATGACAAAATGATAAATGACGACTTCAATTGGGAGCAAAAATCAAGTATGTGAGATTAAACAATACAACTATTATGTGTGTACAGTGAACTAAATTAAAAAGGAGAAATGTAGTTCAATTAAAATTTTAATACTTAATAAAAATAACGTTTTTAAATTAGTTATAAGTCATTTTATTTTTATTGAAAATTGTAATAAGGGCAATTTTGGTATTAATAAAAGAGAAATCAACTACAATATAGGCTATCTAAATAATATTCCATTTGTTTGATATTAAGTGTCATTTTGAATAATTAATTTTGTATATTTTTGTACACATGGATTAAAAAAATAATTAATTTTTTATATTTTTTATATAAAAATATAATTACTTATACACAAATCATATTTCAACCAATAAAAAGATAAATTACAAAATAAAATTAATAAATTTTGCATTGAAAACCGAAAAAACACTTATTTTGTAATGAATTTTTTTTCTCTATAACGACACTTAATATGAAATAGAAACTTTTGCAGAGTCATCTTAGTTAATAAATGATAATTTATAGGTTATCTTAGGTAATTTTTTCTTTTATTTTTAAAAATGTAAAAAGGATTAAAAACGCATCTATAGAGATTTGAATCCGGATCTATAAATACCCTACCAAAATATCATAAAAGTAAGATTAGGGAGATTCTTTTTTTCAAAAAAAAAAAGATTAGTGTTAATCTCCTAATATTAGTTTTCCTCCGTCCGAGTGTATAGAATCGAAAAATAATAATAACAAAAGGAGGATTGATTCTTTGTCATCCACGCATCACTCTTGGTTGGGTTTTGCCAAGTCAGCATTCAAACATCTCAAAGCTAAACGCATTTTCCCAAAGCAAAATAATTTCCTTCAGCCAAAGGAAAATAAAATAGATAAAAATTAACAAAAACATTCAGTCTCGTTTGTTTGATACGTTGGGAGATCGATCTAGACTACGATACTTCGCCATGAATCCTGAGTAGTAAGAGGCTTCTCTCTTCTCTATAATTTAGCCGCTTTTTCTTGTTCGATTTTGCTTTGGATCTATGTTGGTTCCTCGTTTGGGGTTCTTATTTTGTCTGATCGATTAGATCGAGGGGAAGCTGTCTGAGATCTTGTAGTTTAAATTCGAGGGTGTGACGACATAACACCTTTGATCTCTTTCGTCACCGATGATTTTTACCGTTGCGTCTTCTTAATCAGTTTTATTTATTAAAAATTATTGCAGTGACTATCTGTTCAAGCTTTTGCTTATCGGTGATTCTGGTGTCGGAAAATCCTGCTTGCTTCTGAGATTCGCTGTAAGTAACTCTCGTTTCTTTTCTTAGCTCAAGAATGTTGTTATAAGATGCATCATCTTTAGTAAACTATCTTGAAAATCACATCTTGTTTTTCAAAAAAAAAAAATTATTTTTTGTCAATTCAGTGGCTGCTTAGTTCTCTGTTTACTCTCTTGTGTGTGTTATAATTTGGTATCTTGAATATGTGTCTTCAGGATGATTCTTACCTTGATAGCTACATCAGTACCATTGGTGTTGACTTTGTAAGCATTCTCTTCCCATTCACCGCTTTGTTAATATGCACAAACAAAAAAAGTATTAATTTAAGCAAATGATGTTATGTAGAAAATCCGCACAGTTGAACAGGACGGAAAGACAATCAAACTCCAGATCGTAAGTGTGTTCTTTAGCTGAATATGTAACATAATCAGTTAAGAGCACATAATCACCCTTGTTCCTGTGTACAGTGGGACACGGCAGGTCAAGAACGTTTCAGGACAATCACCAGCAGCTACTACAGAGGAGCTCATGGCATCATTGTATACACTCCACTCTCCCCACAAAACCAATCATCTTTTGTTACCCTCCCTCACAGTTGACTTGTTATTGGCAGGTCACCTATGATGTCACTGACCAAGAGAGCTTCAACAACGTCAAACAATGGCTAAATGAAATTGACCGTTACGCTAGTGAGAATGTGAACAAGCTACTGGTTGGTAACAAAAACGACCTCACATCACAGAAGGTTGTATCCACTGAGACAGCTCAGGTAATAAAACAAACGAGCTTGTCTCTTTTTTTGCCGCAAACCTTGTTGAACACACACTATAACATTGTTATCTTCTCCTCCTACAGGCTTTTGCAGATGAACTCGGGATCCCTTTCTTGGAAACAAGTGCTAAAAATGCAACCAATGTTGAAGAAGCTTTCATGGCCATGACTGCTGCCATTAAGACCAGGTCTGGATTGGATTCCACCTGTGTTACTTAAACCCTTTACTTATATACTTAATTGTTGTTGTTTTTGTCTGCAGAATGGCTAGCCAACCATCTGGAGGTGCCAAACCACCGACGGTCCAGATTCGTGGACAGCCAGTGAACCAGCAATCAGGCTGCTGCTCATCTTGATTCCATTAGTCTCAAAGGTCTCTCGGATCTTTACACCATTATAATCATTTGTTTGCATTCATGTGACTTCTCCAGTTGTGACAGCTCGTTGAACCCTTCTTTTTCTTTTATTTTATATGCTATTCTTTTCTGATGGATTTTTAAGTTTGAAACTCATACATTCTATAGTAATCCTAATTTCTCCATTTTTATAAATAATTCCAAAAATATTAATTTTATTGAATCCTATGGTAACTATGGAACTAATCAACGATTTTATTAAAAGAAGCTGAACATTTGTGGGACGGAAGGTTTATAATTTGTTTTTTTCATCATAACTTAAAAGCACCCAAACTTGTTCTGTAGAAAGTGTAACAAAAATGATAGATTTAAGAACAAAAATTAAACCAAGAGAGTAGATAGATAGATGCTGAAGGACCAAGAGGGGTCTTTACTTGCCCAACGATGGGAATTGAGCACTGTCTCCAATCGCCGGAGCAGGAGCTCCACCGTTGACTCTTTCATCTCTCTGTCCACGACCACCATTGCGACCTCCTCCATCTCTCTGTCCACGACCTCCTCTTCCACGGTATCCACCTCTTGGGTTGTATCTCTCCCCATCAGCAGGCTTCAAAAACTCGTTAATGCTCAACGACTACAAAATGACACACCCAAGCAGCATAGATTCAGTACAAAAATGTGTTTAAACCCGAAAGACATGCATTTTGATTGGTGAGAAGGGAAAGAAACAAAGACCTTCTTAGCCTTCTCTTCTTTCTCAGCAGCATCTTTGCGTTTGTCCTTGTCCGATCCCTGAAACAAATTAAAAAAACAAGGATCAACTCTTGCTCTACTATTGTCAAGGCAACTGAGAAGATACACAAAATCAATAGAGATGAGAGTAGAATAATTCAGATTCTCACCAGCTTGACGAAGATTTCCTCGTTGTTGGTCTTCTTGTTAGAGAGCTGTTGCATAGACTCAAACACTTTGGTGTCAACTTTCCTTTCCTCAACCTTTGTGGCTTGCAGAGCTTTCTTCTTCTCCTCCAGAATTTTCTCATACTCTTCCAATGTCATTTCCTAGATGTCCAGTATCCATTTTACTGTTATTATACATACTTCCCTGGAGGCTATAGTTTGAACTTTCCTCTTCTCATACAACATGTTAAAGCAAATATGTTTGTACCTTGTCTTCAGGTTCCTTTTCCTTTTCCTCTTTCTTTGCATCGGTGGTGTCGTCCTCACCGCCTTCCTTCTCAGCAACAGGGCTCTTCTCAACCTCTATTGTGGGTTCCTCAGTTGGCCTAATATTAAGAAAAACATAGTGTTTCTTATCCAGTCTATAGTACAAGACATAGTACAAAGAAACTGCAATATAATAGCAAGAAGAACAAACTAAAGAGCACGATGCTTACGGTGGAATATCATCTTCAGGGGTACCCCAGTTGCCACGTCCACCACCATCACGTTTCAGGCCATTACTAGCAAACAACAGGTTACAAGGAAAAATATCACAAACAGAACAAGTCAAAGGAAACCAAAGTAGAAAGACCTAAGAAGAAAGCTTACCCACGACCACTCCCACTATGGCGCTCAAAGACCCTCTTTGGGCGTTCAACATCACCTGTTTTACCATTGGTAAATCCACCACGGGGACCTCCACGACCACCACTTTCGCGGTGTCGATCCATTGGAGGAGCATAAAATCTATTTCCTCCTCTGGGGTTAGATGAACCACGAGGAGGCTCACTTCCGGCACCACCACCACCACGACCTCCTGAAGGAGCATTCCTTGACTCTCTCACTACATTCATTACAGATAAATCATACTTCATTCAATAACTTATTGTCCACTTCTTATGTTATGTATAATTCAAAACGAGTAAAAAGCAACTTTTTAAGATTTATATTCTGAATAGAATAAAACTTAGCTCTAATATAAAAGATTATGTATGATCGTCAGACAAAAGCATACATCTTTCATGTCAACCATCAACAAGATTTACTTACATGACTTAATCAAGCACTACCCAACATGTCTGAACACTGAATCTGTTCCACATCATCATTAACCAAAAAGCAGACAGAAGCTAAGACAGAAAACACACAAAACCCCAAATGACAAAAGCATACATCTTTCAACAAGATTCACTTACATGACTCAATCAAACACTAACCAACATGTCTGAACACTAAAACCCCCAAATGACAAAAGCATACATCTTTCAACAAGATTCACTTACACGACTCAATCAAACACTAAACAACATGTCCGAACACTAACTATATTCAATATCTACACGAATCAAAAGAACATTTACCAGCTAGAGAATTAGGAGGCTGCTTGGTCTGAAGCTTAGCAGGCTGCACAGGAGCTTCTTTCTCAACCTTCTTCGGAAGAGCCACAGCAATCTGGTTTGGATCCTCAGCGTCACCTCCTAAGATATCGAACGGGTTCCCAGTCGACATTTTTCGGTCTGGTGAAATCGAATCGAACACGATGAAACTGGTTTGGTTGATGGGTTTTTCGAGAGGTATAAAAACCTTATTGATTACACGGATCCATGGAAGAAATCTGAATCAAAGGGTCGAAGAGACGGTTTCGGACAAGACTTGGTTTTGTTTTGTATGACTCAGAAGTCGAAGGAGAGTGAATGGAGCTTTTGGAAAAGTATGCGGCAGAGAGGAGTAAAGATGCTTTAAAACCTAATCCGTAAAACACTCTGTAGTTTATAGTCTGCGGATGCTTGTATCTTAAGCTTATCTACTCCTTTTATTTTGTACGTACGATTAAATTTTAGCCCTGCGGTCTCCGAGGATTAAGCCCATGAGAAGTCACAATTTTCTTTTTAGCCCATTTAGAGAATTTGTAGGTTTCAGTTTCAACCTTCTAGACTAGACAAAGGATTTTAGTCATACTAGGTGGTTACCCGCAAAATTTGCGGGTATAAATATTATATAAATTATATATTTTTATATTATATTATAATTTTTGAATAATAATTAAAATATTAAAAAGATAAATTTTAACTCAAATAATTTAAAAATCTAAAATTTCTATATTGATTTTTAGAAGCATAAGATTTAGTGATAATTTAGTAATATTAATCAAAATCACTAAAAATTATTTATTTTACTTAATTTGATCATAAGATTAACAAATGCATTATCAGTGAACCTAAAAACTATTTTAAAACATTTTATAATCTCACATTATCTTATTTATCAATTTTAATGCAAAGTAATTCTCAGTTGTGAAGATCTCATAAATTTGAAGTAAATAACTAATGAATAATTATATATGCAATTATTACATTAACTTCTCCAACATATATTATGCATCAAATTTAACTTCTTCTTATTTTTATTTTAGCATTTCTTTCTTTTCATCACATTTTAACATGCATTGCTAATGTTTTTTTAATTTTTTTACATATTTTTTGCCAGATATTTCTATCTCTCTCAAAATAGTAATACAAATCACATAATCAATCAAACACCCATCTTAGAATCTCTTTTCAATCATCAAATTAATTTATTTGCTATATTATGGTATATCCTCCTATATATTAATTGAGAAGTCACTTTAGTGATTTTGCTTACGTGTCGATCACTGATGAAGTCTTGAAAAAATTGTTATAATTTGATTGGTCGATGCTTTTAATTTTTAATTACTTTATTTAGATATAAAATATAAGGTAAGTCTATAACTAATTAATATCACTTACCAAAAAATATAAATAATAATAATTTATTGTAACTAATTATTAATTAGTTACAATATAAAATATTTTGAATTTAAGTCAAATATACCATAATATAGCAAATAAATTAATTTGAATTTAAAATGTTTTGAATTTAAGTCAAATATACCTTAAATTCAAAACATTTTATTTATATTTGACCTAATTATTAATTAAAAGTTTGCACTTTTAATTATTATTCAAAAATTATAATATAATATAAAAATATATAATTTATATAATATTTATACCCGCAAATTTTGCGGGTAACCACCTAGTTTGACTTAAATTCAAAACATTTTATAATTGCAACTCTCTCACATGTTTCGTTCAATATAATCCGTGTAATCTTCAAATTTATATATTAAACGACTAATGTATATATTTTTCACTATACATTGAAATAATCACACATTTATATAAATATGTAATTATCACATTACTTTTATTAATTTTTGAATTAAAAACAAAAAAATTTCTATTGCAAATTTCTCCGTTTCTCAAATTTCCTATTTTTTCTTCTATAAATGATTTATATGCTTTTATAAATAATTTTAAAATTTTGATAATCTATAATAGATAATTTTATTTTTCTAAGAAAAAACTTTATAAATGATTTTATAAAAATATATTAACTTTATCAGTCATTAATATTTAACATATACTGATATAAGAATATAATATAAAATATAAAATTAATACAGTGATTTATATATAAATAATTTTGTTCATTATATTATGTAGTTTCTAACCATAAAAAGAATTAATTAAACATTAGTACTCTTTTATCTTGAGAAATAATTACTCTTTCTATAATTCGAACAATTATTTGCCATAAATCATTATATTTAATACCATTTAGATCATTTGACAACTCATATTAATTACTTTTAGTTTTACCTTTTATTTTTAGATTTAATTAAAATAAAATTTAAAATCACCTACCAAGAAAATTATAATAATTTTCTTAAGACTTCTCTAATAATCGACAAAATCACTTAAGCAACTTCTCATTTAATATATAATTTCGATTTTTATTTTATGTGCTCTTAAAGCCACTTTTAAAATTCTGATAAAATAATTTTGGAAGCAATAAAAATGTTTTCTGAATTTTAAAAAAAAAAAAATAATTTATATATCATATATGGACATTATAAGACGTTAATAGTTATTATAATACTTTATATAAAAATATGAAATTTTTATATAACCATTATAAGACATTAATAATTATTACAATACTCTATATAAGAATATAATTTTTTTGCACTGTATGAAATTATTTATATTGATTTCTATTAAAATATTCATTGTTTTATATGATTTTGAAAATATAAAAAAGAAGTACTCAAACTTTATTACTCTTTCTATAAATTTGATAATTAGTTACAATAAATTATTATTATTTATATTTTTTGGTAAGTGATATTAATTAGTTATAGACTTACCTTATATTTTATATCTAAATAAAGTAATTAAAAATTAAAAGCATCGACCAATCAAATTATAACAATTTTTTCAAGACTTCATCAGTGATCGACACGTAAGCAAAATCACTAAAGTGACTTCTCAATTAATATATAGGAGGATACTTTATTCATCTTTTTTTTAGGAAGGGTTTACTGTTTCATATATTTTTGTCTGAAATTCCATGTGCTTCATGAATTGTTTACATAACAGTCCTATTTAATCTCGTTATGTTGGGTTTTCTAGATAAGAAATAAATATTAGGTAGATTGTACAAGTCTTCTCTATAAAAGTCTCACATCTCATATTTTTAACTATAGTGTATTAATCTATTTGTTTCATAATAAGTGTCGATTTAAGTTTTTTAATTTTGTTTCAAAAAAACGTTATTCTACAATCTCAATACAATTTTGTACATTAAATCTAATTTTTACCTTTTTGAATAACTAATAGATTTTTATTTAAATTGTTTTCATTTAATTAATTATACATTACATATAAATATATTAATCTATTGTATATAATTCTTAATTTCAGTGAAAAGTGTCAAAATGAAACTTATTCAAAAGCGGAAAGAGTATTTTTTAACAGCAAACGAGCAAGTATTTGTTCTAAACATACATAATATTTAATTGAATTCAAAATGCATATCATAATTTGGTGAAGAGTTAGGTCCTCAAAATGAATCCAAAGTTTTAATAAAGACCCCTGTATTTTATTTTTCCATATCAGGGTGAATAATCCAGCTAAGAATTCAATTCTATAAAATTTATTACATATCGTCTTGTTATAAAACTGACACATATAAATCAATTTTTAATTTTGTAATTCGGTTTTGTTCCGGTTGGACCATATGATAACTATCAACGAGTTTATAAATGAGAGTGGCTCTATATAAGACACCCCAAAGAAAAAACAAATGAAATTCATATCGAATAATTTACATGAGGAACACTATAGTCTTTAGTAGCAAAACTTGCCATTACAAAACACACACATAAAGCTAAGAAACCAACAAGTAACAGACACGTGTCTCTTACACAACCTCGCACTTCACCTGCAACTCAGACGGCACGTTCTCTGTTTTTCTCCTCCGTTTCGCCTTCCCGTTTTCCGACGAAGACGATGAAGAAGAAGATGACGACGACGAAGCATAAGACCTCTTAGACGTGATCCTAACCGGGTCCGGTTCACCGGAATTAACTCTCAACGGAAAATTCAACAAAGCGCGGGAACCACGCATCCTAAAAGCAGCTCTGTCGTAAGCAAACGCCGCGTCCTCCGCCGTCTCAAACGTCCCTAACCAAACTCTCGCTCCGTTTTTCGCCGGATCTCGTATCTCCGCCGCGAATTTCCCCCACGGCCTCTGTCTCACCCCTCTGTAGTGCTTCCCCTTTACAAGCGGCGCCTTCGGTTTCTCAGCAACCGCGGCGAAGCTCTCGGCCGGTTCGACTTTAACCACCGGAGAATCGTTATTAGACGGATTAGTCTGGCGCTTCGACGACGTTTCTAAATCGAAAAAGTCGGTGATACAGCTCAAGTCCGAAGACGGCGATGACGTGTCATAGGCGTCTTTGAGGAGTCCGTACACTAACATATCCTCGGAATCATTCTCTTTCAACGGCAAGTCTCCCCAGCTCTCTGTGAAACATGAACTCGGTATTGACTCAGTGAACCGCAACTCGGCCTCTCCACCTAGCAAGTGACGTCGTATCGACTCCAACAAAGCGTAATCGGATTCTACCTCGCTCTGCCCGAACATCATTACAAATAAATTGAGATTGTTTCTTTATGTTTTTTTTTAATTATTGAATTGTCAAATATCTAATTTTTTTCATTATGAAACGATTGTGAAGAGGTTTATATAGTGGATACTAGAGGGGATAAGGTTCATGAACCTGGAAACTGAAAAATAATATTTTCATGTTTTTTCAATTTTATAATATAGTGGGATATTAAAAAAGGCTGGAAAATATGAAAGTTGTGGATTTTTCATAACCACGAAGGTTCGTGAATTAAAACACGTGCGCTTTATCCATAGAGAACAAAAGGTCAAGATGACGTCATGAGATTTACGGAAGCAAGATGCTGATTGGTCTTTGTCTCGCAACTTGTCTTTTGTTTTTGTCGATTGGTTTTGAATTCATTCATATTCGGTTTTATTATGCAACTTGTCTTTTGTTTGGTTTATTAATAAAACCAAGGTCTGCATGTATTAGTATTATTTGAAATATTAACATAATTTTTCAACTAAGAGTTGATATTAATTGAAAATTCGGCTCCACTTAAGCAATATTCCCTGCTATGGGATAATAAATCAAAAGTAGGACTAAATAATATTAAAACTGCAAATGTGTACTTAATTTCAGATGGCTGCGAATAAGATTAATAATTACATGAAATCTAGCTTAGATTTTGGGTTGGTGGTAAAACAAAATTCGAATAGGTGGGTCATAGCTATTTGAATGGGACACTTTAAAAATGTCTGCACAAATCAGGATACATTTCTCCTGGTCATAAACTAATCATCTCACTTTTTCTTTCCCTTTGACCTTTCCTTTAAACTAATTTTCTTAATTTCTAACTTCATCTTCATTTTGGAACTTATTTCTAAAGTAATTCAGAGTACAATTAATAAATAAATTTTCGTGTTACTCTGATCCTAAATTATTAATGATAAGGTTTTCATGCAAAATTCATTTCAGAATTCATAGCTCAGCTCATCTTTGCGATTTTCAAATAGCGTTGTATATTTTTTTCCACACATAATTTGAAGTTTTGTAGATAATCTATTTAAGTTAGTCTTTTGACTATTTTCCTTGTACTGGCTTAGAGTTCAGTAAGCCATACAATGACACAAACAAATTAATGGTGGGTCTCTCACGTTTGTCCACTTGCAAAAGAGACTTCTTTCACGGAAGCATGGTTAGCCAAAAGTCACTTAAACTCTCTTAAAATATTGTATTATTTCCGATCTCTAATTGACCCTAGTATTAGTTTTCTGTAGAAGCAAGCCTTGGGCCATTTTGAATATACGAACAAGTCTACAACTAATATGGTGGAGACGTATTTACAAAAAATAACCAGAAGTTATATAGTACAGAATTTATGTGCAAAGAAACAAGCTATTTTAAAAACTTCAAATACTCATTCGATTCATAAAAACACTAGAAGCATAGATAATGTGTTAAGATTCAGCAGAGTTAAAAGTTCTTTCTTAAGAAACAAGCTCGGACGTTAGTATTGCGTGGTTCTTTAACTGCATAAATAAAATGTTTTTACTATCTTCTTTTATTTTAATACTAAATAATTATAAAAAATATTACAGATGTGCTATCAACAATTTCATCTATCTTACGAGAATATACGCTTGACTGGACTACTTGAACCGTTCTATAAAATCAATGTTTGACAGTGTTTCTTGCGATATACTGCAAATCTCTTATAAACATTTTTCCATAATTTGCATAATTATGTCTTCTCTAAAATTCAAAACCCAGATCTATTAGTGTAAAATTATTAATGAAATTTTAGTCAAACTACTGGATTGAAGGTTTTTACAAACGTTTTTGTTGTCTGAAAATTAAAAATCAGGCAAATTATGTGTTCACTTTTTAAAAATAAAAACAACTGCAAATTACTTATGTCTAAACCAGTCATACTCGGGATGTGAAACCAATTAGTTACCGACACACCTCAAGTTGTCATGTTTAATTCAATAGCAATTAATTTTTCTGAAACTAATTAATTAATATTTGTGTAAAGTTTTTCTAATTGGGAGATGATAAAGCATTACTGCTTGTCAAAAAAAAAGAAAGAAGAATAAGCATTAATGCATGGATCCAATCAGGTTAAGTTCCATTTACTATAAAATTACTTTGATTAATTCAATACCAAAAGAATAATATATCAGTGTAGTAGTTAAGCGTTCGTTTTCATGATTGAACTCCGCAGCTGAATCCTCAAATGATCATTTGGACGTTTCACATACATCAACTTGGGTTCTTTTGTTATATCTTACGAGTTTTATTTTTCATTTCAGTTTCATGGTTTCTTCTTAAGAATATCCAAAAGACATTATATTTTCAAGTTGACAAAAGTTTATATTTGAAGTTTAAAGGTGATTTTCTCCAAAATCAAAATTTCAAATTTAATTTCAAAAATATTTGTATTTTATACTATAGTCTTTATATTTATCATAATTAATAAATCAATAGAATTTATAAATAACTAGCAAATATATAAAATAGTACAACAATATTAATTGATAAAATGTTGCACTAAAATAAAAATTTACATAAAATGCATAATTAATTATTAAACTACAAGCAAAATACTATAATGTTCTCATATATGATCAACTAAAAGTTTTTCTATCCCTACTCCATACTTTTCTCTAAAATATAGTGGAAATAGAGTAATGAACAAAAAAAAAAACATACTCCATTAATGGAGTAACTTCTAAAATGTGTAAATGTCATATAAAACAAGACTTCATCAGTGATCGACACGTAAGCAAATAGATTAATACACTATAGTTAAAATTATTTATATATAAATAATTTTGTTCATTTTTATTTTATGTGCTCTTAAAGCCACTTTTAAAATTCTGATAAAATAATTTTGGAAGCAATAAAAATGTTTTCTGAATTTTTATAAAAAAAATAAATAATTTATATATCATATATGGACATTATAAGACGTTAATAGTTATTATAATACTTTATATAAAAATATGAAATTTTTATATAACCATTATAAGACATTAATAATTATTACAATACTCTATATAAGAATATAATTTTTTTTACACTGTATGAAATTATTTATATTGATTTCTATTAAAATATTCATTGTTTTATATGATTTTGAAAATATAAAAAAGAAGTACTCAAACTTTATTACTCTTTCTATAAATTTGATAATTAGTTACAATAAATTATTATTATTTATATTTTTTGGTAAGTGATATTAATTAGTTATAGACTTACCTTATATTTTATATATAAATAAAGTAATTAAAAATTAAAAGCATCGACCAATCAAATTATAACAATTTTTTCAAGACTTCATCAGTGATCGACACGTAAGCAAAATCACTAAAGTGACTTCTCAATTAATATATAGGAGGATGCTTTATTCATCTTTTTTTTAGGAAGGGTTTACTGTTTCATATATTTTTGTCTGAAATTCCATGTGCTTCATGAATTGTTTACATAACAGTCCTATTTAATCTCGTTATGTTGGGTTTTCTAGATAAGAAATAAATATTAGGTAGATTGTACAAGTCTTCTCTATAAAAGTCTCACATCTCATATTTTTAACTATAGTGTATTAATCTATTTGTTTCATAATAAGTGTCGATTTAAGTTTTTTAATTTTGTTTCAAAAAAACGTTATTCTACAATCTCAATACAATTTTGTACATTAAATCTAATTTTTACCTTTTTGAATAACTAATAGATTTTTATTTAAATTGTTTTCATTTAATTAATTATACATTACATATAAATATATTAATCTATTGTATATAATTCTTAATTTCAGTGAAAAGTGTCAAAATGAAACTTATTCAAAAGCGGAAAGAGTATTTTTTAACAGCAAACGAGCAAGTATTTGTTCTAAACATACATAATATTTAATTGAATTCAAAATGCATATCATAATTTGGTGAAGAGTTAGGTCCTCAAAATGAATCCAAAGTTTTAATAAAGACCCCTGTATTTTATTTTTCCATATCAGGGTGAATAATCCAGCTAAGAATTCAATTCTATAAAATTTATTACATATCGTCTTGTTATAAAACTGACACATATAAATCAATTTTTAATTTTGTAATTCGGTTTTGTTCCGGTTGGACCATATGATAACTATCAACGAGTTTATAAATGAGAGTGGCTCTATATAAGACACCCCAAAGAAAAAACAAATGAAATTCATATCGAATAATTTACATGAGGAACACTATAGTCTTTAGTAGCAAAACTTGCCATTACAAAACACACACATAAAGCTAAGAAACCAACAAGTAACAGACACGTGTCTCTTACACAACCTCGCACTTCACCTGCAACTCAGACGGCACGTTCTCTGTTTTTCTCCTCCGTTTCGCCTTCCCGTTTTCCGACGAAGACGATGAAGAAGAAGATGACGACGACGAAGCATAAGACCTCTTAGACGTGATCCTAACCGGGTCCGGTTCACCGGAATTAACTCTCAACGGAAAATTCAACAAAGCGCGGGAACCACGCATCCTAAAAGCAGCTCTGTCGTAAGCAAACGCCGCGTCCTCCGCCGTCTCAAACGTCCCTAACCAAACTCTCGCTCCGTTTTTCGCCGGATCTCGTATCTCCGCCGCGAATTTCCCCCACGGCCTCTGTCTCACCCCTCTGTAGTGCTTCCCCTTTACAAGCGGCGCCTTCGGTTTCTCAGCAACCGCGGCGAAGCTCTCGGCCGGTTCGACTTTAACCACCGGAGAATCGTTATTAGACGGATTAGTCTGGCGCTTCGACGACGTTTCTAAATCGAAAAAGTCGGTGATACAGCTCAAGTCCGAAGACGGCGATGACGTGTCATAGGCGTCTTTGAGGAGTCCGTACACTAACATATCCTCGGAATCATTCTCTTTCAACGGCAAGTCTCCCCAGCTCTCTGTGAAACATGAACTCGGTATTGACTCAGTGAACCGCAACTCGGCCTCTCCACCTAGCAAGTGACGTCGTATCGACTCCAACAAAGCGTAATCGGATTCTACCTCGCTCTGCCCGAACATCATTACAAATAAATTGAGATTGTTTCTTTATGTTTTTTTTTAATTATTGAATTGTCAAATATCTAATTTTTTTCATTATGAAACGATTGTGAAGAGGTTTATATAGTGGATACTAGAGGGGATAAGGTTCATGAACCTGGAAACTGAAAAATAATATTTTCATGTTTTTTCAATTTTATAATATAGTGGGATATTAAAAAAGGCTGGAAAATATGAAAGTTGTGGATTTTTCATAACCACGAAGGTTCGTGAATTAAAACACGTGCGCTTTATCCATAGAGAACAAAAGGTCAAGATGACGTCATGAGATTTACGGAAGCAAGATGCTGATTGGTCTTTGTCTCGCAACTTGTCTTTTGTTTTTGTCGATTGGTTTTGAATTCATTCATATTCGGTTTTATTATGCAACTTGTCTTTTGTTTGGTTTATTAATAAAACCAAGGTCTGCATGTATTAGTATTATTTGAAATATTAACATAATTTTTCAACTAAGAGTTGATATTAATTGAAAATTCGGCTCCACTTAAGCAATATTCCCTGCTATGGGATAATAAATCAAAAGTAGGACTAAATAATATTAAAACTGCAAATGTGTACTTAATTTCAGATGGCTGCGAATAAGATTAATAATTACATGAAATCTAGCTTAGATTTTGGGTTGGTGGTAAAACAAAATTCGAATAGGTGGGTCATAGCTATTTGAATGGGACACTTTAAAAATGTCTGCACAAATCAGGATACATTTCTCCTGGTCATAAACTAATCATCTCACTTTTTCTTTCCCTTTGACCTTTCCTTTAAACTAATTTTCTTAATTTCTAACTTCATCTTCATTTTGGAACTTATTTCTAAAGTAATTCAGAGTACAATTAATAAATAAATTTTCGTGTTACTCTGATCCTAAATTATTAATGATAAGGTTTTCATGCAAAATTCATTTCAGAATTCATAGCTCAGCTCATCTTTGCGATTTTCAAATAGCGTTGTATATTTTTTTCCACACATAATTTGAAGTTTTGTAGATAATCTATTTAAGTTAGTCTTTTGACTATTTTCCTTGTACTGGCTTAGAGTTCAGTAAGCCATACAATGACACAAACAAATTAATGGTGGGTCTCTCACGTTTGTCCACTTGCAAAAGAGACTTCTTTCACGGAAGCATGGTTAGCCAAAAGTCACTTAAACTCTCTTAAAATATTGTATTATTTCCGATCTCTAATTGACCCTAGTATTAGTTTTCTGTAGAAGCAAGCCTTGGGCCATTTTGAATATACGAACAAGTCTACAACTAATATGGTGGAGACGTATTTACAAAAAATAACCAGAAGTTATATAGTACAGAATTTATGTGCAAAGAAACAAGCTATTTTAAAAACTTCAAATACTCATTCGATTCATAAAAACACTAGAAGCATAGATAATGTGTTAAGATTCAGCAGAGTTAAAAGTTCTTTCTTAAGAAACAAGCTCGGACGTTAGTATTGCGTGGTTCTTTAACTGCATAAATAAAATGTTTTTACTATCTTCTTTTATTTTAATACTAAATAATTATAAAAAATATTACAGATGTGCTATCAACAATTTCATCTATCTTACGAGAATATACGCTTGACTGGACTACTTGAACCGTTCTATAAAATCAATGTTTGACAGTGTTTCTTGCGATATACTGCAAATCTCTTATAAACATTTTTCCATAATTTGCATAATTATGTCTTCTCTAAAATTCAAAACCCAGATCTATTAGTGTAAAATTATTAATGAAATTTTAGTCAAACTACTGGATTGAAGGTTTTTACAAACGTTTTTGTTGTCTGAAAATTAAAAATCAGGCAAATTATGTGTTCACTTTTTAAAAATAAAAACAACTGCAAATTACTTATGTCTAAACCAGTCATACTCGGGATGTGAAACCAATTAGTTACCGACACACCTCAAGTTGTCATGTTTAATTCAATAGCAATTAATTTTTCTGAAACTAATTAATTAATATTTGTGTAAAGTTTTTCTAATTGGGAGATGATAAAGCATTACTGCTTGTCAAAAAAAAAGAAAGAAGAATAAGCATTAATGCATGGATCCAATCAGGTTAAGTTCCATTTACTATAAAATTACTTTGATTAATTCAATACCAAAAGAATAATATATCAGTGTAGTAGTTAAGCGTTCGTTTTCATGATTGAACTCCGCAGCTGAATCCTCAAATGATCATTTGGACGTTTCACATACATCAACTTGGGTTCTTTTGTTATATCTTACGAGTTTTATTTTTCATTTCAGTTTCATGGTTTCTTCTTAAGAATATCCAAAAGACATTATATTTTCAAGTTGACAAAAGTTTATATTTGAAGTTTAAAGGTGATTTTCTCCAAAATCAAAATTTCAAATTTAATTTCAAAAATATTTGTATTTTATACTATAGTCTTTATATTTATCATAATTAATAAATCAATAGAATTTATAAATAACTAGCAAATATATAAAATAGTACAACAATATTAATTGATAAAATGTTGCACTAAAATAAAAATTTACATAAAATGCATAATTAATTATTAAACTACAAGCAAAATACTATAATGTTCTCATATATGATCAACTAAAAGTTTTTCTATCCCTACTCCATACTTTTCTCTAAAATATAGTGGAAATAGAGTAATGAACAAAAAAAAAACATACTCCATTAATGGAGTAACTTTTATTTTGTTCATTACTTCATTTTCACTTTATTTTGGAGTATAATATAGGATGGGTTGGATATGCTCTATTGCATTTCAAAGTAAAAATGGCTCTCTTTATTTATAATTTTATGTGTGAAACATATATTTATATAAACAAATTAGAAATATTTGTGAGATATAGCACCTTTAAGAATTAAAATGATAAATGAAAAAATATTTAAGAATCTCGATGTGATGTGTAATTGTAAGGACTAAAATGAAAATCAAAATATGAAACTTTTTCGAGTAGTGAAATTTCATATTTGAAGTGTACTACTTAAACTTCAATTTGAAATTTCATTTTTTATATGCAATTTGGTACTTAGAATGACAAATCACATTTATGATTTTTAAATATTTTGACATGCGTCATCTTAATCTTTATTTATTTATTTTTTTACAAATTTAAGCTTTACACGTAAAATTAAATAAAACTTTAAATTAAGATTTAAAATATTTTAAAACTAGATTTAGACAAAAACTATATCACAAAGAAAACTAAGATTTTTTTTTAGAAAGCACATGCCTACATAATTATTACAAAAAATTAAATATTACAACAACATTAATAATCAAGTAAATTTGATCTGGAACCTCCAAAATCTTGTCCAAACAAATTTTGTGTAACCGAATATGGTTATTGTTGTTGTTGTTCTTAGATATATTTTTCGTCAATAAAAGATACACTATCAGTGGCAAAAACAACAGTTGAAATGACGAAAAAATTAAAATACCTGATTTCAGTGATTTTTATCTTGTAATCTACAAATTAAAAATGAAGAGAGTCAGTTTTACTTCGTAATGCACTAGTCAATCATATAAGAGCATTATGGATATATTTTTATGGAGTAATTTAATATTTTTTTTGTAGTTTAATATTTAAATGTGTATTTTATGTAAAATTTTGTATTTTAGTCTAACATTTTATTAATTAATATTGTTGTAACATATTTATATAGTTATTTATAAAAATTTATAGATTTGAATTAAATATGAAAAATATAAAGACCATAGCATAAACTATAAATATTTTAAAGTTAAGTTTGAAGTTTTATTTTTGGAGAAGAGCATCTTCAAACTTTAAATATAAAATTCTGCAAACTTCAAAATAGAATGTCTTTTTTTTGGAGATGATCTTAAAGAAACACACAAAACATGTGTTTTCCTTTCTTTAGAAAGGTTAAAATATCTTGAAAGAAAATTATTTTACACTAATAACTTAGTTTTAAATATATACTAAAAATTTCAAAAATTATAATCAGATTTATTGAAAGATATGCATAAATAAATCTTTTTATTTATGTGATCTTATTATGTTTCTTTGTCAACCAATCTCATTATGCTTAAGATTCAAAATTTAGTGGATAATTGGTTGATTTTAACTAGAAATGTTTTCTTGTAGAATTTAAACTTAGACGGAAAAAAATTATATATGTTATGTTTATATAAAGAGATAAAAAATAAAGAAGAAAAATTTATAGAGACATACCCTAAGCTATCCCTAAAATACCTTTTTGTTTCAAAAACAACACACAACGAGAAAATTGACAAAAAGCACTAATACAAAGTAAAAAAAAAAGTATTTTGATTGATGAAAAAAAAGAATATGACAAAATAAAGTATTTTGATTTGGGTTTAGGGACTAGTAATTATAATTAAATACTTATGGGATGAGATTAGGGTAATATATTAGGGTTTGAAATAATTTAGTCATTTTATATTTTAATTAGTGTTATTTTGGAGACTTTTCTCTTTTCTTGTCATAATTTTTTTGTGCTATGTAAAGGGTTTGCCAAACTTTATAGCTATATCTTTACTACAATATAAAAATAGAAAAAATCATACTAAACAGAGTTTAGATAAATAATTTAATTTATTTTGAGCTATAGTTTCAAAACTAAATTTAAATAATAATGAATACTTTTTATCCTCTTATACATCAATGTGGTTGAATCCGCATATAATACTATTTAAATACTTTTTCTTTCAACCAATAAAACCACCTCCAACAAGGAGTAGTTAGAGGTGTTCTGCGCAAAGCCATACTCTTTCAAGGCTTTCGTAAGTTTGTCAAACCAGCAACGAGGGGCTTGTTTAAGACCATAGAAAGACTTATGTAAGCGACACACTTTTGTTTTATTGTTTTCCGAAAGCCAGGAGGTAACTGCACGAATACTTCCTCATCAAGATCGCCATGGAAGAAAGCATTATGCACACACATTTGGTGAACTTCCCAATCATTGGAAGCTACATGTTGCAAGAAAGCGCGTATAGTGACCATCTTAACGACTGAAGCGAATATTTCTTTGTAATCAACCCCTTTTGTTTGATTATTTTCCAGAACAACTAGACATGCTTTGTAACGTGAGAGAGTATCATCATCTTTAAACTTAAGACGAAACACCCACTTACAACCGAGAGTCGTTTTTCCTGGTGGTAATGTCTCAACCGTCCAAATTCCATTTTCCTCGCAAGCTGTAATTTCATCAGTTACTGCAAGACGCCAATTTTCAGAAACAATGCAACTTTATAAGTTGTAGGCACTACTGCAGAGGTGATAACCAGAAGATAAACTTGGTAAGAGTCCGAGAAACTAGCACTCAATATATATTTATCTATCGGGTACGAAGTTGCAGAAGGGTAAGGCATATGCAGCAGCGTAGTCACATAATATGTTAGCTTCGTCGGTGGTTTCTTGGACCTCTGGCCGCGTCCAAGAAATACAGGTTCAGGAGAAGGATCAGTTGTAGTAATGGCCGTGGTTGCTGGTGAATCAGTGTTCACAACAAGCTCAGGAGTAGTAGAGGAAGCGTGTGATGTTTCACTAAGATAGTTCTGCAGTGGACTTAGTAGTTGTTGCAGTCGAAGGAGTAATCTCAGCCGTGAAAATTGGTTCAATAATTGGAGTCATTTGTGTATGAGATGCCGACTGTTGATCGTTGAAACAATCATCATCATCCTCATTAAAATTGAACAGCAACGATGATGGTAAAGAAGAAACTTCTAGTACATGATTATGAAACCCTAAAAAATGAAAATTCTGTTTTGATAAAGCCACGTCTCTGGATACAAATAGTACAACAGTGTCTAGATTGTAAATTCGCCAACCTTTCTTGTTGAATGGATCAAGCATAGATCGATTTCCTCTTGTTTCGAATTTGTCGCTTCCAAGTTTTTGGTTATGAACATAACATAAACAACAACAAAATACAAATGTGATTGAGCGGAGGTGGCCTCTTGTACACAAGCTCGAAGGGTGTCATGCCGTTTAAGAGCTTTGTAAGGGTGTGATTTATCAAATACCCAACAGCTAGAGTACAATAACCCCATAATTCAACTCGTAGTTGAGTTTGAAATCTGAGAGCTCGAGCTGTATTCAGAATATGGCAATGCTTATATTCTACTCGGCCATTCTGTTAGAGGTATATTTACAAAGTATTTGAGATACTCTAAAAAACAAAAGGAAAGTACTAGATTCTTTGATATATGCTGAGAAGAAAACAATTGGAAATAATCGATTTATGGGTTTAGAATAAAAGTATCAATCAATTATAAAACCAATTAGCAGCAAAAGAAAAAAGGGTGAGAATTGAGAAAGGATAAAAGCAAAAAGGTTACACAATCCAATGCGAGGAAAGGTCAAAGGAACCCGTCAGCAAATCAAAACTTTGAAGCTGACCAAACCAGTCTTGTTTGACTTTGAATGCTGACTTTTCAAACCTTTCTTCTATTAGTAGCAAACTCTAAACCTATACGTGCAAACAACCCCCGCACGTGCGTTCCCACCGCAATGTTTGAGTTCTTCAACACAATACTGACAATAATTATTTTTATTATTTGTTTTCTCACAATAGAAAAGAGAATTCAAATTAATGAATGATTACCTTCTTTTTTTATAAGACTCAAAATTATTTCAAGTTGACCAGTTTATAATTCCGAGTAGTTGTCACGTTGATTGAAAATTAGTTGGTGAAATTGTTGTTTTGGTTTCTTTGGTCAATTAAATAATTCTTTTCTATTTAATTTATATAATTCTTTTCCATTTAATTTATATAATTCTTTTCCATTTAATTTATATAATTTTTTTCCATTTAATTTATATAATTCTTTTCCATTTAATTTATATAATTCTTTTCCATTTAATTTATATAATTCTTTTCCATTTAATTTATATAATTCTTTTCCATTTAATTTATATAATTCTTTTCCATTTAATTTATATAATTCTTTTCCATTTAATTTATATAATTCTTTTCTTCAGTAATATAAATATTTATAAAAACGAAAAATACCTACAGACGCCCAAATTAAACCTTGGTGACTCTCAAAGTTTTTATATAGTAAGTTGAAAGTTAATTATGGGATGCTAAACATGTCGTCTTATAACGAGACACCCCCCACCCCCAAAATCAAGAAAACGACATGCAGTTCATGTTGTCATGATTTGAATTTTCATTAAGATTTGTTACCACACAATCATTGTTTTTTTTTTTTGCACCTTAGTTGTTGCATTGAGACGCCAAAATAAACTGTAGTATGATATTATGCTCATTATTTGTAACCTCGTGAATTGGAAGTATATAGCCTAAAATTTATAACGCTCTTTGATGCAATTCTAGAATTGTAAGGATTTTGTTATCTTCTTTTAGGTAAAGCGACAGCCAAATTGATTGGTTACATCTTTCTGAAACTTAGAGCACCATTAACCCTAGCAACCCATTAGGGTTGCTTAAATTTTTTTTTTTTAATTTTTTTTATCTGATTAAAAAAATAAAAAAAAAATAAAAAAAAAAGTTTGGCCAATCATAGACCGCCACGTGGCATGAACAATGTAAGCACCTTTGGCAAATAGTGCTTAATTAAGCCATTTAAGCAATGGTGCTTACCTTGGGGAGAGGAATTTTGGGGAAACCAAGGGTAAGCACCCTTGGTTAATGGTGCTCTTATTGCTAGGAGCTCAGTAAATATTTATAAAAGAATATTTAAAAAAAAAGAACATATATAGTTAAAATTTTGTGACCTTTAACACAAATTATATTTTAATAAACTCAGAAATATGTAACCAATCAAATAAAATTATGAATCTGGTCCGAGATGAATAAACCAAAACGATTCATTATCTTGAATGGATGTACTATAATCCCATATTTAAAGTGAAATCATTATAGAAAATGCAAAACTTTTTTTTTACTGTCATATGCTATTGAATCTAAATCTCTTGATTACTCATATACAGATATACATGTTAGTTGAATTTGTAACAGGGAATGATTGAAACAATATGGGTGATTGATTGGGCTGTAAGTAGAGGTTTTAACTTTAATTTCTACTTACAATCATATAAATCACCAATCATGTTTTAATTAGTTTTTAAAACTAAAGTCAAAAATAAATAAAAAATGGTTGTAAAAGCATTATTTTCTAAAGAAAAAATATATTGCTGTAGGAATATATTTTCATTTTATATTTTTTCCATTTAATTTCTACAACTAAATTAGTTACAGCTACATCAAAAAATTTTACAGACTAAATTTTACAGTAAAATTTCTACAGCTACATTCGAACCAATCGCATTGTGCCAATTATAAACACAAAATATTAGATTAGCCGTTATTTGGTAAAGTAGATTAGTGTTTCTTTTTATTGAATTATTGGTTGCCATATATAGCTATATATCATACGTTAGTACTTCTATTTTGTTTTGTTTTCCATGCAAAATACTATTAGAATAGTGTTTCTTTTCTTTGAATTATTGGTTGCCATAGTTACATATCAAATGTTAGTACTTTTATTTTATTTAGGTTTCCGGTAAAGCATGGCTTTCTAGAGACTCGTTGTTGATTTATTCATCAACCCCATTAATACACCGTGTGAATGATTTCACGTGGTGGTATATATGCAATGCTAAAGCTTATAAAAGTCATATAAGTGATATATCTAAGATACAAATTAATTGAAGCAGGTAACCAAGTGCATACAGATCCAATAATACGAAAGTAAACACAATTCAATATCATCGCATATTCGCATGCATTGACTTGACTCTGTCAGTCTTGTCTTGCTCACTACGATCCATCCATAATGTATCAAACTAATCATAACTGCTAACTTTATGAGTTCAAGTTTGGTTGGACATTAATCAATGCTTTACGATATTATCTTGATTATGCGCGAAAATTCTTCTAGAAGAATAAAACAATAGTATTGGTTAACCGGATGATAAGGTTCTTAATACCAAAACTGATCTTGATTATTAACAATGTGTAAAACCGGTGTACGTGGATTTTTTATTTGTTAACCGAGTTTGTTTGAATTTACAATTGTGTTTTCATTTTTCTGTTGATATCGGAATTTTTGAAAAAACTTTGGATTTGCTATTATATATGTATAAACTTTGGATTTGCTATTATATATGTATAAACGTTACTTTGCATAAAATACATAACCAACTTTGAATGCATGGTGAGCACTATAATCTAGAGCTTTGCAAACTATATGTAAATTTTTGATTTGATTTATTATTTGTTTTGATCTAAACCAAAATTTTTAGATATTTGTATCTGCAAGAAGCAAAACAAATTATATTATGCAATATCACCAAGAAAAGAAAGCAAATCACAAATATTAATATTTTTAGCAATAGATACATGATCCTTTATATGTATACATACATATATTTAAAGAATTTTATATATAATTTATATAAATATTGTATTTTGTAAAATTTTAAAATATTTTATTTATGAAATTTATTATATATTAATTATTAAAATTTTTAAAGTAAATAATTTTATTTTTGTAATATAAAATATTATTTTATATTACTTTTTATTTTTATTTATTTATTTTTAAAATTTTATTTTATTTGTACGAATCGAAATAGATATCCGGTTAAAAGTCTAATTTTTTTGGATATTCAGACACCAAATATACAAATAGCTATGGATCGAATCAGATCAAATATTTGATTATTCGAACGAAACGGATCAAATCACAAATACTTACAAAAATTTGGATGTTACACAAACTATGAAAAATCCGGATGTTACACAAACTATGAAAGAGAGAAAATTAAGATAAGCTCAAATGTAATTTGGTGTTGGTGTAATATCATGCATGACTAGAATGGATATTTTATAACTATGAGACAATGATTAATCGATTTGAGAAAACGAAGATGGAGGCTAATCCTTTGGACATTGAAAATTAAGTTTTCTTTTTGCATGAAAAAAAGGTTTTCATTTTTCTTATTGATAGTTGGAAAATGAAGTTAATGCTTGTGATTGATTCGATAGATTTTGGATGGGATCATCCAGAAAGTCATAATTGAAAGCAACCATTGCAACTTCTGGAAGCAATATAAAGTTATAATTTAAACCATATAAACATTGGTTACTTCTGTCCACAGCCAAATCCGGTTTGGTAGAAATATAGGCACATGCTTTAAAGTTTTGACTTTTTCATCCATGTTTAATATAGCTATATAACTATTTATACTTAACGTGGGTGAAGCCTAAGCCTAATAAATTGAAGATATATTCATATACATAATAAAATGAAGATATACATTGTGCATGTGAAAGATTTTGCTCCCAGTATATCTACCAAACTATCATGCATATACTCATTTTTAGTCCCAAAAAAACTCAAGCAACCCATTAGTGATAAGGTTCATAAATTTATGGAACATTGCAACAAGTGCAAAACAGAAGGATCACAATGTCGACTAAATGAATCCAACGGCTCAAAGTCCACGAAACACGCAAGCAAGTGGTGCTCCCATTTACACCTGATTATATTATTAATCAAAAAAAACAAGAGACAAGAGGATTGTTCCTAGGCCCTTCTGGTTCAATAAATTTGAGTTTAATAAGAACCACAATTGAAAAAGTCCCCTTACACGACAAGGAAACGGTAAACCCCAATGCCCTCTTGTGAATAGTATATATACATGTTTCCACTCTCTTCTCTACTCAAATCATTTCTTCATCAACCAACTCATCTTCTTCTCCCTTCTCTGTTTTCTTTACTTTTACGAATAATTGTTTCAATGGCCAATCCTAGCGAAGTATCTGCACTTTGGTTCATCGAGAAGCATCTACTTGACGAGGATTCTCCCGTGGCTACAGATCGTTGGATGATACACGAATCATCAGCAACAGAATCTAGCTCAGATTCTTCTCCTATGATCTTTGGATCATCATCATCATCATCATCATCAGCTCCAAGTGATTTCTATGAATCCGATATCAAACCTGAAATCATCGATCTCTCCACGCCGAGATTCATGGATTTGATATCGACTCCATTTGAATTCGATTCTGATTTTGATTTTAGACCTTCTTATCAAACCGGAACTCAATTCGAACCGGAGATTAAAACTCAAATTCCGGACGACTCGCAATCGAACCGGAAACCGCCACTTAAGATCTCGGTTCCAACTAAAACCGAATGGATTCAGTTTAATCCCCAACCGGAAGTTGCTAAACCGATTCAAGCGATCGCGGACGAGAGAAAGCATTACAGAGGAGTGAGACAAAGACCTTGGGGAAAATTCGCGGCGGAGATTCGAGACCCGAATAAACGCGGATCTCGCATTTGGCTCGGGACGTTTGATTCTGCGATTGAAGCGGCTAGAGCTTACGACGAAGCTGCGTTTAGACTTCGAGGATCCAAGGCCATTTTGAATTTCCCGTTAGAGGTGGGGAAGTGGACGTCACGCTTCGACGTTGATAGCGAGAAGAAACGGAAGAGAGACGAAACCGACGATGAAGATGTGATTGTGGTCGAGAAAGTGTTGAAGACGGAACAAAACGTTAACGGCAAAGAGGCTTTTCCGTTTCCAGCGTCAAACTCAAACGTAACGGAGTTATGCGACTGGGACTTGACGGGGTTTCTTAACTTCCCGCTTCTTTCGCCGTTATCTCCTCATCCATCGTTTGGCTATTCGCGGCTGACCGTTGTTTGATGTTTTTAGTGCTGGCGATGTGCACGCTGACGTGGACTTATTGTACACGTTGGTGCTTGAGATTGGAGAAAGAAAGCATCTTTGTGAATTCATGTGTTCATATTTTTGGTTTATTTATATTTGTTCATTCTTTTTCATTATAATATAATACGTTATTAATTGAAGACCGGAGTATTGGTTTTGCGTTATTTCAAACTAGACTATATCCGAATAATTCAACCTATGAAGTATTACTATACTATGATTTAATGCCATTCACATTGAAGAATCTAGTTAGACCATGATTATAACTTAATTTGATTCATTTTTTCTTCTTTTTTTTATAATTTTTTTCTTGGTTAAGAGACGGTTATTTTTTAGTTAAAAATTTAAAAAATGTTTCTTAGAAAAATTAAAAATCTCTACTAAGAGATTATCAATAAACACGCCTTTAGAAGCTAGAACGTGCTAATCGCAATTCAAACTCGGTAAATTTGACCGGAGTATGCTGAGTTGCTTACACAATAAATGCATGACCATGATTCTGTCTGAACAATTTCATCAAACTAATTAATTTGACGAGTCGCTTTAGTGTCTCTCAGGATAAAATAATAGATTGGCTGGTGAACGACGTCATAGTCGCACGTGCGTATACCTGTTCGTAATTACTGAATGGCATGACGAAAGTAAGAGCCATGTAGACCTAAAGAATATTTCTTGCACAGTGAAATATCTATGAATATGAAACATTTAGTCCGCTGGAAAAGGGATGAGCTCCATAAAGATGTATGGGAACTCGAGTCCCGTCTAAAAGTCAGTGATCTCAGGATGTTTGAGAATGATGAAAAAACTTGAGAGGCTACATGGAATTTGGAGACGAATTCTTGTTTAGTAGGGAGAATTATACTATTTGGAAACTCAATTGCTGGAGATCCAAGAAAAAGAAATCGTAGACCTAAATCTTTCCATTCCCTATAAAAGAATCAGCTCCTTTAGGTTAAACACACAAGAGAGACAACAAGCAAAGTCTTGCCCGAGCACAACCTGCCGCTGCCACCCTCAGCTGCCGAGCAGCCCACGCTGCTGACAAACACTACCGATCACTCGCCACCCACCGACCGGCGTCCCTGGAGCCCTAGTTGTTGTCTTCTCGAATCTGCTGCTTGTAATCACCTGCAATCTGATTTATAATGTAATAATCCGATCCTATGGTTCTATTGTCATGGGTATGACAAATCTAAAACCTAAACCCCTTTCTCTTATCTTGTATGTGTTCGAGAACACAAATCTGGGGTGATAACTACCTTCCATCTTTTCTCTAGATCTAGATCTACGCCGACAACAAAGCCAAGGTGAAGATTTGGTCGTGAACTCGTCTCATGTAGAGTAATCCGTCGGGATACTAGTACTTTGTTAATCGGATCTAGGTTTTCTTGTGAATGATGTGAAGTGTGCTAGATCTAGATTGCATGTGATGTTGTGGTATGTGTGAAGTGATGAAAAGAACCTAGATGTGATAGGTTGATAACGTGACACTGATGAGCTAATGAGAATGAGTTAAGGTGAATGATGTATTGATTAAGACACTGAGAACATGTGGAATCTAGACGCGACGTGACAGTAATGAGAAGGGTCGTGTATGAACTGTAGGCGCGAAAGGACGAGATCTGTGTCTAGGGTGCCGTAGGATCGAGTCTTGCCGAGTCGTGACATAAGTGACCAATAGACCGTGAAGGGGCGGGACCAGTCGGGCAGACAGTGTCGAAAGGGGCCAGAGAGCAAGTGGGTGGTTGCATAGGAAACTGGGGGATAGTTTTATAACGTAAGATCTCTTAGGACATGCCGCCACAGGTGGGATGTCCGTGAGCAGGCCATAGGTCCTTACGTCTTGGTTGTTTGTTGCATAATAGATCTTATTAGCTTATGATTGTGTTGATTGTTTACTTTTCATGTATGGGTTCCTGGAACCCACCCTCATTGAGTAATCATACTCACCCTTCTCTTTTTCAAGTATGGTCGAGGGGGAATAGGAGTAGGAGTCTGTATGGTGCCAGCGTTTTGAGTTTTCTTTATCTTTCAGAACTTTCACTATGCTTTGTAAGTCTTATGTTGGGTTATTCGGCTTATGCGTTTGAGTTTGTTTTATATAAGACGATTTGGTTTTTAAAATAAAGTATTGTTGAACAAATAATAATATGTTTAAAGTTATAAGTAAGATTCCTGAAAGGTTATTTCTTTAATCAATTTATCCAAATATATTGAAGAGAGAAAGGGAGTTTGGTTAAAGTTACTTGTGGAACAACTCAAATTAGTTCAAATTGCTGTAATAGGTAAACTATAAATTGGAATTGTCTTGTTAGTATAGACCTGTTTTAATACACATCCCTTTGCCTTCTTGATTCTCTTTATTTAAGTAAGATGATATCATAATATTTGCTTCAGAATATGTGTGAAGCAGAGAGGATGCACATCGTTCGCTCTCGACTTTGAGAACAAATGAAGTAAATAACTCCTCTACAAGACAACCCAACCATATGATACAACTGATAAAAGATATGTAAAATCATGTGATCACTTTCTTTGTTTTTTTTCATTGAGCTTCTAGCTTTGAAGGCTTAACAAATAGCATTTCAAATGCTTCAAGAGAATATGTTCTTAAATTGAGCTTTTGCTCTTCTCTTCAAGGTTAATAGTATATGTTCCATGATTGTGGATCCTAAAACACACAATATAAATTTGGTAGTACTTGTAAAGAGAACATGTAAAAGGAACTTTGTGGACAACGATATCTTTAGAACACAACGATGTAAGTAGACTCAGATTGATAAAAATAGACTTTATAATTAATGTTTAAGGGATTTTTACAAGATTTCCGGAGTACAATGGAACTGGACTAAGCTAAAAACTAAGTGAGAGATGAGGTCAAGGTTGAGGTGATCTAGCTAAGAACAAGATGTTGATGGTGAATATGTGGGTACGTAAACATGTGTCTATGTATATCGCTCTCTTCCTTCCTTTATACTCCTTCCACTAACTCCCTCTGATATTTTCTCTTGCAGTTGGCCAGTTGGTGTAGACTATCCTGAGATCCTCCTTGACTTGGCTAAGGCTGAGATGGGAGTTCATCATCTTACTCGAGCTCGAGCTCAGTCAGGGACATATCGCCTCAACGTCGTGGCTACCTGGGCCGAGAAGACTACCAGTTTAGGGCCCAACAATGATTGAAAATAAAATCCTCAATGGTCAGAAGTGTTTTGTAGTCAGCGATCCTTATAACATGCTAGCTCTTTTATATTATTTTGGGATGCAACTCGAACATCGATGTTCAAACATTTCTCTTTTAAGGAACTTAAGGCTTTCACAAACTTGCGGCTGCGGAAATTCCCCTTTTTAGGTTTGGGGCAGGGGGAAGGGGGGGAGTTTCAATCATCTGAAACTAGTTCGTAATAGTTTTACGCAATGATCCGGGTTTATCTTCTTATAAATTAGTTGTATACATTATAAGAATGTAAAACCTTTTATTTTAATTGAAGCTTGTGGAAGTCACATGTCTAAAAACAACTTTATTTTGAAGTTGACAAAAATTTAAATTCAAAGTTGAAGTGTGTGTGTTTTTTTTTTTAATTAAACTTCAAATTTAACTTTTAAAATTTTGGTATTTTTGATTTCACTGCTTTTACACAGGCCAATTAACCTGAAGTACCAGCAATACCACAATCGAATGGTATGTCGTTGTAGCACTTCAGGATCGAATCCACAGAGACCAACGGTTACACGACGAGGATGCGAGATGAGAGTTAAGCTAAGACTAAACATATGGATTTTTGGTTACTAAAACTAGGCTGGAACGAAATAATGCAATGCAATGAGAAAATATGCAGAAAGTGTTAATGTGAGAGAGCATTGGGCAAAAGGAAATCGCGGGGACTCATGGCTATCAGACACGGACATAATCAACCTACTTCCGTAGAGCTAATCATTTATTGCTAGCAGGGATTTTATTAAGAACCTTCTTGAACTCAAACACTATATTAGAATTAACCTACTTCCGCAGCGCTAACTCTCTATGTTAATAGAAACCTCCACACTAACTTCCGCTGAGTTTCGGATTCTAAACAAGCATTAACAACAGATTCGATATGTTCACAAAGCGCAATAACATCAACTTCCGAGGGTTAAGGACACTTTGCTCATCTAAAGTCTTTTCCGGAGTTTAAACTATCACTTTCGGTGCATTAAACAACCTTATATCATGAACTAAGTGATCAATTCAGTTCAAGCAGTAAGAAATCCAGTAGATGAAGAACCAAAACGTAAATCCCAAGAATCTAACAATCCTAAATCAACAAACCATGAAATCCCTTTGAATCCTAACACCCAATTGCGCAAGCTACTCAAACATCAACGAAATTAAGATAGAAAACATGAATTTATACAACTGATCCAGAGTTCAAGAGATTTCTCAAAGAGAAACTCTATCCCTCAAGATCCCCTTACAAGAAGTCTAAAACAAACAAGATGGAATCCAAAAGTTTTAAAGAGAAACAAATCTCTCAAATCTCTCTCTAGAACTCTCTCTCTGTTTCTTTGACTTCTCTGGTCTTCAAAGGACAAAAAATGATGAAAGTTATCGAAATAATTCAGATGGGAGTAGGTATAATGAGTGCACAACTCGCATGTGGGTGGTGGAGCCAGAGACGCACAGGATCGGTCGATCCAGTCGGCATGGATCCCTCGATCCCTGGCATGGATCTGTCGATCCAGTGGACATAGATCGGGCGATCCTTGGTATGTGGCAGAGATCCCCCGATCCATGTTGTATGGATCCCCCGATCCCTGGTACAGTTCTGCATACTTCGGCTTGTTCTTCCCTTCTTGTGCCCGAAACTCCAAATTAACGCATTGCGACCTGAAAAAGAACTAAAGACAACAAAAAAGACTCGAAATACTCTATAATAACATAAACTAAAACCGATAAAAACATGACACATCAAAACCCCCAGACTTGAATCTTTGCTTGTCCTCAAGCAAAGGAAACAAAGATTAAGCCAAAGGGTGAAGAATTTAAAAACACGAGAACTCTCATTTTCTTTAGTTAACCGCATTTACCATTACCTGTTGTAAGCCACATCTAGAATACCATTCCAAGAGATTAGTCTCATGTATTTTACATTTAGCTTAGCAACCATACCACTTTCAACCACAACTTGGAGTGACCCAAATTCACCATTGCTGACTTCTTATTTGGAATTTAAATGTGTGGTCTTATCGAGGGAATATCGATCAATGGACACATGGAGTCATTACTCGTTCAAGTTTCTTAATTTCGGTTTCTTTCCTCTCACTTCCCTAAATCGATTTCTCCCTACCTTGTAGGGTATCATTTTATTTTTTCTATCGACTTAGTTTATTGAACAGGCTTCCATGAGATGCGAGTATTAATGGGTGTAACCACTGAATCCCCGATTCACTTCTTTTTGACCTTTATTCTTATTCTTTTTTTTTATTATTATAGGGAAGAAAGAGGGAAACCGTACTCACAATCTTCTCAGACCTGAACGAGGATTCCGATCCACTGTATATCAAGTCCCAAGACAAGAGAACTAAGTAGATTAAGTGAAGTCAACTTTGGATCTTTGAGATACCCACACAAGTATGGTGGCATTGGTAGACTGATATTCTTATGTTCTGAGATCTACAATGAATGGCTAAAAGAATGGTCACTAAGGCTTAGTTACGGTTATACCAAAGAAAACGGTAGTTCTTGACAAAACAAATAAAACTGACACAATAAAACCGAAAACACCAAAAAATGAAACCTTTAAAAAAATTTTTTTACAAAGACTCAAAAACACTTTCAAAAACACTAAAAATGAAAACAACACTAAGAACAAAGCGGTGTGAAAACGAATCCAAAAGAGGGTGATAAAATAAAATAAAAACACTAAGACAAGGGAAAAGAAAACTTTACAATGCAATGCGTAGATATGGAGGGCATCTTCTTTGGGACATTTTTGCGTTTTGTTCGACCTTGCACCCGACCTGCAACTCTTATTTAAGAAAACATAAGTAAATAAAACAACACACATATATACAAAGGATAACAGGGGAGTGCCTCCCAAGTGCGCTTGTTTTGAGTCTCATAGCTTGACTTTACGCGCTTGCTAGTCATAGGAATCAAAAGGTTGAGCCAATGCACCTTTGGTCCTTCTCCTGCAAACACAAGAATCAAAGTGTGCAAAGGAGCACACTACTGTCCATAGAAAATAGACAGATTTTTCGTCAAGGAGCATTACTAAAGATATAGCATGGATTAAAACATGCTCCTTGAGGTTTAGATGATCATGAGAATCAAATGCATTTGATGGAAACACAAAGTCTACTACAGGTTCAAACGAGGTTCTCACAAAGTAGTCTACTTCATCACCATCAATCAAATAATACACAATATTCACATTCTCATGATCGATGTCGATCTCAGGGTTTTCTATGATTTTATCTATATCAGTTTCACACCCTAGATCATGAAGTTCAAGAGGAATACTAGGTTCATCAAGCGAATAAAAGTCAGATTCGAGATCAATTGAAGCACAAATATAATTCGTGTCAAAACAGACTTCAAAATAATCTCTAACAAACTTTTCTTCTCTAAAAGCGTCTAGTTCCCTAGTTTCACATATCAGATTTAGACATTCATTTATGAGCATAGAACAATCAATAGCAGAGGTAATTTCTTCAGCAACAGGTAGGCGATCATCAAAATCATACGGTTCAAAAGTCTGTTCGCACATACCTTCTAATTGGGTCGGTGGGACCCAATAAAATACCTCTTTTAGCTCGTTAGCACTCCTCATCTCCAGCATTGTGAGCTCTCTTCCTTCTAGCATTGCCCGATGTGACATGAGGTTTAACCTCAGCATTGCTGCTAGGCTACTCCTTCTCATCGTTGGGTTCTCTTTGCACAGCTCATCTACCTCCGCACTCTGTTCTGGTGTGAGTACGCTTTCATCAAAGGGTGGCTCCACATATGGCTCATCCTCAATGTCATTTTCCAATATGTCTCCCTCTTCTTGCTGCCAGTAACTGTATCTGCAGGCGAACTCCATCTTTTCTCGACTCAAAACCTGCACAAAATAAAACTAAAAACAAAAATTAGTAAGGTTAGTGTCTTAGACGAAACTCCTATCCTAAACTCGTAGGCAACACGAAATGGTCCCCGGCAACGGCGCCAAATTGATTTCACTGCTTTTACACAGGCCAATTAACCTGAAGTACCAGCAATACCACAATCGAATGGTATGTCGTTGTAGCACTTCAGGATCGAATCCACAGAGACCAACGGTTACACGACGAGGATGCGAGATGAGAGTTAAGCTAAGACTAAACATATGGATTTTTGGTTACTAAAACTAGGCTGGAACGAAATAATGCAATGCAATGAGAAAATATGCAGAAAGTGTTAATGTGAGAGAGCATTGGGCAAAAGGAAATCGCGGGGACTCATGGCTATCAGACACGGACATAATCAACCTACTTCCGTAGAGCTAATCATTTATTGCTAGCAGGGATTTTATTAAGAACCTTCTTGAACTCAAACACTATATTAGAATTAACCTACTTCCGCAGCGCTAACTCTCTATGTTAATAGAAACCTCCACACTAACTTCCGCTGAGTTTCGGATTCTAAACAAGCATTAACAACAGATTCGATATGTTCACAAAGCGCAATAACATCAACTTCCGAGGGTTAAGGACACTTTGCTCATCTAAAGTCTTTTCCGGAGTTTAAACTATCACTTTCGGTGCATTAAACAACCTTATATCATGAACTAAGTGATCAATTCAGTTCAAGCAGTAAGAAATCCAGTAGATGAAGAACCAAAACGTAAATCCCAAGAATCTAACAATCCTAAATCAACAAACCATGAAATCCCTTTGAATCCTAACACCCAATTGCGCAAGCTACTCAAACATCAACGAAATTAAGATAGAAAACATGAATTTATACAACTGATCCAGAGTTCAAGAGATTTCTCAAAGAGAAACTCTATCCCTCAAGATCCCCTTACAAGAAGTCTAAAACAAACAAGATGGAATCCAAAAGTTTTAAAGAGAAACAAATCTCTCAAATCTCTCTCTAGAACTCTCTCTCTGTTTCTTTGACTTCTCTGGTCTTCAAAGGACAGAAAATGATGAAAGTTATCGAAATAATTCAGATGGGAGTAGGTATAATGAGTGCACAACTCGCATGTGGGTGGTGGAGCCGGAGACGCACAGGATCGGTCGATCCAGTCGGCATGGATCCCTCGATCCCTGGCATGGATCTGTCGATCCAGTGGACATAGATCGGGCGATCCTTGGTATGTGGCAGAGATCCCCCGATCCATGTTGTATGGATCCCCCGATCCCTGGTACAGTTCTGCATACTTCGGCTTGTTCTTCCCTTCTTGTGCCCGAAACTCCAAATTAACGCATTGCGACCTGAAAAAGAACTAAAGACAACAAAAAAGACTCGAAATACTCTATAATAACATAAACTAAAACCGATAAAAACATGACACATCAATTTTACACTATAATATTTGCTACTAATAGAATTTCAAAAATATAATAATTTTTATATAACATAACAGAAAATCCTAATAAAAATACTATAAATAATATTAATTAATAAATATATTTTATAGACTTAATTATTACTATTTAAGATGATAAAAAAATCTAAAACATTCCAACTACACCATTCATTACGTGATATGCCTATCCACCTTATCCAACATGTCAGATAAATGTTGAATATTTAAAATTATACAATATATAAAACTTATACAAAATTAGATAAGTGATTCTTCAAATGTTTGATCTATACATTCAATAAATTTTATATGGAAGCAACCTCTGGATCAAAATCTTATCCAATCTATCTATCACATTAGATAAGAAAATATATAAAATAGACCATTCATTTGAATTTTAAATATTTATTATATTGTATAAATATATATAAAAGAGACCATTCATTTGAATTTTTGAATGATTATTATATTGTATAAATATTAGTGTCCAAGCAATAAAAAATCACATTTTCAAACTTTTCATTTACTAAAAATATGAAAAATAGAGGTTCATCTTTTAAGATGAAGATGAATAATGAAAATTATTAGTTATGTCGTATGTATCTAGAAATATCATAAGATTCAATTGGTAGTAATAAGCAATTTATGAAAAAATTATAGTAGAAAAACACAAAATATTATAATGAAAAAATAAAGGAGTTAAGGAAACTAGAAGCGACAAGTCTTTTCAAAATCGAATGAATACTATTCTTTATGATGCTAGGAATTTTAAGAGTTGCATAATCCAATTAGAAAATCTTCATCCAAGTGGTGATAGAAATTTGACATTTTATCCTAGATGCAATGAAGAACATGTTTGGCATAAAGAGCATTGTTGTATACGCAAGAATTGGTAAGATGATCAATAAAAGATGAGTGTGAGCGGCTGCCTTCATATTTGGAGCAAATTGGGTTAGCAAATCCGGATTCTATCACTAGTATATAACTTGATGCTCATAATATATTTAAGTATCTTTTTTCTTTATCTTTTGAATCTTCCATTGCTGGTTTTCAGTATCAAAGAAGGTTCATCGTAGTGCATGAGACTCACCTAAGTGGAAAATATGAAGGTGTTAAGTAGTGGCAGCTCCACAAGATGGTCATTTTCAGATATTTCCATTTACTTTTGGAATCGTAGATGTTGAAAATGATGGTTGTTGGGAATGATTTGAAGAGTTGTGTTTTTGATTAGCATGCTTTGGTGATAGTCTCCGATTGACACACATCCATTGAAAACGTCTGTGATAAGGTGTTTCCTTGGGCAACTCGATAAATATGTTATTATCACCTATAACAAAACATTGTCCAAAAATATAAAGGAAAATATCTCTTGTACTTTGTTAAAAGTGCTGATTATGCATATACTTTACGACTTTAACCAGTACATGGACGATATCCGGAGTGCTAACCTGAAGCTTGCAACATATTTGGAGGAAGCGGACGTGAGACTATGGTCACATGTTCATTGTCATGGAGAAAAATACAATTTAAAACGAGCAACATAGCTGAATATATTAACTCTTCACTAAAGCGAGCAAGAGGATTTTCCATATCATTCCTTTTAGAGTTTATACGAGAAAAGTTAAGAATGTGGTATTGGAAAAGGTGAGAAGATGCTTTGAATCTCACAACTGAACTTAGTTGGGGAGTTGAATATTTATTGGCGATTCGTTCGGAGATAGCAGACAAGATGAATATCTAATTAATTGATGGATGGCGATCTTTGTAAAAGGTGACAAACAAGATTCTATTGTTGATTTGGAATATATTAAGTATGATTGTGGTGTCTATGGAATCGAGAAAATATCTTGCTCACATTCTATAGAAGCTGGAACATTTGCTAATTTTTATATAGACACACTTGTGTGCCCGTTATACTCAAAAGATTATTTTATGCATGATACTCACTGAATATATATACTCAAAGGAGTCTCGAAAATTTCTTCCTCCGAATGTAAAGCGGTGGTCCATGGTGACAAAAAAAGTCAAGATGACAATTTTGGTTGGAGCTATGCAGAATGAGATAACATAAACCGCAAAAGCTACAAAAAATTATAGCTGCTCAAACTGCAAACAACCTGGTCATATGCGTCCAAATTGTGAGAACTGATCTTCTGGGAAATTTTTTGGCAAGTCTTATGAAATTCTTCTGGAAGTCTTATGGTGGTAAGACTTCTTTGTAAGTCTTCTGGTGAGAAGACTTCTTTGTAAGTCTTCTCGTGAAAAGTCTTCTCTATAAGTCATGTGGAAGTCTTCCACCTATCTATCTATCTGTTTTGTTATGAACTTGTCTATGACTTATCTATTGTCTTATGACATATATTGTCTTATGACTTGTCTATTGTGCTATGATAAATCTACTATTATGAACAAAGATATGTTTAATCATTAAACATCACTACATTACAAGAATGTTAGTGCACTACCAAACTAGTTATACAAGGCTAGTTTGGTACAATGATGGGTTACAAAAAGTTAATCATATCTTACCTTGTTAATGTATTTCAAAGTTACAAAAACGAACTAAAATATCAAGTTTTTTTTTATATATTACGCATGCAATTATACAAATCCAAGTCATAATACTTTTCGGTTTCTGCGCCATGATAGCCAGAGGTCTAATCAGATATCTATGTCGCCATCTTCTCCTTAATACCCTTCACGTTCTTGTCATAAAAGACAGAAGGAAATTATAACATGGCAAGAACATAAAACTCAATGTACTTCAAAGTGAACATACCACAATCACCAGATCATGCCTGAGTACTCGCACATCAAAATTCTATTCAAGCCGTATTGGCTAAACAAAATTAGCTAAAGGATAAACTATATCCATATGAACACCAACATCAAAAATCAAAAATATTGTGTTGAGGCGAATGAAATAAACCTGAAAATAGTATGTGACTTCTAACTACAAATGAACGCGTACTATGGAGGCATATAGAACTAATAATGCCCCCACTATGACATATACATGATACATGTTATCGGTGGCGGAGGCAGATAATTTTTTTTGGGGGGCATAAATTTAAAATAGCAATGAATTAGGAGTATATTTTCTAAATCAATGGGGCATATTGAACTTATTCAATGTTTTTATATAAAATTTTGAAAAGTTGTTAGGGCAAATGCCCCTCTCTCACACAACGTGACTCCGTCACTGCACGTTGCTTGCTACTAGCTACGCAGTTTAGAAAACATTGGGGAGCTCCCCAAATTCTTTCAGTTTACTTGTGCTCTCTCGAGGCTTTGTGTAGTTGAGAAGAAAACATGTAACAAGTTTAAGGACATATATTCATTCTATCAAACTTCAATCCATTTACTTTTTTTTATGACATTATATACCCAAAAAAAAAGCACAAGCTTTTGTGATGCAAAAAGACCAAAAAGGATGATCTGATGAGTAGGAACTATGAGGCCTAGAGACTTTAATTTGTTGAGCCAAGCCTTTCATTTTCCGGATTATCTATTAGACAAGTTCCAAGCTTCATCATTCTTACCAAGATAAATCCAATCCATCTCATTCAGTTTCTCAGCCATATTCAGATCTTATTTGTCAGGAAACAACCTAATCACTAAGCTACATGCGACAATGTCTGTACATATATCTGGCATTACAAACAGACAGAAGGATCCTCATCGTCTTTTGGCAGTAACAAGAGAAATATAAACCTTACTTTTTAAGAAATGGTTACCACAGTCCTTAGGAATTAGGATGTTATGTGTATGATACCATATAGAAAGGGAAAAAGATAATAATAATATATTTCATTGAACTTAATCTAAATAGCTATTTAGAGAAGAGATATTGTAGGAGTATATTCTGGAGATAAAAAAAAAGAGTAATATTTGAACATATCTAAGATTATTGTGATATCAATCAATATATATATTGTGATATCTAGAATCCTAGATAACTTATATTATTTTTCTCTTCTTTAAGAACACATCGCAGAAAGGGAGGTTTCTTGACCTGTGGAAGTTTCGTAAAATGGCACGCCTTCCTTATTACGTAAGATGGTTCATGAATCCTTTACTACGACAGATTAAAGCAATCACTTTCTTCTTTCTTTGCTCTGTTTCAGTGTTGTGACATAATTGAGGAATGCATCAAAAATAACATGAGCAAGGATGAAACTGTAAGACATCTATGGGATAAGTATATAATCCCACATGAATATACGACCGTAGGTAAACTCCTTCTCACTGAACCACTAATTGGTCTGAGTAGAAAAAATAATTCAAATCTTTTTTTTTTTCTAGTTTGGAATCATCTCGAAAGCACAAATCCAGATTTATTCATATCATACTATGCAAGGATCCGAGAGCGCAATGCACAGCATATGAAAATAGAACACACATTTCTTTTTTTGTCACACGTTTTAAGATTCAACTTTCCCCTCTGTTTATCTTGTTATGCTTTCCTGAATCTCAAACCCTTATGTCATTATGTGTGTGTTTTATGTGTTGGCTACTTTTTGCAGCAGAGATTTTGCAAAGAATTTTGGATACTTTGGATCAGATTCAGAGCAATACAGAACAGATATTCAAACTACTGACTGATGTTCATGGATTTGGACCACACCCTTCTTCTGTGAGGTCCTTAAAGAGACAGCGAACTGGGGAGGCGGTAGAGAGAGATGACAGTGAAGAAGCAGATAAGCAGCAGAAGAAAGAGAAGCTGCAGGAGAGAAAGGAAGATGGAGAAGGAGACAAGTTGCAGGATCAGAATCTACAACCACAACTATAAACGCATATGGACAGTCTTGAGAGGGTTGTGATCCTTAGCATAGTTTTCTTTATTACCAGAAAATATTTCAGAGACGCATGCATGTTGGTGTAATGCTTGATTCTTCTTTTTTTTTAATTGTCAGCCTAAACACTTCTACTAGCTACGCACACTGGGGAATTTTTTTTAATGTTTTCTTGTTGAGCTCTTTGGATGCTTTGTAGTGTGGAGAAGAGATAAACCTGTACCAATTCAAGAACATATATTCTTCATTCTATCAAACCTCACTCCAGTTATACTCGTAGCAAAATACAACAATAACAAAAGACGAAACACAAATGTTTATGATAATTATTCGGCTATGAAAAGAAAACCAAAAGAGAAGTGCAGAAATTCAAGAAAGGATAGGATTTAATGAGAAGGAACTATAAGGCCTAGAGATTTAATGAAAAGTTATTGTACAGAGCTTAACTTCTTAGACAAAAGAATGAAGTTGAACCGACTTTCCCCTATGGAATGAATGCTTAAATTATCAAAATGTACATAATATAAGCAAATCCGTTTTCATTATCTCACTTTCAGCTGCAGAGTAAGGACAATACAGTAGGAAAAAAACTTGAATCTGATCCTAGAATTTGAAGCCTCCCCTCACGGACATAGCACTTGATAGTGATAGCGGTGTTTGGCATTTCAAAGAGACGTTTGAACAAATTTTACCATAGTCCTTAGGATATTAGGGCTCTAAAAAATCAATATCGAATGATAATAAGATGATAATATAACCAGATTAGATAAGAAGAGATATTGTAGGGAGTATATTCTAGAGATAACAACAAAAAGTAAAGATGTGTACTGGATGATAGATATTTGTGATATATCTAAAATCGTAGATAACTTGTATATGTTTCTCTTCTCCAAGAACACCAATATAGATCGCAGAGAGAGGTTTCTTAACCTGTGAAAGATTCAGAAAATGGCAGGTCTTCCTCTTCCTCTAGGTTCTGAGAGCCAGAAAATCCATGAACGCGTAAGATTTGATCCCTTAGGGTTCAAGAATCCTTTACTACGATTGATTAAAGCAATCACTTTCTTCTTTCTTTGCTCTGTTTCAGTTTTGTGTCATATTCGAGGAATGCATTGAAAACAACATGAGCAAAGATGAAATTTTGAGACATGTACATGATAAGTATCTAATCCCACATGAACATACCAACAGAGGTAAGCTTACTTCTCATTAAATGGGTCTGAGTAAAAAATCTTCAATAAATTCAAATAATTATATATATTTTGTCCAGTTTGGAATCATCTTGAAAGTACAAAACCAGATTTATTCATAGCATACAATGCAAGAATACGTGAGCGCAATCCACAACGTACGCAAATAGAACAACATATCTTTTCTTGTCAAACCTTGTGTGTTTTTGTTGACATTGTCTTTGCTTGTCTTATCATCACCACAAGAAGCTAATGCTCTTCATCCTTCAACTCAAGCGGGACCTTCCAGAGTTGTTAATGCTAATGCTGTAGAGAACCAAAACCTTCAAGCCTCTCTGCAGCCGCAGCCAGTTATTCCCAGTAATTAGACTACTCTACTCTCATCTTTCCCCTCTGTTTGCCTCATTGTTCTTTTCCTGAATTTCAAACCTTAAGTGTGTCGTCTTTTCTTTGCAGACGATTTTTGCCAGCAGGTTTTGAATGCTTTGGGCCAGATTATCAAACTACTGTCTGATGGTCGTGGACTTGGTCCACATCCTTCTGCTACGGAATCCTTGAAGAGGAAGCGAGTTGGTGACAAACTGCAAGAGAGAGGCGAAAATGAAGAAGGAGAGAAATTGCAAGAGAATGAGAGTGGTGGCAATGAAGAAGCAGAAAAGCCGCATGAGAAAAGAGGAAGGTGACAATGAAGGACTACAGAAGAAAGATGAAGGTGACAATGAAGAACTGAAAAAGAATGAGAGAGCTGACAGTTAATAAGCAGAGAAGCTGCATGATCAGAGTCTACGAATGCCACAATAAACGCATGGACATTTTCTTATATTAGCATAGTTTGGATTGGTCCTTATCGGGTTGGTTTTAATTTACTCATATCGGTTCATTTACGATTCGATTATTTTGGGTAGAGGTTGTTATAGGAGTTTTACACCCATAAAATTTTAGCTCAGTTTATCTAAGATCGGTTCCGCTTTGGATTTTTGGGGTTTTGGTATAAATGTACAGGCTAACATCAAGCCATCACAATTAGGTCTGGCATTTCGGGTATTGGTTTGCGTATTTCAAGTATCGGGTAGTTTGGGTAGGGGACTAGAAGATCTATTTACTACTTGACTATTATCGGTTTGAGCTTTGTTCGGTTTCGGGTCGGTTCGGATAATAAAACTAGGAACCAGAAAATAACCGAAAAATACGTTCTCATTCGGTTTCGGTTCCGGTTTGATTAATTTGGGTAGTTTGGATAATTCAGGTTAAATATCGAGTATTTTGGATAAAATATCAAATAATTAATATGGTTTAGATAAAATTCGTATATTTTTGGTTAGTTTGGATAATTTGAATGAAAATATACGAATACTTTTGGATAGTTCGGATATTTTATAATAATTTAGTTTTTTTTTCAAATATTTTAAGATACTTTTAATAGCTTTTTAAAATTATAAAAATATATTTAGTCATGTTATATGTATTTATAATTAATATTGTTATATATTCGGTTATATTAGGGTTTAGGGTTCTTGATTGGATTTCGGTTTGATTTGATTATTTCGGATATATAAATCTAGGAGTCATTAGGGTTTTTGAGGGTTTTTGTTTGATTCTAGTTTTCAGATATTTTGGCTCAGTTTCGGTTAGGTTCTTTGGTTTTGGGTTTTTTCTTCTCAGGCCTAATCACAACAACGAACTTTGTGAGTGATTGGTTGGGATTTATTTTCTTACATTAGCTTTATTTGTTTTTAAAACACTAAATTTTATCAATCATGTTGTAGCTTTATTTTTTAAAGTTAAAGTTTTCATCAAGTTTCTATTAGTTTATATCAATCATACTTTACATTTACTTTTAAAGCTACAAAAAAAAAATTAAAGCAATTTTTTTCTTATATATTTTGGGTAAAAAACCTACATCTTTCGTTTATATGCTGTAGAATCGGTATAATAAAAAAACTATCTATAATATCAAATAAATTCGATAATCATAATAAAAACATCTATAGATATTTTATTATAATTTTGGGTGTTTTTTAAAATTATTGAAATATTTTAAATAACATAAATATTATTTACATATCACGTTTTAAATAATAGTAAACTTTGATAATTTATTAAAAATCTTAATATAAATTATTGACAAAAATATTTATTTTATATATACATGACATATTTTATTTTAAAATATCTACAGTCTATAGCTTACAATTACACTAAATTTAACTACAACAAAGGTTTATGCAAAAACAAATTACAAGAACAACTTTACATCTACAACTAAATTATCTACAACTAAATTTTTACAGCTAAATTCTTATAATTACAGTCGAATCAATCATCACCTTTGTTTTGATAGTTAAATAGGTTTGATAGATAATTACGTGTCAGCCAAATAAGAAAAAAATGAGCCGGAGAATATAGAGACCCAAAATTTACATTCAACAAAGGTCTTTAAATAAGCAATCAAACGAGGAAACTAAAATTTTAAATATCATTTGGTTCGGGTTCGAATCATTTTTAATTCAATTATCAGTAAAAATTTAATCGCAATACACTATATTTATATGAAATTTTGAAAATAACTGAAAAGTTTAATAATAATTGATATTAAATATTTAAATACTAAATTTAATTGACATTTAGAGTTCTATACTACTTGAAAATATACCAGAAAAAGAAAATGACAAATAACGATTTCTTAAAATTAAATCATAAATATAAGTGTAGAAAAATAAACACATAAAATCATAGCCTTAAACATTTATGTTTTTAAGTGTGAAGTAGTTCTTGTTGGATCGGGTCTATTCAGATCAGTTTTTTTTTTTGGAATCTGATTATTTTGGAAAAAGGAGTTTTATACCCATTTATATATCCATAAAATTTGAATTAGGTTTTAGTTGAGATATTTTTAGATTGAGACTCAGATTTTCGGGTCCTTGCAAGATGTTGGGGATAATATCAAGCCATCACAAACGGATATCAACGTAACTCTTTTGCTAGTTAAATAGGTTTGATGAAGTAATATGGTAAGCCCAAAAAGAATAAATGAGCCAGAGAATAAAAATGCCTAAAATTTACAGTCAAACAGATCTATACTATTATTTGAGAAGTCGATTTGCTTAGTTGTCATCTTCTCCACAATTTAGAATAAATCATTAGTTACCTAATAAATATTATTATTTAAAAATTGTTTTAATATATATATCTATCATGATATTTAAGATAATTACTAAAAATTAAACTATTCAACAAATATATACTATTATCTTAATATATATATATTGATCATGATATTTAGAAATTTAATTAATAAATAGATATTAACAATTTTTACCAATAAGACCCTAATTATGTTTATCTTATATTTAGTTTATGATTTTAATGACTAATATTATAATCAGTTTCTCTCATTCTTATTGGAAATATGATCTAAAAAAATATTACAATATTAATTTAAAATTCAAAAAAACTTCAATGAAAATATGTCGTAAAATATAAATTATATACCTATGTTAAATATTTTATATATATTTAATATTAAACAACCATATTCCTAACCTCAATAAATTAATTTGTATTTGTACATGACGAACATCAAAATCACAAAGGAGATTATGCTAATAAGGAATTTATCCATAAAATAGTGAATGTTATTAAAATAATATACTTAAAACTAAAATAGTAAATATTATATAAACTACAAAATGAAAATTAACTTAAAATATTAAAAATATAGAAGCATGAAAAACTAGAATTAAAACATTAAATAACACTAAGATTTTGACAAATAATAAACATAATTTCCTAATTTGACAAATAATAAACATAATTTTCTTTTTAGTGTCACTAGATTTCTTTTGGTCTACAAATAAAGTTTTTAATTTCAAATCCATATTTCCTAATTTGATTATTACTATAAAAAAAGATTTTGATCAAATATCTACATCCCATAAATAAATCTAGGAAAAAATAATATAATTTAATACGAAATGATTACCAATATGAATGTTGAAGTTTTATAATTTATAATATTAATTTAAAATTTGTATCTAATTTAATAATTTGTTTTTTTATAAAAATTAAACATTATAATTAAAATTATTATGTATATATATATTAGTCCGTACAAGGTGCGAACCATCAACTAGTTAATATTAAAAAATCGAAATAAGCAATCAAACGAGGAAACTAATTTCGCGCTCTCTCCTTATCTCGTTTCACTTACTGTTTCTCCCCCTCTCTTTCTCCTTTCTTTCATCTACAAGAAGAAAGATCGAATCCGTCTTCTTCTCTATCCTGTCGGGAAACATGGATCCTTCACATCAATACGTAAGATTTGATATATCCAAAGAATCTTCATGAACCCTTTCAGTTGATTGATTACATGAAATCTGTTTCTTCTTTCTTTTCTCAGTATGCGGTTTGTAACAAAGATAAGGAATGCATTGACAAGTACCTGATGAGTAAGGAAGAAACTGAGAGATATTTAAGGGATCAGCAAGGAATCACACGTCAAGATACCAACGCGGGTACGTAATTTAAACTTCAATGCTCATTAGGCTTCATGAATTATTCGAATCTTTATTTTTTGTGTAGCTTGGGATCTTCTTGAACAAGAGAATCCAGGTTTCTTCTTATCATACAATGCAAGAATCCATGAGCGAAATGCGAGGACCCGTGAGCGCGTTGCATCAAGTACGCAAATAGAGTTTCTTGTCACACAAGTTTTCTTTCTTTTTTCATAAAATTAATCTTCTTTTCTCTTTTAATTCTCCTGTGATTGTTGTGTAGCTTCGCCACGTGAGGGAAACTCAGCTATACTGGGAGAGCAAGAGCAGCAGCAACGTCTATCTCCTCGTCGTGGTGGTCTTCGCAGTAAATAAACTCTCGTGTTCCTTTGTTCTTAGAGTTTCTCAATGTGTTTTGACCTAAAACTGTTTTGTCTTTGCTTGTGTTATAGTACTGTTGCCTGACTTAAATGTTCCTGCATCATCACCACAAGAAGCTGCTTACGCTACTGCTGTTCATCCTTCAACTCAAGCCGGACCTTCCAGAGCTGCTAATGCTAATGCTGTAGAGAACCAAAACCTTCAAGCCACTCTGCAGCAGCAGCCAGTTATTCCCAGTAATTAAACTACTCTACTCTCATCTTTTGTCTCATTGTTCCTATCCTGAATGTGTGTTGGCTTCTCTTTGCAGACGAGTTTTGCCAGCAGATTTTGAATGCTTTGGGCCAGATTATCAAACTACTGTCTGATGGTCGTGGAATTGGTCCACATCCTTCTGCTACGGGATCCTTAAAGAGAAAGCGAGTTGGTGAGAATGAAGAGAGAGGCGAAAATGAAGAAGGAGAGAAACTGCAAGAGAATGAGAGTGGTGGCAATAAAGAAGCAGAAAAGAAGCTTCAGGATAATGAGGAAGGCAACGGTGGAGAAGCAGAGAAGGTTCAGGAGAATGAGAGAGATGGTGATGAAGAAGCAGAGAAGCCGCAGGAGAATGAGGAAGGAAACGATGAAGAAAATGCAGAAGAATGATAGTGCTAGTGATGAAGAAGCAGCAGGATTAGAATCTATAAAGGTTACAATAAACGCATAGACAGTTTTTACATTAGCTTAGTTTTTTTTTTTGATTAACAGAACATATTGCAGAGGAGACACATAAATGTTGGTATGATTGCTTACTTTCTTACTGTCATCCTAGAAATACAGTTAGCTATTGCCAGAATATGTTGTAGAGACATGTATGATGCTTAAACATGTAACAAGTAAAAGAACATATATTTTTCATTCATTCTATCCTTTTTTTTTGTGGCAAAATACAACAAAGAAAACAAAGCAAAAATGTTTGTTATGCTTAATAAGTGCAAAATACAAAAAGGCTTTTAGGGACTTTTTGAGCTTATTCCATTTCTCAGACGTCTTCCGTATTGTTGTTCTTGTTGTTGTATCTACATAGCCTCCACAGTTTTGAACTTCTAACTTAATGATCAACAAAATGTACATAATATAATTTAAAACCATTTTCAGCTGCAGAGTAAGGACAGTAGATAAGGAATAAGCTGGAATCTGTAGAAGCCTCCACACATAGTAAAGGTTCATGCCATTGTGAACAAAATATGGACGTGGGAAGACAAAGCTCAGATGATTGAGGTGTTTCCTATAAACGCTACAACAATGAAATTCAGAATTTGTAATTCTGTACTGCGGAAGAGGGTTTTAAGAGGTGGGATATGGAATTTGGCAGAAGTGTCGGTAGTTGTCCAAATGGACTCCATTCCCAGAAGAAAAGTCCATGTTAGAAAATCTAGTGCGGAAGTGTGTTAACCGAAAATATACCTTAGCCCGGTTTATCGATGAACACTATTTGATATATTCGGGCAAGAGTCAGAGATGAAATCATAGACGGAAATCAACCACTTGTCACAATTCATGTGCCCTTCTAGTTGATTCATTGAAGCTTTCTCTCTCTAAAACGTTTTACTTTCTCTCTCTCTCTAAATTTATCTTCTTATCACTTGGATGATTATCTTCTCTTTGCAATGTATCTTATTTATAGACAACCAAGAGACACTATGTGAAGAGTCACCTACGTTTAAGGAAAAGATACATATGTTCACTAAAGAAGGAACACCAACAAAAAGACATATCTTTTAAATGAATAGTTGCATAGGTTCATTTATGGAGTTTAATCAATAACTACCAATTAACCAAACCGGATTGGTAGGCTGCCTAATCATGGGCGCAAACCAACCATAAAATAATATCTCCCACTCGCACATGATAGGAAACATATCAACTACTAAAGAAGTCTTAGAGATCAAACACAAGAATCCTAACTCAAAAATCATACAACAAATGAACCGTGCGACCCTTGCGAGTACATCTACACTTGGAAGCTAAATTATGCACTTGTTAGGGATACATACAAGATACAACCCTAAAAACTTTGTTTTTACAGCATGTCTCGCTGTTCCCAAACTAATTTGTCTTTTATATCGGTCTAACATACATGATCCCTAAAGCATATGTTAGATTTCTCCAACATCATGTGTTCACTATATCCAAACTCCAACTGAGTGATATAGTAGTTGGCCAACAAACACATATGTCAATATAAAAATTAATAATTTTCTCTTCCAATCTCATGTTCATCTATTCCGAAGTAACTGCTTTCGTAGCATATTCCATAAGACTAATTATTCCATCACCGTCAAAAAATATACTGAAGTATCAAGCATTATTACTATAATTTCCTAATTTGACAAATAATAAACATAATTTCCTAATTTGACAAATAATAAACATAATTTTCTTTTTAGTGTCACTAGATTTCTTTCAGTCTACAAATAACGTTTTTAATTTCAAATCCATATTTACTAATTTGATTATTACTATAAAATTTTTTGATCTAATATCTACATCTCATAAATAAATCTATTAAAGAAAATAATATAATTTAATACGAAATGATTACCAAAATGAATGTTGAAGTTTAATAATTTATAATATTAATTTAAAATTTGTATCTAATTTAATAATTTGATTTTTTTATAAAAATTAAACATTATAATTAAAATTATTATATATATATATATATATATATATATATATTAGTCCGTACAAGGTGCGAATCAACTAGTTAATATTAAAAAATCCAAATAAGCAATCAAACAAGGAAACTAATTTCGCGCTCTCTTCTTATCTCGTTTCACTTACTGTTCCCCCCCCCCCCCTCTCTTTCTCCTTTCTTTCATCTCCAAGAAGAAAGATCGAATCCGTCTTCTTCTCTATCCTGTTGGGAAACATGGATCCTTCACATCAATACGTAAGATTTGATATATCCAAGAATCTTCATGAACCCTTTCAGTTGATTGATTACATGAAATCTGTTTCTTCTTTCTTTTCTCAGTATGCGGTTTGTAACAAAGTCAAGGAATGCATTGACAAGTACCTGATGAGTAAGGAAGAAACTGAGAGATATTTAAAGGATCAGCAAGGAATCACACGTCAAGATACCAACGCGGGTACGTAATTTAAACTTCAATGCTTCACCAAATCATTAGGCTTCATGAGTTATTCGAATCTTTATTTTTTTTTGTGTAGCTTGGATTCTTCTTGAACGAATGCATCCAGGTTTATTCACATCATACAATGCAAGAATCCGTGAGCGCAATGCGAGGACCCGTGAGCGCGTTGCATCAAGTACGCAAATAGTGTTTCTTGTCACACAAGTTTTCTTTCTTTTTTGATAAAGATAATCTTCTTTTCTCTTTTAATTCTCCTGTGATTGTTGTGTAGCTTCGCCACGAGATAGAAACTCAGCTATACTGAGAGAGCAATAGCAGCAGCAACGTCTATCTCCTCCTCGTGGTCTTCGCAGTAAATAAACTCGTGTTCCTTTGTTCTTTGTGTTTCTCAAATGTGTTTTACCTTAAACTGTTTTGTCTTTGCTTGTGTTATATAGTACTGTTGCCTGATTTAAATGTTCCTGCATCATCACCACAAGAAGCTGCTTACGCTACTGCTGTTTATCCTTCAACTCGAGCGGGACCTTCCAGAGCTGCTAATGCTAATGCTATAGAGAACCAAAACCTTCAAGCCTCTCTGCAGCAGCCAGTTATTCCCAGTTATTAAACTACTACTCTCTACTTTCCACGCTTTATCTCATTGTTCTTTTACTGAATTTCGAACCTTAAGTGTGTTGGCTTCTCTTTGCAGACGGGTTTTGCCAGCAGGTTTTGAATGCTTTGGGCCAGATTATCAAACTACTGTCTGATGGTCGTGGACTTGGTCCACATCCTTCTGCTACGGGATCCTTAAAGAGAAAGCGAGTTGGTGAGAATGAAGAGAGAGGCGAAAATGAAGGAGAGAAACTGCAAGAGAATGAGAGTGGTGGCAATGAAGAAGCAGAAGAGAAGCTTCAGGATAATGAGGAAGGCAACGGTGGAGAAGCAGAGAAGGTTCAGGAGAATGAGAGAGATGGTGATGAAGAAGCAGAGAAGCCCCAGGAGAAAGAGGAAGAAAATGCAGAAGAATGATAGTGGTAGTGATGAAGAAGCAGCAGGATTAGAATCTATAAAGGTCACAATAAACGCATGGACAGTTTTTACATAAGCCTAGGTTTTTGATTAACAGAACATATTGCACAGGAGACACATACATGTTGGTATGATTGCTTACTTTCTTACTGTCATCCTAGATAGAGACATGTATGATGCTTAAACATTGGGGATAAAATTTAGGAAAAACGGCCGATTTGTACCTCAACTAGGGTCATATTGCCTAATCAATACCCAAACTATTTCACTGTGCATATTTGTACCTGATCTAGTAAAAAATTAAAATCGGTATCTGAACTCATAAAAAACGATTTTTTTACGTACCTGCGACCGACAGCGTGTCAATAACATTTTGAGGTGGACCAGTTCATGGTTGAATCATGGAAAAATAGCCGATTAGTACCTCAACTAGGGTCATATTGCCCAATCAATACTCAAACTATTTCACTGTGCATATTTGTACCTAATCTAGTAAAAATTTGAAATCGGTACATAAACTTATAAAAATGGCTTTTACGTACCTGCGACCGACAATGTGTCAGTAACATGCTGAAATAGATGGGTTCATGGTTGAATCACCTTATGCTAACATAAACGACATCGTTTTGAGTCAGGAAAAAAGAAACACTTGACGCGGATTGAACCTAAATTCAGCACATAAAAAATCCAAACATTAACAGCTTATAAAAATCGACTTTTACGTATATGTGACCGATAACTTGTCAATAACATGCTGAGGTGGACTGGTTCATAGTTGAATCATCTTATGCTAACCTAAACGACGTCGTTCTGATTTAGAAAAAGAAATACTTAATGATGATCAAACCCAGGTTTAACACAAAGAAAATGCAATCATTAACCACTTATGCTAGTGGAGAACTATTGGTCGCTTATAAAATAATAATATTTTCTAGTAAGTAGATTTAATACTAATTTCTAATAAGTAGATTTTAATACTAATTTCTAATAAGTAAATTTTAATACTAACTAGGGGTTTGCCGGCGCTACACGCCGGTTTTGCTAATATTGATATGATTTAGTTATGGTTTTATGATTTAGAATATTTTTAACTGTATTTTAGAAACTAAAATATGCATAATATATTGATTTGTCTCTGCATAGTTAGTATAAAAGAAATTTAAGTTTAAATATATGAATGGCCCTTTAATTTGAAAGTTTAATAGCCAAATTATTTACTATAAGATTAATTTACAAATGTACTTCATCATACAATAATTATATTAAATTAGTGTTTATACACACACACACATATATATATATATATATATATATATACATATTCTGTTGTGAAAATATTACCTTTTGCATTCTTTATTTATCTTTTATTTTGCATTATCATTTGGAATCAGATGAACTTTTATTTTTTTATTTTTTCATACTTATCAGCTTTATATTAGTTAGCCACAACTATTTTCCTATATTCCTCTTGTTTTTAATTTCATAATTTTTTTTATTTGAAATGCAACATATTAGAAAATAGGACATGTGTCATTTTTCCCCCTATGGAGAAAAAAATCCAATTTTATTGTATAAGATTTCTAATAAGTAGATCTCTAATAAGTAGATTTATAATACTAATTTCAACAAGTTATAATTATATCAAATGAGCTTATTTGATATAACATTTATCAAACAATTGATATAAGTTTAATGTATTAGTACAGTTTTTAAAATGATATAACAGTTACATAAACATATATTATTAGAAAAATTATAAAATGATCAGATTATTAAGGACATGAAATAATAAATTCAATATATCTTTTTAAAATATTAAAATATTTAATACTTTTAAAATTAATATTTCCTTGACTGAATAATAAATGTAAGAATGTAGCACACTTTTAACAACAATAAGCAATTCAGAAGATAAATATAAAATTTTAACTCAATATTAAAAATACATATTTATATATATATATACTATAAAAATAAATTAATTTTAATTATAAATAAAATTTTATTTGAAATTTGAGATTTTTTTTGTTGTTTGATATTTGTTGGTGTTGATGAAGAAAAGAAGAACATAATCTCTAATTTAAAAGGTAATATAGTTGTTTTTTGTATACATAAACGAAGTTTATATACTAGCACAAGTGGTTAACGATATATTGTGTACTTGAGAGAGACATGGGTTTGATCTTTGATCAATGTGTATTTTTCATGATTGCCTAATACGTTGTCGTTTCTTCCATGTCAGCATATCACATACAAATATTACTGATTACCTAATACGTTGTCGGTCGCATGTACGTAAAAGTTGTTTTTTATAAGTTTATGTACCGATTTCAAATTTTATTAGATCAGGTATAAATATGCATAGTGAAATAGTTTGGCTACTGATTAGGCAATATGACCCTAGTTGAGGTACTAATCGACCATTTACCCGCATATCACATACAAATATTACCGATTACCTGACATGTTGTCGATCACAGGTACATAAAAGTCATTTTTATAAGTATAGGTACCGATTTCAAATTTTTATTAGATCAGGTATAAATATGCACAGTAAAATAATTTGGTTACTGATTAGGCAATATGAGCCTAGTTGAGGTACTAATCGGCTATTTACCCCAGTTTTATACCAAAAAAATAGGGCATCAATTATTTTTTTGTTTCTCTAGGCTTTGTATTTTGTTGTGAAGAGATATAAACATGTAACAAGTTAAATCTGATGGAGTTCTTTTTTTTCATAATTCGGTTAATATTGCAGTTTGTAACCGATCTTTACAATCTATAAAGAAGCAGAGAGGCAGCAGAACTAGAATCTATAAAGGTCACAATAAATGCATGGACAGTTTTTACATTAGCCTAGTTTTTTGATTAACAGAACATATTTCACAGGAGAGATATACATGTTGGTATGATTGCTTACTTTCTTATTGTCATCCTAGAAAGAGACATGTATGATGCTTAAACTTGGGGATAAAAATTTTATAGGTTTCTTGTTGGTTCTGTTGAGGATTTGTGTTGTTGGTCCCAGACCCAAAACAACTGTGGAGAAGTCAAAGAACAAATGTTTGTTATGCTTAAGAAGTGTAAAAATCCGAAAAGGCTTAGGGACATTTTGAGCTTATTCCATTTCTCAGACGTCTTCCGGATTGTTGTTGTATCTACATAGCCTCCAAAGTTTTGAACTTCTAACTTAATGATCAACAAAATGTACAAAATATAATTTTAAACCATTTTCCTTATCTCACATATTCAGCTGCAAAGTAAGGAGAGTAGATAAGGAATAAGCTGGAATGTGTAGAAGCCTCCCCTAATAAACATATCATTTCCAAGCATAATCAGTTAAAGTACATTAGCAATTAACTTGTTTAAGAAGATTGTTGATGACAGTGGTCGGTGCTTTTAGGAGATCATTCAAGGTCTCTTAGAAACAAAGAAATTAATAAGAACAACTTTTCTTATTAGCTTTAGAAACTACTCAAAACTAAAGCTCTCAATGCTTCTCTTAGATCTTATGATCTACTCTCTTAGATCTTATGATCTACTCTCTTAGATCTTATGGAACACCTCTCCATAGACCTATATTTATATTGAAGGAGAATTCCCTTTAACATGTGGAATAAGGAAAACACAAACTAACCTAAATAGAAAACTTCTTTTTCCTATTTCTAGATTTCCTTTTTGTGTTTATCTTAACATATTAAACACTTATTAATATGTTAAGTTTCCACAAGCTTGGAATTACCCAACAATCACCCCCTTAATTCCAACTTGAATTAGGGAGATCAATTTCTTGAACTCCAATTAAGCTCCTCATCTGCTTGAACTTAATCCTTGATAATTGTTGTGTAAGGATGCTGGCCTTCTGCTCAACATCCGGAGTTTGCTTGTATTGACTTAGAACACCAACTGTGTAACACACGTTTAGTCTTGTGTGAAGTCGATACCTCAAACATCCTATGCTTCTTCTGCATTCTGTAGCCTTTATCTCTGGCTCATCGTGAGTCGTGTTACACACTTCCATCTTTGTGTCACACAACAAGTTACACGCTTCCATCTTTGTGTCACACAACTTGAAGTCTCCTCCTTCATTCTTGTGGTACGTTGATGGCTCCTTTGTGCACTTCTTGAATTTCATCTTCCTTAGGACCTGATCGAGTTTTACATTCCATGCTCTAGGGGCTTGGCGTAACCCATATAAAGCCTTGTGTAACACATACACTCGATCTTCTTCTCCTTTCTTCTCAAAACCTTCGGGTTGTGTCACATACACTGTCTCCTTTAGATCTCCATTCAAGAATGCGGTCTTCACGTCCAGATGATGAATCTCCCATCCGTTTGTTGCTGCAAGGGCTATTAAGAGCCGTATAGTTTCGAGACGTGCCACTGGTGCAAACACTTCATCGAAATCTATTCCTTGTCTTTGTACATAGCCTTTTGCCACAAGTCTCGCCTTGTACTTGTTCACTGTACCATCCGCCTTTCTCTTTATCTTGAAGATCCACTTTAACCCTATAGGTTTTACTCCAGCCGGTCTATCCACAAGCTCCCATGTCTTGTTTCTTGTGATAGACTCTAATTCGGCCACCATTGCCTCAACCCATTCTCGCACGTGTTCTGCTTCAAGATAGTTCTCCGGCTCCCCATCCACTGTGAGCAACAGCATTGCACCTTCTTGATCTGCAAGTAACACATAGTCATCGAGATATCTTGGTTTTGATATGGCTCGGCCGTGTCTAGTCACCAACGGTTGACCCCCACCGTCTTGGTTTTCATTGTGATCAGTATCTGCTTCTTCTTCCTCCTCATCTTGGTTTATAGCCTCCTGTTCATGATCCTCACCTTGATCATTGCCTTCTTCTATATCACCCTCATGTGGAAGCTTAAGCATACTTGGTTCACAATCAGCTTGGTTTGTTGTAGACGACCAATCCCAAGCTTTCTTCTCATCGAATATCACATCTCTACTCACCATCACCTTCCCTGCGACAGGATCATAGAGTCTATATGCTTTGGAACCCGGCTCAGTTCCAAGATTGATCACACACTTTGATCTCTCATCCAACTTCTTCTGTTGTGTAACACTAACCTTCGCATGTGCTACACAGCCGAATATCCTCAAGTGCTCGATATTTGGCTTCTTCGATGTGAGACACTCATATGGCGTTTGATCCTTCAAGGCCTTTGTAGGAACTCTATTGATGAGGTAGGTTGAATGTCGTACAGCTTCCCCCCATAAGTAGTTCGGCAGCTTCATTGCCTTCAACAAACTTCTCGTCATCCCCACTAAGGTTCGGTTTCTCCTCTCCACTACACCGTTTTGCTGAGGCGTGTAAGGCGCGGTTAGGTGCCTTTTAACTCCATTCTTCTCGCAAAATAGATTAAACTCAGCTGAGGTAAACTCTCCTCCTCTATCGGTGCGAAATGTCTTAATGGTTGAACCGGTTTGCTTCTCTACACTTTCCTTAAACCTTTTGAACCGATCGAATGCCTCACTCTTCTCCTTCATAAGTATAGTCCACATATACCTGGAGAAATCATCAATCAGGACAAAGACGTACTTGTTATTTGCTGGCGTTGGTGGTGTGATTGGTCCACACAAATCTCCATGCAATAACTCTAATGGCTTTGTCGCACGAAACATGGCTTTGGTCGGGAATGAATGTCTAATTTGCTTCCCTGCTAGACATGCGTCACACACGCTTTCTTCGTGTGTTACACACGGCATTCCATCGACCATCTCCTTCTTCACCATGTTGTTCATCACGCCATAGCTTATATGTCCTAGTCGAGCATGCCACCTCCACGTAGCATCCTCATCCCTGACATGTAAACACTGCGGATAACTAATCTCCATCGGGGTCTTGTAGAGACGATTTGGAGATCTTGTTACACGTACAAGCAACCTGCCACATGAATCTGTGAGTGTTAAATAGACATCTTTCATGTTAACCTCACATCCGTTTTCTGTTGCTTGACCAAGACTCAATATGTTGTGCTTTAGGTCGGGTATATAGTATATGTCTTTGAGTGCCTTCCTCTCACCAGTCTTGCACACAAAGGTAACAACCCCTTTTCCTTCGATATCAACACACGATCCATCACCAAACTTCACCTTCCCTTTGGTGTTGAGATTCAAACTCGAAAAGAACTCCTTATTTCCCGTCATGTGATTGCTCGCACCATTATCCAAATACCAAACACTTGCACTGGCTTTGTTGATATCAAGATTCTTCGGAATCACCTTATCTTCATTCAAGAAAACCACCTCGTGTACATAGAGTGCATCGGCCTCTTGTGTCTCGTTTAGGTTAGTCTCTTGATTCTTCACTGACTTCTCGGGACAGACAGTTGCATAGTGACCCGGCTTGTCACATCTCCAACATATCACCTTTGATCGATCCTTCTTCGAGTTTTTGACGTCCGTGTGTGACACATGATTTTGGTTGTGTGACACACCTCGACCTCTGCCTCTTCCATTACGTCCTCTACTTCTACCACGAAAATCTCCATAACCCCTCTGATTATGGTGATTATTATCTGAAAACATGAGCTTCCCTTGGTCTTCTTTCTGAGTTTCTTCCCCTACACCCTCCTCGTACGCCTTTAACCTTCCAACTATATCCTCAAAACCCGTCGAGTTGAGGTCTAGGACTTGTTCTAAGGACGCTACAATCTGGATGTACTTGTGCCTTGGAAGACCCTTCAAGAACTTTTTAACCATCTTGGACTCTTCTATGCTTTCTCCCAACGAGGCTGCCTTGGATGCTAGACCTGATATCTTCCCCGCAAAATCATCTACGGTATCGCTATCATCCATCTTCAACCTGTCGAACTCCGTCATCAACGTCTGAAGTCTTGCCTCCCTTACACGATCAGCTCCAAGGTGTCGTGACTTGATGGCATTCCAGATTTCTTTTGATTCGGTTTGTTCTCCCACCTGGAGAATCAATGACTCGGGAACTGATTGAAACAAAAGAGCAATCGCGACATCGTTCTTCTTTTGATCATCAGAACCTGGTTCAATCGTGTCCCACACATCGTGAACCCTGAGTAACACCCTCATCTTCATCGACCAAACCGTGTAGTTTGTCGAGTTCAACATAGGACATTGGATAGATGCGGATCCAAAGTCCTTCGTGCGTGGAGCCCTAGTCACGTCGGCCATCTTGCGTCGTGAACCCTTGCTTCACAGCCACCAGGATCGAAGCTTCAACTTAAGCTTTGATCGAAGCTTTAACTTAAGCTCTGATACCAATTCAAGGTCTCTTAGAAACAAAGAAATTAATAAGAACAACTTTTCTTATTAGCTTTAGAAACTACTCAAAACTAAAGCTCTCAATGCTTCTCTTAGATCTTATGATCTACTCTCTTAGATCTTATGATCTACTCTCTTAGATCTTATGGAACACCTCTCCATAGACCTATATTTATATTGAAGGACAATTCCCTTTAACATGTGGAATAAGGAAAACACAAACTAACCTAAATAGAAAACTTCTTTTTCCTATTTCTAGATTTCCTTTTTGTGTTTATCTTAACATATTAAACACTTATTAATATGTTAAGTTTCCACAAGCTTGGAATTACCCAACAATCATAACTTTTGACTTGAATGCTCAAAGTGAGGTAATTCATCGAGGAAAGTTTGGTTACTCCGGCCATGTTCACCGCAGCATCTTGGGGATTGATGGTGATAGATAGCAGTGTTTGTTTGCCATTGCAAAGAGAAATATAAACCTTGTTCCAAAAAATGGTTACCACAGTCCTTAGTGCATTCATAAGATGGTAATGCATTGTATTTCTTTTATATGAACAAAGTACGTTACAAGGCTTTACAGAAGTATAGATAAGAGATATTCTAGAGATTACAACAAGAAGTAGGATATATACGTATCTAAGTTATTGTGATATCTAAAATCTTAAATACACATATGGTTGTGCAAAAAAGAAAAAATCTTAGATACGGGACTTTTTATCTCTTTCTCTTCTTTAAGAAGGCCAAGATAAATAGCTTAGGGTTCAACAATCCTTTCCCACTATTGACTGACTAAGAGAGGTTTCCTGACCTGTGAAAGAGTCAGAAAATGGAAATTATCGCCGGATCTACGTTCAGCTTGTGAGCAATTATCGCCGGATCGAAGTCTTACATATCCGATGTACTCCATGCAAAGGTTAATGCATTTTGTCAAAAGGAATGTGGCGATCTTTGCTTGCATTTGGTCGGGTAGATATGCACCGATCTGAACTACTCTGCTTGGGTCCGTATCATCGATGGAGATCACTAGGATTTCTTCCTTCTAGGGATAGATTTTTTGGATTGGTCTCAAAATTGTGTCTACGTGAGATGGTGACCATTGCATCATGACCGTGGCGGTTAAAAGGTCTCAAACAGCTTGTTGATCCCCGTGAATAGTGCGAATTCGGCCGTCCTTTCTGGGGAACTTGACGCACCGGTGGTAAGTCGACGAGATCGCCGTCATCGAGTGAAGCCAAGGTGTGCTGAGGATGACGTTGTATGGTACTGTTGTGCTAATTACAGAAAATTTAATTGTCCTGGTAACTCTGCAAGCATAAACCGGGAGACGAATTGTTCCGAGCATTACTTCGAAATGCCTTGTTGAATACTATGAGAGAGCGGGAGGACGACTTCATGTCGCGTAAGTCGAATCTCATTTTATCGAAGGTTTTGCAAAAAATGAGGTCAGCACTTTCGTAACTTCGCAGTTTCCTATCCCTAGTTCTACTAGGAGAGGGTCGTTATGTGGGTTATGAAATCCAACAGCGTCGCCGGGCGAGAAAGTAATCGGTATCATTCTCGGGCCGAGATGGCCATTTTGTGCAGTGCTGGCTTGTCGACGAAAGTCTTTCACTACGGAGGTAAACCGTCCATGATCACGTTCAGATGCAACATGCGCCTTCGTTACCTAGACTGGATTTTGGTCTGTAAGTCATGTCCCTTAGGAGAAATATCTTCTTCTTTTGCTTGGGATTCGTCATGTTGGGTCTGAGCCTGAGATTTTTGTGTTTCCTTGGCTTAATTCTTACTCAAGCTTTTGCTTTTCTTCGGCTTCTGTCGAGGCGGTTCAATGTTAGCAGTGCCATTGCCGAAGGAAGCCAGGAAAGCTTCGAAGAGTTGCAGGGTTTTGTCGCTAGAAGAGTGCTGTCATGGTTGCTGGCGCGTATCAGTAGTTTTGGCAACTTCTTGTTTTGTGGCGTTTTGCTTACTTATTATCGCCCGTGTGTCTTCTTCCATTCAGATGAAATTATTAGATCGGGCGATAGCATCTTGGAGAGATGGCTTTGGATTCCGGTAGAGATCGTCGCGGAATTTTGAGTGTACGTAGAGAAATGTCATTAACAAGTCCATAGCGATGCTATCGGGGACGCTGACTTTCGAGACAACGGCCTTGAATTTTTCCATAAAATAGCGGTGGCTCTGTCCCGGGGCTTGAGAAAAGTTCTAGAGGTCGGACGCGGTGGCTCCTTGACGAGTGAACATGATGTAATGTTTGAGGAAGGCTGTCGACAGATCGTGGAAGCTGTTGATAGAGTTCTCGGGCAGTCAGGAAAACAAGTTAAGGGCCGGTCCTTCGAGGCTTTCGACAAAAATCTGACAAATTCTGGTGTCTTTCTCTTCGTCGAAGAAGTTTTCCCTTCCCATCGCTATGTTGAGCGAAGTTACATGGTCGGTCAAATCAGAGTCGCCGGCGAAAGATGGAAGTCAAAACTTTTCCGTTTTCCGGAGCCATACATCGCTAATCCTTCTGGAGAAATGAGTTCTCAGTGTTTCGTCGAGGATGCGCTCTATGTGCGGTGCATAATTCGTTACGTGATGGATTTTGGAGTGTATGTATTGGAGCGAGAGCTTAAGTTTGGCAATTTCCATGGCTGTGACTTGATCTGGCCCGTTAGGGTTTTGCACGTTGCATCCGGTTGTTGGATTAGCGACCGCTTCTATCGTTGCTCTAGTAGTGACCGTTCGGTTGGTGTTGAAGAGCTTTCTACGTATGGTTAGAGGGTTACTCGCGTGACCATTTGGAGTGGCGAGGACAACGGTCGGAGCGGCGAATTGTTCAATTGTTGATTTCTAGGCTTCTTCCTGTTGGAGGAGACGAGCCATGACGATGCTCACGAGTTCCGACATGGTTGGTTCTGCGGCAACATGGGTAGGTTATGGTTCCTCACCGGAGGTCGAATCTTCGAGTGTTATCTTGATCTTGTTTCAGCGCTACTTTGGTATGCCCCATGGTGGGCGCCAACTGTTTGAACCGAGTTTGGTCGGATCCAAGTAATCGAGAGCCAAAACTCGTCGGTGGGTTATTACAAAAGTGTTTATTAGATCGAGAAGATGTTTTTCAGTTTACAAATAAGTAAAAGAACAGCGGAAGTGAACCAGTGTCATTGAGCTGGCCAGGAAAGTACAAGTCGCTAGAATGCAAGATAAACGAAATCTTAATTCTAGCCGCCGAGTATGTATGTGTGTGTTCGGATCCCCTTTTTCGTTGTCTCTTGTTCTCCTTATATATACGATCGTTCCCTTGTTGTCGTAGGTCGGTTTGTCCTAATGGACTTTATTTTGTAAAGGCTGGCTTATCGGACCGACGAGAAAAACTTTTGAGCCAAGAGCTTTTGGTCGCCTCCGAACCAGCCGGGTAAAAACGATCTTTTACAGCTAAAAGCAATCTTTAGTTGAGCTGGTACGTTCGCTTGGGACTCCCACAAGCCAAACCGATATTTAAAGACTGATGGGCCAGATCTACTATTTGTCGGGCCTTTTGGAGGGATGTAGTCCACCTCCTCCAATTTAAATATCCATATTGTTCCCTATTTGCTAATTTACCAAAAAAAAAATTATTTTGCTAACTCTTAATAACAAAAGAGGTACATAAATAATAAATCAATCGAGTAAAAATTAATTTCGCTCTAAGATCTTAATTAACGAACTAAGTCGTAGAGAATACGACGCATGAGATCTTCATCATCACCAGTTTTCTTCAAAGCTTTATTCACTTTCTCAAACTGATATACTATAATCTTAAGCAAAATCTGATTTTAGTAATCATGAAGTCAAATTCTGCTTCCACCATTTTGAATTTTAAAAGTTACTTTCTTGCTAGGTACGGTAGGTTTAGCGAATCAATTATATGTGGCAGCCTAAAAAGAACAAATGGGCCAAACATAAAAGGCCCAAAATAACAGTAACAGATCCATATATATAATCAATCATGCGAGCAAATTTGTTTCGCGCTCTCCTTTTCTGTTTGTCAGACTCACTCTCTCGCTCTTCTTCTTGATCTGTAAAAGTCTCAGAAAATGGATGTTCTTCCTTCTTACGTAAGATTTGATCGATCAAAGAATCTCTTTAGGGTTCATGAATCCTTTACGACCATTGTTTAAAGCAAACACTTTCCTCTTTTCAGTATTGTGACATAGTCGAGGACAGCATTGAAAGAAACATGAGCAAGGAAGAAACAATGAGATATATAGAGAATGAGTATGTAATCCCACCTCAAGATACCAACAGAGGTGACCTTCTTCTCTAACAGGTTTGAGACTGTCGAGCCAAAACCTTCAATAATTCGAATCTTTATTTCTTTGTCTAGTTTGGAATCATCTTGAAAGTACGAAACCAGATTTATTCATAGCATACAATGCAAGGATCCGTGAGCGCAATGCAAGGATCCGTGAGCGCAATGCAAGAATCCCTCCGCGCGTTGCACAACGTACGTAAATAGAAACCCTAATATTTTTCTTATAGCACAAGTTTTCTTTTTTTTTTCGAATGATACAGAACTGGCTTTGAGTTTATTTTTTTCTTAATCCTCTTGCGATTGTTGCGTAGCTTCACCACCGGAGGTAACTTCAGGACGGATACGTCGTCTGCGCCGTGTATCTCCTCCTCGTGCTAGTCGCCGTAAGTAACTAAACTCGTGTTCCTTGTTCTTTAAGTTTCTCACTGTGCCCTTACCCAAAACTGTTTCTTGACATTGTCTTTTCTTGTTTTGTTAGCATTGTTTACTGATTTAAATGTTGCTATTGCATCACCACAAGAAGCTGCTGCTTATGCTAATGCTAATGCTAATGCTGTAGAGAACCAAAATCTTCAAGCCTCTCAGCAGCAGCCAGCTTATCCCAGTGGTTAAACAAATACACACTCTCTCTGTTTCTTTCATTTCATTGTGTCTTTCCTGGGATCTCAAACATTGTGTGTTTGGTTTCTTTTGGGTTTTGGCAGACGACTTTTGGCAGCGGGTTATGAATACCTTGGGACAGATTCAGAGTAATATACAGCATCTGGATACTTTGGATCAGATTCAGAGAAATACAGATCAGGTGGTCAAACTACTGACCGATGGACATGGATTTGGATCCTTAAAGAGACAGCGAGCTGCGGAGGCAGAAGCAGAAGAGAGAGGTAACAACAATGAAGAAGAAGCAGAGAACCAACAGAAGAAAGAGGAAGCTTTTGTGTCATTGAGAAGAGATAAACATGTAACAAGTTAAAAGAATATATGAATATTCTATCAAACTGTTAAGATTCGAGAACGCAAATCTCAACTTGTATTCCACAGCGAAGAACAACCTTACACCAGTCACACAAGATCGATCGTATCTCTCGATCACAATCGATCAAACGCAGATCCTCACACCCGAGAATCGCCTCAAGGTAAACACCTCTAGCTCTACGCTGTGATCACAATACTCGTGATAGTTCTAGAAGAAAAACAATTACAATATTATATACAATCAACAATCTGTAACTGCCAAAGACTCTAATAGAATCAGAGTCTTTCTCTTCTTTTTATTCCTCTCAACCATACGAAGTGCCTTCTTCCTTTTGTGCCATCATTTCTCCTTCCTCCATAATCTTCTTTCCTTGTTTCTTCTTAGAATAGTACACTTGCATTGGTGTATCAATACCCCCCCCCCTTCAACATTAAGCTTGTCCTCAAGCTTAAAGTCGGGAAACTCCTTCTTAAACTCCTTCAAGAGCACCCAGGAATCCTCATGAGACTGTAAGCCTCTCCACTTAATCAATCCTTCCAATCCACCTGTGTCATTGTATCGCGTAGCGAGGATCTCTTCAGGTTGCACCAAGACTTCCTGCAATTCATCGCATGCCGGTGGCAACACCGATAGTTGATGTCCCGACCCCAAGACCCGCTTCAGCTGTGATACATGAAAAACCGGGTGTATTTTGGACTCGGGAGGTAAACGCAACCGGTAAGCTGCTTTCCCAATCCGCTCCAGAATCTCATATGGTCCAAAATATTTTGCCGATAACTTCTTGCAAATCCGTTTAGCCACAGATTGTTGTCGATATGGTCGGAGCTTGAGAAACACCAACATACCCACTTCGAACTCGACGTCTCTCCTGTGCTTGTCGGCGTTGTTCTTCATCAACTGTTGTGCTCTAACCAAGTGCTCCTTAACCTCCCTTAGTACTGCATCTCGAGTTTTCAACATCTCTTCTAACTCAAAGTTATCTGTCGACTTCTCTTCATAGCGTAACAAAACCGGTGGTTCACGGCCATACAACACCTTGAATGGAGAGGTGTTGAGGGCAGTATGGTGAGATGTGTTGTACCACAGTCCCGCCCAGCACAGGAATTTGAACCAGCGTCTCGGGTGAGAAGATGTGAAGCATCGCAGGTACGATTCCAACGTCCTGTTTACCACCTCTGTTTGTCCATCCGTCTGTGGGTGAAACGCTGTGCTGTAACGGAGTTTAGTGCCAGCCAACCGGAACATCTCTTTCCAGAATAGACTAAGGAAAATTCTGTCCCTATCCGACACTATCGAACGTGGAAACCCATGAAGACGAATGATCTCAGAAATAAACTTCTGTGCTACATCCACAGCTGTAAATGGATGACTCAGACCAATAAAATGAGCACTCTTGGAAAGACGATCCACCACCACAAAGATGACGTTGATCCCGTTTGATGTGGGAAGCCCTTCCACAAAGTCCATCGAAATGTCTTCCCATACTGCTGAAGGAATAGGCAATGGTTGTAGGAGCCCTGCTGGTGATAAAGTCGACGACTTATGGGTTTGGCAAACATTGTATTCAGCCACATAACGTTGTACATCCTTATGTAATCCTTCCCAATGAAACAAGCGTTGTATGCGCTTCATCGTTTTGAACACACCGGAATGCCCCCCCCCAAAAGACCATCATGATTCTCAAACAAGATCACCGGAATAAACCGAGACGATTTAGGAATAACCAGTCTGCGTTTATACCACAAGCGGTTCTCTATCACCCTGTAATGTGGATTAACTGATTTGCCCGAACGAATTTGGGCAATAATGGTTTGTATGCTCTGATCCTGATCGATTTCCTGGTGTAAGTCATGTAGTTGTATTGCTGAAGGGATCGTAATCGCCAACAGAGTAGCTGCACTGCCAGATTCTGGTGGACTGGACCTCCTACTTAAAGCATCCGCCGCTTTATTTTCTATTCCTGGTTTGTAAAGGATATCGAAATCAAATCCCATTAGTTTAGTTAACCACTTCTGATATTCCATATTCACCTCCTTTTGTTCAAGTAAGAACTTGAGGCTCTTCTGATCCGTGTGGACTACAAATTTGCGTCCCAACAGATAGTGTTTCCACTTATTAACTGCCATCACTACCGCCATCAACTCCCTTTCATAAACCGGTTTATGTTGTTCCCGTGAGGTTAACCCGTGGCTAAAAAAAGCGATAGGTCGATGTTCCTGCATCAGTACTGCCCCTAACCCAAAACCCGAAGCATCAGTCTCAACCACGAACAGTTTCTCAAACTGTGGTAGTGCCAATACTGGAGCTGTCATCATAGCTTCCTTTAACCTGTCGAAAGCTTTTTGTGCCTCCTGCGTCCATAGAAACTTGTCCTTACGCAATAGTTCAGTCAGTGATTTGGCGATGACACCATAGCCTTTGACGAATCTCCGATAGTACCCTGTTAACCCCAAAAATCCTCGCAGCTGTTTAATGTTTACCGGAGTAGGCCATAGTTTCATTGCAGATGTCTTGGACGGATCAGTAGACACCCCTTCAGCTGTTATGATATGCCCCAAGTAGTCCACCTGAGACTGTCCGAACAAACATTTTTTTTGATGAGCAAACAGAGTGTTCTTCTCCAAGATTTCCAGAACTAACTCCAAGTGGCTAACGTGCTCGTCAATAGTCTTGCTGTAGACTAATATGTCATCGAAAAAAACCAGCACAAACACGCTCAAATAAGGCCTGAACAAGTCGTTCATTAAAGCCTGAAATGTAGCTGGCGCATTCGTAAGACCAAATGGCATTACGAGAAATTCGTAATGACCATCTTGTGTCCGGAAAGCTGTTTTCATTATATCCGTTTCGACCATCCTTATCTGATGATATCCTGCTCGTAAGTCCAGCTTTGAGAAGATAGTCGCTCCGTGTAACTCGTCTAAAAGCTGGTCGATCATCGGTATAGGATATTTATTCGGGACTGTGGCTCTATTAAGTGCTCTATAATCAATGCAAAATCGCCATGAACCGTCTTTCTTCTTAACCAAAAGTACCGGACTAGAGAACGGGCTGGTACTCTGTCGAATGATTCCCGTCTCGAGCATCTCCTTAACCATTGAAGTCATGGCTGCCTTATGCGCTTGAGGGTAGCGATAAGGCCTTACACTGATTGCCTCAGTTCCTGTTTTCAGTGTAATCGGATGCTCTCTTCCACGCAGAGGAGGTAATCCCACTGGTGGTGCAAATACTTTCGTGAAACGTTCCAAAACCGTGATTACCCGCACAGGAATTGGGGCCACTACTTGTTGTTGCACCGGGAGATTACCTAACCAAAGCTCAACTCCATGCTCCCCTACTGAAGTTGTGGATCTTAGTGATTTGAACGAAGTTTCGTTATGTTGCTGACCCGAATCCCCCACCAAGGTAATAGTCGCCCTTCATACTGAAAACTCATTTCATGTTTGTCCCAATCCACTTGACATTTGCCAAGGGTCCGAAGCCATTGAATGCCCAAGACAACATCTGCTCCTCCTAATTCCAATGCTACAAAGTCCGTAGTAAACTGAATTCCCTGCATCTGAAACGAAACTGTCCTGCAGATACCCAACCCACTTACTGTCATCCCCGTACCCAGCAGCACATTCAAGCCTTTAGTCGGTGAGATCTTTAGTTTGGCACGTTGAACCAATGATGGTGAAATGAAATTATGTGTTGCACCACTGTCCAACAAAATCGTAATGCCTTGCTTCCCCAAGTAACCCCGAACCTTTGTTGTAGACAACGACTACATTCCCACAAATGCGTTGAATGACATGGACATCATTTGTATGTCCTGGTTTGTGTCTGTCGCTTCTGTTGCTTCCTCACTCTATTCTAAGACTTCCATCTCGACTCCTTTGATCACTGTGATTACTTGTAACTCCAAGTTAGGACATACATGATTCCTAGAGTATTTGCCCGCACACTTGTAACACAGATGATTGTCTTTGCGATATTGTAGCTCTGCATCTGACAGGTGTAGACGAGGTCTACCTTGTGGTTTCTGTCCTTGAATTTCTCTAACCTCTTGTTGTGGTTTCTGAGGGAGTGTAGCTGAATTGAACGGTGTATATGTGTAAGAACGCTGTGGTTTATTAGGAACTCCCTTTACTGCACTCAACGCCTGACACAAAAGACTGTCCTCCATTTGAACCACTGCTGCCTTGTGTGCTGTTAATCCTTTCGGTTCCTTAAGTCTGATAATCTCCTTCATTTCCTTCTTTAAGCCTTTATAGAATATGTTGACCAAGTTCTTCTCATCAATACCCGTAACCTGAGCTCTCAATTCCTCAAACTCACTGATGTAATCTTGAATAGATCCGGTTTGTGTAATACTGCATAACCTCTTGCCAGGCTCATCCTCTATTGACACCGCAAACCGAGCCAGCATCCGTTCTTTGAAGTCTGTCCAGTTTAAGAACCTCTGTTCTACCACCTCTCCTTCAAACCAATTCAGTACTCTTCCTTCCAAACTCAAGGATACCAGTTCGAGTTTCTGTTCTTCAGTATGACGCCCTACACGAAAGAATCTTTCCACACGAAATATCCAGCCATACGGCCTCACACCATCAAATACATGCAATTCTATCTTCCTCAATAAGTTTTCCCTATTAGCCAGGGCTACTCCTAGATCTCGATAACCTAGCTGGTTATTATCTTGTTCTGCGTTCACAGTAGGAGTTGGTACCTGAACATGTTGTTCCGATGACGATGCATTGGACTTCCCGTGTGGCTTATCTTGTGATTGATTCGATTCGATGCGTCCGATTGCATCTGTTAAGGTAAACATGTGCTTCTCCAGTCTATCGAATCTCGTCTCCCACGCTTCCATTCTCTGAAACGACTCATCGATCTTCTTCTCCATCTCATTCCCGGAGGATACTAGCAGCTTACAACCGTCTCCGAACACCTTAAGTTCCTTGTGTATCTCCTCCATCGATTGTTCCAGCTCGTCGATCTTCAGTTCCGTCGCCGATGCTCTCGCCATCGTTTTGCTCGATCCGATCACAAGCGCACCAGTTGTTAAGATTCGAGAACGCAAATCTCAACTTGTATTCCACAGCGAAGAACAACCTTACACCAGTCACACAAGATCGATCGTATCTCTCGATCACAATCGATCAAACGCAGATCCTCACACCCGAGAATCGCCTCAAGGTAAACACCTCTAGCTCTACGCTGTGATCACAATACTCGTGATAGTTCTAGAAGAAAAACAATTACAATATTATATACAATCAACAATCTGTAACTGCCAAAGACTCTAATAGAATCAAAGTCTTTCTCTTCTTTTTATTCCTCTCAACCATACGAAGTGCCTTCTTCCTTTTGTGCCATCATTTCTCCTTCCTCCATAATCTTCTTTCCTTGTTTCTTCTTAGAATAGTACACTTGCATTGGTGTATCACAAACTTCAGTCCATTTACTTTTTATACCCAAAAGAGAAGAAGAAGCACAAGTGTTTGTGATGCAGAAAACCATATAAATGATGATCTAATGAGTAGGAACCATGAAGCCTAGAGACTTGTTGAGTATATCTATTATACTAAACATTAAACAAGTTAGGCCCAGGCCTTCTATTAGCATAGGAAGGGTATAAGATATTTAAGGATGTATTAGTATAGTCATGTGCCTATATGAATAGAGTGTACAATTTTTCTATGCGAATACCTTCCACTTCCCACCTTCAGCTGCAGATTAAAGCTGGAATCTGATCCTAGAAGTGGAAGCACTTACATCTAGCTTCTTGTTATACACTAACATCTTTACAAACTTTACCAACAATAAACGTCACTTCCTTGCTATTTACATCAGGTCAAAAAGAATCAATGGCCCAAAATAGCAGTCTAACAGATTAGTATTAAGAAGAATAATTAGTGTAGGTTTAATATTTAAACAACGTAGTAGTCAGTCGTTAAGTCAACTTATCCTTCAACCATTTGAATTTGCAAAGTTACTTTCTTGTTTCTTACGGTAGGTTTATTGAGTTAAGTGTCAGCCAAATAACAACAAATATTGATTAGTTAAAAGTCCATAAACAATCAATCAAACGAGCAAATTAAATCCCTCTCTTCATCTCGTTTCCGTTAAACCACTTTCACTAATTGTTTCTCTCTCTCTCTCTCCAAGAAAACCAATTCAAACCGCAGAGAGAGAGAGAGAGAGGGGCGTCTCTTGACCTGTGCAAGTTTCAGAAAATGGCAGGTCTTCCTTATCCATATCCTGGCGGTACTTCGGGCGAGGAACTCCATAAACAGGTAAGATTTGATCGATCCAAGAATCCCCTAGGGTTTATGAATCCTTTTACACTCTTTCTTTTTTCTTTGCTCTCAGATTCGGATACGTCTCATGGTAAAGGAATGCGTTGGTAACTACATGAGCAAGGATGAAACACAGAGATATCTACAGGCTCGCTATCAATTCACACGTCAACATATCAACCGTGGTAAACTTCTTCTTTTAATATTTGTAATTGGTAACCCTTAAGAAGTAATTCAAATCTACTTGATTTTTTTTTGTGTAGCTTGGGATTTACTTGAACGAGATGATCCAGAGTCCTTCAGATTACACAATGAAAGGATCCGTGAGCGCAACGCGAGGACCTGTGAGCGTGTTGCATCAAGTACGTACACAGAAACACACATCGTTTCTTGTCACACAAGTTTCTTTCTCTTGGCTTTTGAGTCTTTGTCTTTTTTTGGGTTCTCTTGTGATTGTTGCCTAGGTTCGCCACGAGAGGGAACTTCAGCTATACTGGAAGAGCAAGAGCAGCAGCAACGCCTATCTCCACCACCACCACCTCCTCCTCCTCCTCGTGCTCGCCGCCGTAAATAAACTCGTGTTCCTCCTTGACTTTAAGTTTCTCACTGTTTGTTGACATTGTCTTTGCTTGTGTTATAGCATTGTGGAACTCTCCAATTGTTCAGAGATACGCTGTTGCATCACCTCAAGAAGCAGCTGCTAATGCTAATGCTGTAGAGAAACAAAACCTTCAAGCCTCTCAGCAGCCAGCTTTCCCCAGTAATTAAACTACTCTCAGCTTTCCTTTCTGTTTCTACTTTTGTTCCTTTTCTGAATCTCAACCTTGTGTGTGTTGGCAGATGAATTTCGGCAGCAGATTTTGAATACTTTGGACCAGATTCAGAGTAAAACACGGCATTTGAGTACTACTTTGCGTAACATTCAGAGTACTACAGAAAAGATGGTCGAGCTACTGACTGATGGTCATGGATTTGGACCACATCCTTCTGCTGCGGGATCCTCCAAGAGACAGCGACTTGGGAAGGATGATCAAAAGAGAGGTGGCGATGGAGAAACAGAGGAGCCCCAGGAGAAAGAGGAAGGTAACGATGATAAAAGAGCAGAGAAGAAATGAGAGAGGTGACAATGAAGAAGTAGAGAGGCTGCAGGATTAGAATCTACAATTGCCACAATAAACGCATGGACAGTTCTTACATTAGCATAATTCTTTTTGATTAACAGAACATATTGCAGAGGAGACACATAGGTGTTGCTTACTTTCTTATTATCATATTCCTAGATTCTACTACTACTAGTACCTAGCTCTACGCTTTTACCAAAACATTGAGGAGCAAATTTTTTTTTTTGCTTCTTGAGGCTTTGTATTTTGTTGAGAAGAGATATAACAATTCCGGTGCCTCAGCGCCGACGCTAAACATGATCTGTAGCTAATCTGTAGCCAGCTAGTGACGGATTAGCTAGAACAATATCCATAGCCAATAGCGGTGGTGTGGTGACGACCTAGTCTATTGCTAATTAGTGAGGACCTTAGTTACTGATTTTCTATAGCTAAGCAGCTACAAACTTAAGTAACAATCTCCCCTAGCAAATCCATTGCTAAAGTACTAATTCAATTACAAAATGTTTACTTCCCAACAAATGAATCAAATAATACTCTAAACCATAATATATATTAAAACAGATTATGACAAAAGAACTAAATCTTTATATATAATTAAAAATGTATTTGATCATAGAGTCTACAAACAGAAGTTTAAATCTAAAAGAAGTGCAAACAAAACATAACAAAATTTCAAACTACAAACAAAAAAAACAAATCTATTGGAGATCTTGCAAGAAGTCACAAAGATAGTGTTTTAGATGATATCTAGATTCATCTACTTGTTGGGGCAGAATCTTAATTCATATGCTGGTAGATGCCGGGATGTGTGGATGGAGAAGGGATGGTCGAGGAATATGTATTGGCGCTGTGAATTCCCTAGCTTCACACATAGCCATCAACTGCTGGTTTCTAACCTTGACTATCATAACGAGTTGACGAGAAAGGACAGCTAGTGGATAACAATATTTGACTAAACCATCCGTATAAGCAACACTACACAAAATTAATATGCCTATCAATAACAAGTAATAATTATAATAAAGCCATGACTCCTCACCAAAAGGAACAAGATTCAAACATAATACATGACAAAAGTAATATGTGACAACTGAAAGGACTGCTGGTTTGCCTCTTTCAAAACTTGCAACACTGTCTATATGATCTAAACGATGAGGGTTCTTAAAAACTTGCAACCTTATGTACGTGTGATCAGGGAAACACATGTTTCTAAAAGATGAGGGTTCTTCATGCTTGTTGAACATTACGATAATGCTAAGTAATGTGCAACAGTGGAACTAAAGACTTCACAAAAGACATCTATTTGAAGAATTATTGAAGCATAAACATATTTCTATAATAGTACATCAACCACCGAAAGCCAAAGAGTATTATTGCACACAAAAAAAAAACTACTCAAACTATGAATCAATTTTCATCCATTGAGATCAAAGTAGAATACCTTGTGAAACAGAATTCTTGTATCAAATTGATATGTTCTTAGATGCATTAGGTGAGCATGTACTTCTTAATCCAAAATGCTTACTTTGCATGTCTTTCCATTGGTTTATAGAAAGTTAGAAACTCTCTACATGTTATTCAATAAAGAGCATATAAGTCAGAATCATGCCTTCTAGTAACTGAAATCAATTAATATTCAGAAAAGATCTTAATATTTGGACTAGCCTATAATTTGTAATAGCATATAATCAATTTTATTACAAACCAGTGTTTTTGAACCCAAAGCGGACCGGTGGTGAGACCATGTTAAATGTAAACTAAAAATATATCTAGATTGGATAGATAAGAAAAACTAAAAATTTGAACGGATAAAACCATATCCAACCACTAGAAACCAGAAACCATCAAACCAATGAACCAAATAAAACAGAGGTTGTTTGTAACTCACAGCCAAAAATCAATTTTATCAACTATTTCGTCTTTATTTAAACCAATCTAATAGGATTTTTAAAAGGAAGCTACGAATAAAAACGCTTAAGAGTGTTTAAATTATGAATAAGTTTTTGCTATTATTTTGTTTACTTAGTAACAAATCGTATACCAAAATTTTGAACTTTAAAAATCTTTAGTAACAAATCGTATAACAAATTGTATACCAGAACTGCAATAAATAAGTTATGTAATATCTCAACCTAATTAAAGTAATTTCTTAATTAATTTGGTTCTATTCCAACTCATTCATGTACTTTTTTATTCTGAATGAACTATAAATACATTCCTTTTGATTCCATTTATTCATCATAAATTATTAGAATGAGATTATTTTGTATTCTATGTAAATGGTAGCTTTTTTGGAACCTAAAAGAATAATCATTCCATACAATTTCATTCCAAAAAAAAACACAAATACAATTACACCCTTTGACTCATAACATACTGATTTTTGTGTTCCTTTCCATTTAAATGGTATTTAAATGATCCTTTTTATTGAAAAATTTAATAACCAAACTCAATCATTTTTTTAAATTTTGTAGAAACATAAATAAAAACATGTCAATATTTAGTTCAAGTTTTTTTTCTGTGATTAACCTAATCGAATATGGTTACACCTGGTTAAATTATATCAATCCATGACTAAAAATTTTTTGATTTGGTTAACGAACCGGTTTTGAAAACATTATCAAGAACAACTGATCCTTGAAAATTAATATAGTAGTTCATTAAAAATTCATACTTTTATATTTTTGGTTTATACACAAATATTTAGAGCTATAATTTATATAATTAGTAACCATAATGATGAATGCTTAATGAAAATGAAATAATAACATTAGAAGCAATGTTGTCAAAAAAAGTTAGAGGCAATCAAGATAAATCAAATGCACTAAAAATACACAACACCGATTATTTTCTTCGACATTCAAAATGTTATATTTAAACATAATTTCTCATAAAAATAATAACTGCTTGACCATACACTTAATAAATATCTTTATTAACAAAAATCTCATAAATACTTAAATGCCTACATATATTACTATTATTTTAAGAACCTAAAGATTATTAATAAACAAACACGAATGAAAAATCATATATCTTCTTTCCATGCCGACCACTAGTGATCACACATATGACTCTGACTGAAGATTTGCGTTTCTAGTTTGGAATCATCTTGAAATCACGAATCCAGATTTATTCATAGCATACAATGCAATAATCCGTGAGCGCAATCCACAAGGTATGCAAATAGAACAACATATCTTTTCTTGTCAAACAAGTTTCAAGTTTCAAGTTTCTTGTGTGTTTTTGTTGACATTGTCTTTGCTTGTCGTAGCATCACCACAAGAAGCTAATGCTGTTTATCCTACAAGTCAAGCGGGGCCTTCCAGAGCTGTTAATGCTAATGCTATAGAGAACCAAAACCTTCAAACCTCTCAGCAGCAGCAACCAGTTATTCCCAGTAAGTAAACTATTACTCTTTGTTTGTCTCATTGTGCCTTTCCTGGATCTCAAACCTTAAGTGTGTTGGCTTCTCCTTGCAGGCGATTTTTGTCAGCAGGTTTTGAATACTTTAGGTCAGGTTTTGAATACTTTGGGTCAGCTTCAGAGTAATTCAGACCACATCATGAAACTACTGACTGATGGCAGTGAAGAAACAGCGAAGCTGCAAGAGAAAGAGGAAGGTAACGGTGGAGAAGCAGAGAAGCAACAAGAGAAAGAGGAAGGTAAGGATGAAGAAGCAGAGAAGACCCAGGAGAACGAGGAAGGTAACGGTGGAGAAGCAGAGAAGCAACAGGAGAAAGAGGAAGGTAAAGTTGAAGAGAAATAGAGAGGTGACAATGAACAAGTATTGCAGAGGAGACACATACGTGTTGCTCACTTTCTTATTATCATATTCCTAGATTCTACTACTAGTAGTACTAGCTACGCAGTTTTATACCAAAAATCATAGGCAGCAATTATTTTTCTTTTTCTCTAGGCTTTGTATTTTGTTAAGAAGAGATATAAACATGTAACAAGTTAAATCTGATGGAGTTTTTTTTTGGCAATTCGGTTAATACTGTAGTTTGTAACCGATCTTTTCTGATACAAAATATTTGAATCTCACATCATACATAGGCAGTATAACTTGCACTACAAGAATTTCCTAAAATAGTTACCGATTATTTCATAGTTAGGGAACACAATCTGTAACTAAAATTAGGAAAGCAACGGATGGCGACAGATCAATTCCGGTTCTCAGCGCCGATGCTAAACATGATCTGTAGCTAATCTGTGTAGAGAATCTCAAAACAAGCTTAAGCTTTGTTAAATAGAAATAAAAATAGCTTATTAAGGTTTTATTGTGCAAATGAAAATAGAGAAACGGATGAGATTGAGTTTGTCACCAAGAACAAACAGATTTGTGAAATGATATTGATTTTCCAAAGTTAAGGTTTTCATTACATAGCATGACTATTTGTATGAGAACTCATGTGGTAAAACCTAGTTACATGGCCTAATGGACTTCTCACAAGATATAAAATAGGCTTTTATTTGGATCCTCTATTAATCTGTAGCCAGCTAGTGACGGATTGGCTACAACAATTTCCATAGCCAATAGCAGTGGTGTGGCGACGACCTAGTCTATTGCTAATTAGTGAGGACCTTAGCTACTGATTTTCTATAGCTAAGCAGCTACAAACTTTAGTAACAATCTCCCCTAGCAAATCCAATGCTAATGTACTTATTCAATTACAAAATGTTTGATTCCCAACAAATGAATCAAATAAGACTCTAAAACATAATATATATTAAACAGATTCTGACAAAAGAACTAAATCTTTATATATAATTAAAAATGTATTTGATTATAGAGTCTACAAACAGAAGTTTAAATCTAAAAGAAGTGCAAACAAAACATAACAAAATTTCAAACAACAAACAAAAAAAATTATATTGGAGATCTTGCAAGAAGTCACAAAGCATAGTGTTTTAGATGATATCTAGATCCATCTACTTGTTGGGGCAGAATCTTAATTCATATGCTGGTAGATGCCGGGATGTGTGGATGGAGAAGGGATGGTCGAGGAATATGTATTGGCGCTGTGAATTCCCTAGCTTCACACATAGCCATCAACTGCTGGTTTCTAACCTTGACTATCATAACGAGTTGACGAGAAAGGACAGCTAGTGGATAACAATATTTGACTAAACCATCCGTATAAGCAACACTACACAAAATTAATATGCCTATCAATAACAAGTAATAATTATAATAAAGCCATGACTCCTCACCAAAAGGAACAAGATTCAAACATAATACATGACAAAAGTAATATGTGACAACTGAAAGGACTGCTGGTTTGCCTCTTTCAAAACTTGCAACACTGTCTATATGATCTAAACGATGAGGGTTCTTAAAAACTTGCAACCTTATGTACGTGTGATCAGGGAAACACATGTTTCTAAAAGATGAGGGTTCTTCATGCTTGTTGAACATTACGATAATGCTAAGTAATGTTCAACAGTGGAACTAAAGAATTCACCAAAGACACATCATTTGAAGAAGTATTGAAGCATAAACATACTTCTGTATTAGTACATCAACCACCGAAAGCCAAAGAGGAAACTCATTTGAAGAAGTATTGAAGCATAAACATGCTTTTTTTTTCACACCAAAAAAGGAAACTCAAACTATAGATCTACAATTGAATTTAACCTTAAATATTAGGGGCTTTTCTCGAGCGAGGGCGAGAGGGATGGAGATATTGTGTCTTCTCTGCCGCCAAGGAAAAATGAGCAGAAAGGGAGAGCAAATGAGCATGTGTATTTAGAGTATTTAGATAATAATGTTGGTTAATTTTGGTTGTAACTCGGAAAGTTGTGAATTATATACTTGGATAATGATTGAATCGTGCACGAGGTCATTTTTCTTAAAGAGTATTTCAATCATATTTCAAGCCTTTGGGTTACATGAAATCTTTTTGTAGAATAAGACAATCAAAGTCACATTCTTGTTTTACGCTAAGATACAAGAATAACAAATAGAGCTTATATGTGTTATTCAAATATGGGTCGACGAAATATTTTCCCACGAGAACTATCATATAGCATCAGATCTTCACCAAACTATGATCTAGTGTCAAATCTCCATGATTTGAAAGTTATAAACGTATTTCTCCACGAATTAACAATCCGAATGTATTTCTCCCCGAATCGATACTTTGAAACTTAATTACCCATAGAACATGGTTTTAACCAACAAAACATAGCTTTTGACATATACTTTTATCAAAACTTAATTTTAGAACTTTTTATGTTCCTAAAAAATTGATTTACATCAAAATTCAACAAAATATAGATTTTTGACATATACTTTTATCAAAATTCAATTTTTGCTTTTAAATTTCAAAAAAAAAAAAAAAAAAATAAGCTCATTTCTTCATTGTAATTTTATTAAATTTTGTAAACATAAAATCTTGATTTATTTCTTTTAAAACAAAAATATAAAAAAATTAGGAAAGCTTTTTTGAATTAAAAAAATATATATTTTGAATTCAAAAAATATATATTTTGAAATTTCAACAAGAAGAGGAACAATATTCTTTAATAAAAATTGTTTTAAATGAATTTTTGTTTGGTTTAGCCGGTTTAAACTATTTGGTTAATAATAAACCAATTAAAACCATGGTCTATGTGTAATTAAGTTTCAAAGTATCAGTTCGAGGAGAAATACATTCGGAATTGTTAATTCGTTGAGAAATATGTGTATAACTTTCAAATCATGGAGATTTGGCACTAGGTCACAATTTTGTGGGGATCTGATGCTATATGATAGTTCTCGTGGGGAAATAGCTCGTCCACCCTTCAAATATCTTTGATGATCTTTGAACAATGAATCTTATTCTCTCTCTCACTTGCTAATCATTAGTTTCTGATTTTCTATGTCTCATTTGCCAATGCCTACATCTCCTTATATAGAGAGGGAAGAGTTACAACCAATAGTTGCAATGGTTAAATCAATAGTTGCAAAGGTTCATGAAGAGATGCAATGGTTAGTAAAGAGTTACAATGGTTAATCACCAAGGATTGCAAACATCAATTTAGTTATTAGCAAAGGTTGCAAACATCAATACTTGCAAGGTTTCATTTGGATGATTGTAATTATTCATACAAACAATTGTAACGGTTCACATGATACATTGCACTTATACACTTAAATATCTAACAGTCTTCCCTCATTTAAGGGTAATCATAGATCATTAAATAAATAATACATATATCAAACTCATGCATAAATTAAATGTTCGAAGAATTGAATTTTCATCTTAATGTAGTACACATTCCAAATGCTCGAGAATCAAGATGTCCTACGTATTGAATCATTCAACCCATTTTGAGCACATGAAGATAATACACAAACGTGTTTTCACACTACTCTAAGTGTTTACCTGACACTATTAGAAGCCATGTGTCCAAATCCATTCATGAATGCATACAAAGCCAAGTCTCAGCTTATTGAAGCGGCATCACTTCACACTCATATAGGTAAATACTTTCAGTCATGCATATGCAAATGCACTTTTTCAAGGTATTTATTAAGAATAATATTTCAACATATCCCATCTTGTAGGTCTAAGCATATATCTTGGGATGATACAAAAAAATGTGCTTCAATCTTTAAGTGTAGGCTTTCCACATTGAATTCAGCTTCTAACGCCGTATTAGAAATGATTGGGTATCCCACCATTAAAAAAAAATTCAAATGGACTTTAAAATCATCCCTTAACAAACTCAATTATCAAGTCTCTAGCTAATCATTTCGTCAAATGATATGTTACATTTATTTCAGACCGAACAAAATCTTTGGTAATCATCCCGTGAGTGATCAGCTCACATACTACGCTATATCTAACGCCAGGTGCCGCGACTTACCATTAAACACAGTTATATATATTAACTAAGACTTCTTCACTATCTATCATAGATAGAAACTGGTCATACTATTTCGGCCACAACGGAATCTCGTAAATTAAATTCCCTAGCCAGTATGCTTATTTACCAGCATATGCTAATGCTACGAATTCCTATTCTATAGTCAAATTTCCGTGCAACTTTGCTCCTTAGAATCCCATGAAATGGCACCTCCCCAAGCAAAACACTCAACCACTTATAGAAGATTGATCTTCTGTATTGATAATCAAACTTGCATCTAAATACCCTTCTACCATCGATGGAAATCTGACATATAACAAACCATGATCTATGGTTGCATTCAAGTACTTGAGCTGTGATATTCTTTGTCCTATATAAGGCACACACTCACATTCCATGGGAGTACTCATTGACGAACAATATCACAATTGAATATATTAATAAATTTTCAATATAAAGAGAATATGTCTCATATATTGATTTACTTGCATGTGTGATTCAAATTTCAGGATCACATCAACCTCTCCCATGTCTTTCATTGCAAAACTTGATGACAATAATATTTCTTGTAAGCTTTACTGGTCTTTTGCTAGTGCCAAATATCAATATGTCATCAACATATAAGCAAATGATTGTTCCATTATTGGATTCATCAATTTGTTATATAAACAGTTATCCTAATAGTTTAACTCAAACTACTTGATAAGACAATCTCATTAAACATTTGATGTTACTGACTTTTTGCTTTCTTTACCCATACAATAAATGTATACACTTTATACTTATTGCAAGGTACAATAAAACCTTAAGGTTGCTTCATATACACTTTTTCTGAGCCATCGATCCATACATATGGATCATAGTCCATAACACCAACCATAAACAATATGTTTACCACTCATGACAGCTCGGCCTTAACCCTAAGGTACTTGCATCCATAAAGATTAATAACTTGCATGATGCAAGTCACATTATTTCGATGAAATTACATTTACACTTTCTCAGTAATATTATGTTGCACCCTTTCAATAACATTATGTTCTCACCCTTTCAGTAACATTATGTTCACACCCTTTCAGTGATATTCTTTTTGCATCATTTCGGTGATGCTATATTTGCACCCTTTTGGTGACGTTACATTTGTACCTTTTCGGAGACATTACATTCGCACCCTTTTGGTGATGTTACAATCACACCTTTTTGGTGATGGTACATTCGTACCTTTTCGGTCTCGAACCATTTGCACCTTTTCGGTCCCGACCCATTAGCACCTTTTTGGTCTTGAACTGTTTGCACCATTTCGGTCTCGACACGTTCGCACCCTTTCGGTCTCGACACGTTCGCACCCTTTTGGTCTAGACATGTTCACACCTTTTCAGTCCCAAACCATCCGCACCTCTTCGGTCCCGAATCATTCGCAACCTTCTGTTTCCGACACGTTCACACCCTTTCGGTCCCGAAACGTTCGCAACCTTTTGGTCCCGAAACGTTCGAAAGCTTTCGGTCCCAAAACATTCGTAACCTTTTGGTCCCAAAATGTTAGCACCCTTTCGGTTCCGAAACGTTCACAACCTTTTGGTCCCGAAACGTTCGCAACCTTTCGGTCCCGAAATGTTCGCACCCTTTCGGACCCAAACTGTTTATACCCTTTCGGTCACAACCCGTTCGCATCCCTTGGATCACACCAGGCTCGCACCCCTTGGGTCACGACCCTTTCACACCCATTGGATCATGATACGTTCTTACCCCTTGGATCACGACACGTCTGTACCTCTTGGATCACAGTGCGTTCACATCCCTTCGGACACGACATTCTCGCATCCTTTCGAACACTACATGTTTGCACCCCTTAGGTACGAACCGTTCGCACCCCTAGGGTGACGACCCATTAGCACCCCCTAGGGTGATGATACGTTTGCGCCTCTCAAGTGACGACCTGTTCGCACCTCTCAAGTGACGATCCGTTCACACCTCTTTGGTGACGAACTGTTTGCATCTCATAGTGATGAACCGTTCGCACCCCTAGGGTGACGAACCATTTGCATCCCTTGGATGATGCCATATTCAATCATCATTAATAATATTATTTAAAATGAAACTAACATACCTTTGAGAATATAACAACGTTCTATTATTCTCCATTGTTTCATCTTCTTGAGTCCATCTTCAAAAGTATACTCTCTTAAGCATTTTTAAACTTTGATGTTATCCCTCATTCAAATACACCAGTAATAGTTCACAACGAAAATACTCTTTAAGATTGTTGGTTAATTTTGGTTGTAACCTGGAAAGTTGTGAATTATATACTTGGATAATGATTAAATCGCGCACGAGGTCACTTTTCTTAAAGAGTATTTCGACCTTATTCCAAGCCTTTGGGTTATACGAAATCCCTTTGTAGGATAAGACAATCAAAGTCACATTCTTGTTCTAGGCTAAGATACAAGAATAACAAACAAAGCTTTAATGCTTATATGTGTTATCCAAAGATCTTTGATGATCTTTGAACAATGAATCTTATTCTCTCTCTCACTTACTAATCACTAGTTTCTGATTTTCTATGTCTCATTTGCCAATTCCTACATCTCCTTATATAGAGAGTGAAGAGTTGCAACCAATAATTGTAATGGTTAAATCAATAGTTGCAAAGGTTCATGAAGAGAAACAATGGTCAGTAAAGAGTTACAATGGTTAATCACCAATGGTTGCAAACATCAATTTAGTTATTACTAAAGGTTGCAAACATCAATACTTGCAAGGTTTCATTTGTATGGTTGCAATTATTCATACAAACAATTGTAATAGTTCACATGATACATTGTACCTATACACTTAAATATCTAACAAATAATGCAGAGTTTTTCCGTCTAGAAACTTTCAGTTGTTGTTGTTCTCTTTCTCAATTTATTCTTTGTTTAATTCTAAGAAACTGCTTGAGACACCTCCATTCAGGATGGTCTGATAAGTCTTTGCTCAAATATGAATCAATTTTCATCCATTGAGATCAAAGTAGAATTCCTTGTGAAACAGGATTATGTATCTAGTATCAAATTGATATGTTCTTACATGCATAAGGAGAGCATGTATTTTTTTAATCTAAAATGCTAACTTTGCATTTCCTTCCATTGGTTTTTAGAAACTCTACAGCTGTTGTTAAATCTAGAGATTTGAACGGATAAAACTAAAAATATATCTATATAGGATAGATAAGAAAAACCAAAAAATTGAATGGATAAACCATATCTAACTACTAGAAACTAGAAACCAGAAACCATCAAACTAATGAACCAAATAAGACAGAGGGTGTCTGTAACTCACAACCAAAAAATAATTTTATCAACTATTTCGTCTTTATTTAAACCAATCTAATAGAATTTTTAAAAGAAAGCTACGAATAAAAACGGTTATGCTTCTTCCTCCTTTTTTCTTGGTCAACAACGCTTATGCTTCTTATAATATTTCTTTTTCTTAACTTATTGTAATGATGTTGTAAACGGCGCATGTAGTCTATTTTGTTTCTCATTTCAGGCTCAAAAATAATCTTATCTTCAATCATTTTATAGTATTTGTCTTCCAATTTTTTTTCTTAACTGGATTATCTGACAATCTTATAGTGTAGTTTTTTTCTTTTAACTCAATATTCATGAGGTTAAATAAAATTTCGATTTTTCTTGGGATCCAATAATTATACTAAACAATTATAAAAATATGCATATGTTGTATATTTTTTAATATAAAGATAAGTAAATTTTATGTTACAAGACATACTTTTCCTATACAGTTTGCTAGTTTTTATCGAGGGATTTGTCTTTGCGTTTAAGCCGAGTTCCATTTCGTCCCGGTTTGTTGATATTTCAGCGTGTGACTTATTTTTGGGATTTAGCCGATTTTTGTTGCATGGTTTGTTGCTTCCTGATCTATTCATCAAATTCCTATTGAAAAAACAAAATAAAAATAAAAGCTTCATGATCTCCAAAAAGAAAGAATAGAAAAGATAAATTTGGAGAAGTTCTCTCACATATATAATTTAAAGTTTTGAATAATTAACATATACAGTAGTCAACTGTCGATTTATTAACATGGCATTCTTGTTTTTGGGTAAAGAGAATTTGATATTAGTAAACATTAGATTTTAATCAACTTCGATGAGAACAAAAGAATCTTACTTCATCTATCGAGAAACACTAACATTTAAGCTTTTTCATAAAAAAGACAGTATAACAATGATGAAAAAAAAAGAGAGTACCTACTAGGAGAGAAACAAGTTAAAGAGAGAGCACATGCTAGGAGAAAAACAAGTTTTGATATGTTGTTATGATGCGTAAGAGTTTTTAAATAATGAATAAGTTGTTGCTATTATTTTGTTTACTTAATAACAAATTGTATGCCAAAATTTTGAATTTTAAAAATCTTTAGTAACAAATCGTATAACAAATTGTATATCAGAATTGCAATAAATAAGTTAGTAATATCTCGACCTAATTAAAGTAATTTCTTAATTAGTTTGATTATATTCCTACTCATTCATGTACTTTTTTATTCTGAATGAACTATAACTATATTCCTTTTGATTCCATTTATTCAACATAAATTATTAGAATGAGATTTATGGTGTATTCCATGTAAATGGTAGCTTTTTTGGAATCTAAAAGAACAGGTCATTCCATACAATTCAATTCCAATAATACAAACACAGTTATACTCTTTGACTCATAACATACTGATTGTTGTGTTCCTTTCCATTTAGTTGGCATTTAAATGATCTTTTTATTGAAAACTGTAATAACTAAACTAAATCATGTTTTAAAAATTTGTAGAAACATAAATAAAAACATGTCAATATTTAGTTCAAGTTTTTTTCTGTGATTAACCTGATCGAATATGGTTACACCTAGTTAAATTATATCAATCCATGACTCAAAAATTTTTGATTTGGTTAACGAACCGGTTTTGAAAACATTATCAAGAACAACTGATCCTTGAAAATTTATATAGTAGTTCATTACAAATTCATACTTTTATATTTTTGGTTTATACACAAATATTAAGAGCTATAATTTATATAATTAGTAACCATAATGATGAATGCTTAATGAAAATGAAATAATAACATTAGAAGCAATGTTGTCAAAAAAAAGTTAGAGGCAATCAAGATAAATCAAATGCACTAAATTAATACACAACACAAACTAGATTATTTTCCTCGACATTCAAAATGTTATTTTTAAACGTAATTTCTCATAACTACTTGATCAAACATTTAATAAATATTTTTATTAACAATAAGCTCATAAATACTTAAATGCCTACATAGATCACTATAATTATAAGAATCTAAAGATTATTAATAAACAAACACGAATGGAAAATCTATATCTTTTTTCCATGCCGACCACTAGTGATCACACGTATGACTCTGACTGGAGATTTGTGTTTTATGCTTTGAGCAAAGCTAGATTTTGTCTGACCAACTTCTGATATTAACTTCTTTTTTCTCACCAATGTACTCACTTCCTTCAAAAGCAACAACACTGGTGTCCAAAACAATTCATGACGAGACCGCTCATAAGTCCGAAGTGAAGTCCAACCAAACTCAGCTCAAACTTGTAGTCGAACTTGTCTTCAACTTGGATTCCTTGAAAATATCCAATCATATATTCAGTGTTGACACACATTTCCTCTCTCTAAATAATCATCCTCACACCATGGTTAATTCGAGTAGTGAGTCTAGCTTCATTATCCAATAAGAAAAGTTATTCTTATAATTCTTTTTGTTTCTAGAGATTTGAATTGGTATCAGAGTATAAGTTGAAGCTTCGATCAAAGCTTAAGTTGAAGCTTTGATCCTGGTGACCGTGAAGCTAAAATGGCGAAGGCAAGATGGCTGCCGTGAATAGGGCTCCACGCACGAAGGACTTTGGATCCGCATTCATCCAATCTCAGATGTTGAACTCGAAAAACTATACAGTTTGGTCGATGACACTCCATTTTCATGATGTGTGGGACACGATATAACCAGGCTCGGATGATCAAAAGAAGAACGATGTTGCGACTGCTCTTTTGTTTCAATCCGTTCTCAAAACTTTGATTTTCCAGGTGGGAGAACAAACCGCATCAAAATACACCTGGAAAGCCATAGTGTCATGACACCTTAGAGATGTTTGTGTAAGGAAAGCGTTGGAGTTGATCCATTTACATTTTTTTAAGTCACGACACCTTAGAGATATGTTAAAGAGATATTAAAATATAGATTTTTTTTAACTTAGGTTCATATTTTTTTCTGAAATTTAAAAGAAAAACAATTTACATCAAGATTTCCTTTTTATAAAGTTTAATAAAATTATAATGAACAAATAAGCTTGTTAAATTTATGTTTTTGTTTTGAAATTTGAAGGAAAAAATCAAGTTTTGATAAAAATATATGTCAAAAATCTTTTTTTTTTAATTTTGACGAGAACCAAATTCTTATCAATAAATATCCATAATTTTATAACTTTTTATTTTATTGATAAAAAATTGATTTACGTCAAAATTCAACAAACACATATTTTGACATATACTTTTTATCAAAATTTATTTTTTGCTTTCAAATTTCAAAAACACACAAAAATTCAATAAGCTTATTTGTTCATTGTAATTTTATTAAATTTTCTAAACATAAAATCTTGATGTATTTTTTTTTAATTTTTTTAAACGAAAAAATATAAAAAAAATTAGGAAAGCTTTTGAATTCAAAAAAAAATCTATATTTTGAAATTTCAACAAGAAGAGAAACAATATTTTTTAATAAAAAGAGTTTAAAATAAATTTTGGTTTGGTTTAACTGGTTTAAATTATTTTGTTAATAATAAACCAATCAAAAGTATGGTCTATGGGTAATTAAGTTTTGAAGTATCGGTTCGGGAGAAATACATTCGAAATTGATAATTCGTGGAGAAATACATTTATAACTTTCAAATCATGGAAATCTGACATTAGGTCATAGTTTGGTGGGGATCTGATGCTATATGATAGTTTTCGTAGGAAAATAGCTCGTCGACCCAAAACAAAATAATAAAATACAAATATTATTATTTATTTTTATTAATAGGCCGGTAGAGCCTCTCACCACTGCAAATGCCCCAAGTATCCCATTATATAGAGTATCTCACAAAAACCAACAAAAATAAATAAATAAATATTTTAAATATTTTTCAACCCATCCAAAAGTATGAAATTTTTATCTTTTTTATTTTTTGTGAGATATCCAAATTGAAAACTCGTGACTATTAATGAGAATATCGAATTCAAATGTTTATCTTTCAAAATTCTTTTTTAACATATTCTAGAGAACAGTCGTAACTCTTGAATGTCGACTAAAGCTCCTTTTTACAGATAGAACAGCGTTCTGAATATGACAAGAAGACAACTTATTAATAATGTCACATATTCGATGTCCGTTCCAGTCAGGTAATATATCTGTTGCGCATACCGGTAGGGACATATATTTGCTATGATGCGGATACAACTCGCTTCATCGCAAGTACATATAATGCATGCATATTGCATCATCCGTATTCATCATGTTGCTAGATATGCTTCATATATTTGTTGCCCATAGTGTGGCATACCTTGGGCTTTTGGGGACGAAATGAGTTTGTGTTCGGTTTGGACCAGATATTGATGGAGATGTAAAACCTACTTCCTATCCTAATGTATACTTTTAACGTTTCAATCATGCGAATACCAAATCAATTTCCATAAAGGCCATGGACTTGCACAAATAGACAAGGTTTGTAATATGTGAATCTATCTATTATTATATAAAAGAGTTTGTATCTCTCATGGGCCATTACACGTCATCAAATCGTTTAAGCAGGGTTTGAGTGAAACGCAGCGTATATCCGCGATACGCTCATGAAACGATGTGTTTTGGTCTAGGGTTTCAGATGGTGTCTTTTTCTCTTCTCTCCGCTGATACCCATCCCAATTCTTCTACAAGCATCTTACCGATCTTTCGTCTTCTATGATGCTTGTGATTAGGAGTTACAAAGTAAATGGTTTAATACTCTCTATTAATCCATCTCCCACGTCTTCCATTCAATGAGATAGCAAATCTTTGAAGGCCGTGGATTCTCTACTATATAAAGATGAGTGTCCTTGCTCTGATACTCATACCGTCATCCTCTCTTCAATCTGTAATACTCATACCGTCATAAAACTCCCCTTCTTCTCATTGATCTTCTATATTGCATGGATCAATTTTGTTTGTAATGCATCTCTAATCTCTGTTGATGTATTTTTCCCAGAGTTTCTTCCATGTATTGACCAAGATCGTCTGGATTCTCGATCCCAAATCCCAATCCTATCAAGGTGATTCGTTTTTTCTCACTGATACTCACTTATATTACTCTAAATAGTGTCTCGATAGTCTATAGGGCACATTCTGATTATCGCCAGGGACACTTGATAATCTATGCAAATTGATGTGAATAGCACTACGAAGCTTTGTTTTGAATGTTTTCCTCTTTTGTTTGGATCATTTGATTTGATGTTTATGCATATGCGTGTTAAGAGTCCTTTTTGGGTTCTTTTTTTTATGCTTGATACCATGGGACCTGAGTTGCAAGTTATCAACAATTCTGAGAAAGCTATTAGCCTATTACTCTTAAAGTTCATGTTTGATATTTTCAGGCAGTGAAACACTATTATTGTTGGGCAATACTTTTACTGGTAAAAAACATAGAAGCTTATGAATGGTCTCTATCTTGAAGTCTTAGATAGTTGAATTTATATATGTTAAAAAGAAAACAACGGAGTCATAGGCAAAGGAAAGAAATATGAACATAACAGATGATTTTTTTAAAGTTTCTCTTCTTCCTTTGTTCTTCTCATGGTTTGTTTTCTTGATTATAAATCACAGAAAGATTACATTTAATAAAATTATTGGCTCTTCTTTTTGGTGGGGAAGCAATTCCATGACAAAATTGAACTCTGTCATGATAAGGAAGAAATTCCATAATCACAACAATCGTGTTTAAGAACTTCTTTTTCCAAAGCTATAATAATAATTATTTGTATATCATCGTAATTGTGGATTGTTCGCTTCGACTCGGTGCCTATGGGTTGCTTTGATTTGGGGAATTCAACCTTTTCCAAATGTGTTAGAAAGTTGGCATTTTGAACTTCTTTGTTTCTTTCTTATGTAGTTAAACTGGGGAAATGACTAATTCTCCCATGAATTAATTGCTCCCGGCTTTTTCATACTTTTTCATACACGAACTTTCAGTTCATGCCAAAACCCACATAAATAATTTTTTTTTTTAATTTCATACACAAACTTTTAGCCTATGCCGAAACCCACACGAATAACTATGTTTTAGAAATTTGATGCACAAACAATCAATTTTAAACTAAATGCCACAAAACCATAAACGGTGTTAGAGCATCTTTAGTGATAAATATCTCTAAGTGAGTATCTAAATATTAGTTTATTAATATTTGTAAATGTAATTTATTTTTTTAACCAATAAATGTAATTTCTTATGCAATAAAAATTAATAATTTTTAAAAAGATGTACCTGTAAAAAGCTGACACTTGGAGAAGAGTATCTCAAAATAAGCTTGGATCCTTTTAAGCTTTCTAATGTGATGTCTTTTAGATTAGAAAACTAATACAATGTCGTTGGTCTGTGTGGTGAAACCAAAGATGAAAACTTTATCCCCAATTTAAGAAGAATAAAATGTCGTTATTCACTATTTTATTAATGAGAAAGTACTTTAAAACGAGGCCGTATTCGTTTTATTTAATCCAAATTAAAACGGTTTTCACTTGTTAATGGATACTAACACTTTTTATGGCTTTGTGGCAATTATTATAAAATTGATAATTCGTGTATAAATTCAAAAATAGAGTTGTTCGTGTGGGCTTCGGCATAAGCTAAAAATTCGTGTATAAAATTCTAAAAAACAGAGTTGTTCGTGTGGATTTTGGCTTGAGTTAAAAGTTCATGTATGAAAAAAACGGGAGCAGTTAGTTTATGGGAGAATCAGCCATTTTCCCAGTTAAACTGTCATAAGTTTGAGTTGTTTATCTTGGCATATTGTTCATTATGAAATGGTAACGTGTAGAAGAGCTAGAAACTTTTATCCTTTCACACAGATTTTGTTCTTAATTCCAGAAAATTTTGTAATATTAAAGATTCAAAATAATCTACCACTAGATCTCATAGAACACCACTGCAAAGAGAAAAGCAGAGAACTGGCTCTTCTTTGTCAAGCCATAACTTTCACCTTACTTTAATTATCTTTGTTTTCTCCTCAAGTTGAATAGCATTCAATTCATATTTTAATCATAAACCATTGTTTTAACCATACTCATTTAGTGATTAATATTTAGGGTTTAGTATTTAAGAATTGGAATTGAAATTAAGACTTATAAATTGGAATAATATAATATTTATATTAAATAGGTACTATTTTAGGAATTTTGATGATTTGATGCTATTTTTTAATAATTTTTAAATGTGATATTTTGGTGATTCACTTTTATATACTTGTGTTATCAACATTAAGAACCTAGTCGCTGGAGAAAGAGAAAAAAAATTCATGTAATAATTTTTTCTTTTCTAATATTATTATTTTACTTTGGTTATTCTTTTCAAAAAAAAATTGAAGATATTTTCATTTTCCTCCTACTTTTGTAGTCGGAGATATACTCATTTTGATGCGGGTTTCGTTGTAATGGTTATTACAAGTTGTTCAACCGATTCTAAAGTAAACATTTTTAAAGTGGTATCTTCTGAAACATATTTAACCAAAGCAATAAACGTGATTGCATCTCGTTATGATGCGAGAAAACAATTCGACTGTTAAAAAGCGCACAACAAAGTCACATTGGTATCAATGTATTGGAAAAAATCCAATCTTTGTGGGATTCATCGTTGATTTCTCTTAAAGTTGTATATGTCATATTATAGTTTTAATGATTACATTTGTTTTTAAGAGTTTGTTTAGACTTTTTAATGTGATATATCCTATCAACTTGTTTATTATTGTTTTTGATAGATTTTTATTGAATAAATTAAACTTGAGACAAAAAAATACAGTGTGATATTTTGATATGTTTATAAACATTCCCATTTTTAAACTATAATAAGTAGATTTGGAATTTTAACAAAAATATTTTTAGAATTTTAACATGTTTAAAATTAATAAATAAAGGTAATGATTTGACATATTTTAATTGATCTTTTAAAAACTATGTAATTATTTTCAATGTTTTATGACCTTAATTTTTATATACTATAGATTTTGAGAGAATGCAACACAATTATATAGTCAGCGAAGTGGAATCCGAAATCTAATCCAGCAGCAATCAATTTAGAAAAAAAAATTGAGTTTTTGTTTGGTTTAATTGATTTAAAACTATCTTGTTAATAGTAAATTTGCTTGTAACAATCGAACCAGTTCTCCAGCCAAAAACCATTAGACATTTTCTTTTCTAAAACCAAAACTTTTATAATATGTATGTGATACATTATTATGTGCAAGATAAATTACTACAAGTGACGAAAGTTAATGGAAAAATAAGTGACAAAAAATGAGAAATCTCGTATAGTATAATCTAAATATGCATTCAAAAAGTAGTTGTTCATACACTGATAATGGATATATGGATTCTTTAGAAGAGAATATAAATTACTATAAGTGCCGAAAGTTAATGGAATATTAATTGAAAAAAATGAGAAATTTCATATAGTATAATCTAAATATACGTTCAGAAAATAGTTGTTAATACACTGATAATAGATATATTGATTCTTTAGAAAAGAATAGATATGGTAGTTTTCTTCAAACCACACACGGATCCTACTCAAAGAAATTAAGTAAGAAATCATAGTTTGTGAAAATCTGATATTATACAATTATTTCGTAGAAAAAAATATTAGGTGAAGTTTTAAGTAACGTTTTACATACCACGATTAGTGATTACTAACAGCAAACAAAGGAAAATGGGAGAGTTCCAAATATGCGAAGGTGCGACAGAATATGCCACCGACAAAACGTGACACGTGAACGGTTAAGAATAGTTCAGAGGGAATCCTATATGATCTGACCCACCAGCAGCACAAAAAATGAATTTTTTACTTTCTGGATAAGCCGTTCTCTTCGATCCACGTGGCTTTTGGAACATGGGACCTACTAATCTAAATGACTAAGCCCATCCACTCATTATCTTCTGTTGTGATACTCTACTTCGTCCTATGTTTTTGTACGCTCGTCCTTTTTTCGACATAAGCAAAATTGATGTATTTATTTTTTTTCTTTTTCTTTTGTAGAACTAAAATGGTGTATTTCGTTTGCATAGTAAATTCCGAGATGTGACAAGGTTGCACAACAAAGGATATAAGGACATTGGTTAATGGTGCCTAAATACAAATACTACAAAAATGGTTATGTGGGATATTTTACTTTAGTATATGTAAGGTTTATATAGTGTTCGTTTCTAGTAAATTTCAATGTCTTAGTTAATTTTTGTTAGCTAACTCTTCATCATGGCATCTCCAATAGTACATCAAAATGAAAGAAAACATAAAAAAAAAATATGAAAAGTTTTCTTTCAATAGTATATCACCTGAACGAAAAAATGAGTATGCGAATTGTATAGAACATTATTCACATTTTTTTTTGATGTTGAACTTTTTCATTTGTATAATAATCTGATATAATTTTAATTTATAAGTAGACAAAATATTTACACAAAATAGTACTCTTATAATTTTTGTCTAATATATATACACACCGATTATTATTTTTTTAACTTATAGTTTAATAATGATATAATAAATAATAAACAGTAACTAATAATATAAATTAAAAAACAAATACAGACCCGACCTAACACAACATAGAAGATGCTTTGATTTATTATTTATGCGAATAATATAGTAATAATATTGTTTAAATAAAGTTGTACTGTTATATTTTATGTGACTATGTAATTTTATCAACACAATAGCAGTTTATTTTAATAAAATTAGATTTCAATTTAAAATTTAAAATTTTAAAATAAGTTAACATAATTTTAAATTCTATCAAATAAAAGATGTTATTTGCTATATATAAAAAAATTGAGAAACGAATATAATAGTAATTGAAAGAAAAAATGAGAGAAACTATTAGAGTAAATCATAAATTTATTTTGAGTTTGCATCATTTTAATGGAAAAAATAATGCAAACTATTGAAGATCGCGTAACCTTGACGAATCATGTGTATCATTTTATACAAATATTATATATACACCTTACATTATACAAGTCCGTGCCTCAGTAGTAACAAAGTAAACATTCGCTTAGGACAGCAATTATTTTAGAAAATTAAAGGCATCATCTTATGTAAAGATTAAGGCCACACTATAATTATAAAAACATGATACTATAATATGAAAACTGTGGAAGGATGTGTATTATTCTCATTCATATCTCTCTATTTATACATGGAGTAGACCGTCATATAGATCTAGATAAACACTATCTCGAAGACAGAGATAACTACAAGGAATGAGATAACTATTATCGTCAACCATCTAGATAATCCTTAACAAAAACACAATAGTAGTTAGGATAAAGAAAAACATGGATTTGCGATGGGTTTCACAAATAAGAAAAATGTAGATAATTAATGAATAAGAGCAATTAGAATGGTTAACGTAATAGTTTTAGTATTTTTAAAATATTTTTGAAAACTAAGTTTGATAAAAATTTACATTTGTTTAAATATCTAAGTGACTTAATTATTTATCTAAAAACAATATAACATTTAATGATAAAAGCTTAATTGTGTTATAATTAATATTTTTTGTTAGTTTGATTCTTATATATTTTTATTCTATAGATATTATTATTATTATTATTATTATTATTATTATTATTATTATTATTATTATTATTATTATTATTATTATTATTATTATTATTTGAACATTATGTTACTCTCTATTCTTAAACAATTTTCTTACAAAAAACATTGTTTGAAAAATACATATTTTATGTTACTAGGTATGTTTTATTAGTTAATAATGATGAATTGCAAACTTCAAAAACTTGATTATGGCTTTGAAAATCCTATTGATTTAAAATTATTAAAAATTGGCTAATAAAAAAATAATACATTTATTAACAATAGTTAATATTTTCCTAAATATAAACTTACATCATTTAGACATATAGAAAGTATTATTTTTACCTTTTACTATTTAAAATTTTACCAAAATTTTATCACTTCAGACAAGCATAAACACTGGCACGGCTCTGCAGTATAGGTCCAAATTTGTTTGAATATTATTTTATGTTTAAATTGCATTGTTAAATGTATTGTTAAGAGTCTAAGACCAACATCTATTTTCTTATGCGTGAGTTGTTAGCATTTATTTAGTTTTTTTTTTGCGATATTTGATTAAACAGATGTTATATTCGTTTATCTTTGTTTGCAACTTTTAAAAATCTAGTCAAGTCATGTACATTGAACAAGGAAAGTGAGAAAGGTTATTACATAGTTTGACATGTTTTTTTTTGAGAAAAACATAGTTTGACATGTTGATTGGGTAAATGATCTTGTGGCCAAATGTTGATTGGGTTTCTATGAATATCCATTCTGATCCTAGTGTAATTAAAAAAAAAATCATGCAAGTGATTTGTAATTATATACCTTAGAAAATAAGCCTCTCAAAAACACTTGGACAAATATAAAAGCACTAAACTTAGAAAGTAGCATTACCAAGACTCGACATTTTATTTGTTAGTTTTGATTTATTTGTTATTTGTTTTGATTCAATCCAAAAATTTTGGATATCCATAAATCTTTGTAGTAAACATATAGTAAAAATTAATATCCGTTATATACCACAAATACTGAAAAAGTTTAGAATCAAATATCCGCTTCACTCTAATTTTTATACAATATATATATATATATACAATTAAATATAATATTTTAAATGTAAACAGTATTAAATTAGGGAAATAATACCAAAGCTTTATAAGACTACAATTTTTTCTAAAAAATATATGTTTTATATAAAAAACCAAAAAAAAATTCAAACTTATGGAATATAGTTTCACTAACCTTTACTTTTTATTATATATTATGTAAATATATTTTTTGAAAACAAAGTTGTATAAAAATTTTCACATTTATTTATATTAAACAAAGTAGGTAAGACATCCAAAAATATTTACAAATATCTGTAATTGAATATCCATTCTCTGAAATAAAACAAATAAAATAAGAAAATAATTAGATATTAGTAAAATACTAATCAAATTACAAATATTTAAATTATGTTAGTATTCAATCGGTAGAACCCCTATAGAAAACGTTACACCTTGAAAGTTTTTAAACAAAAAAGAGAAAAAAGCGTTACCGTTTTGATTTGTTGTGACACTGATTAATAAGATATATTCCATATCAAATGGTATTGGATAGAAAAGACAGATAAACTGTTTTTATATAGTAAAATAATATTTAAAAAATTGCAGACAGTCTGTATCCTTACAAATTTTTTAAAGAAAATGACGTTACCATTAATTAAATGGTAATAGCTAAATTTGACTAATTAATTCAAGTAATTCATATGTTTTTCCTAAAACAAATCTACTAAAGTGGACACATCGCATTGACCATAATTCAATGTGGAAACATATAAAACGAAAAGAAGGAAAAAATCCACCCATGAGTCACACCAAACATTTTTTCGATTATATATAAATAAACATAACAACAGAAAAGAAAAATAAATAAATTAAAAAATCTTACGGTAAGTACGGTCGGATAAATCAAAGTCTTGTAATAAACCCGACCAGATAAGCCGATATTATTCTCTTTCGCTCCCATTTAGATTCTGTGCTTCCGCGATCAGCTAAGATCCGATCCGCGTCGAAGAACACGTTTCAACTCTGATCAGATCCGATTGAAAATCGAGTTGGGGCCATGACTCGTCGATGCTCTCACTGCAACCACAACGGTCACAACTCTCGGACATGTCCCAATCGTGGTGTGAAGCTGTTTGGTGTAAGGCTCACCGAAGGTTCGATCCGGAAAAGTGCTAGTATGGGCAATCTTAGCCATTACACGGGCTCTGGATCAGGTGGGCATGGGTCGGGTTCTCCTGGTGATGTCCCTGACCATGTCGCTGGTGGTGGTGATGGTTACGCTTCTGAGGATTTCGTTGCTGGCTCTTCCTCTAGCCGTGAGAGAAAGAAAGGTATCTATCTATCTATCTATGTATCTATCTATCTATCTATCTCTCTGACCCGTTGATCCAATTCGTTTCCTAAGCTTTTTGTGTGCTTTTAGGAACTCCATGGACAGAGGAAGAACATAGGATGTTCTTGTTAGGTTTACAGAAGCTAGGTAAAGGTGATTGGAGAGGCATTTCAAGAAACTATGTGAATACGAGGACACCAACTCAAGTTGCTAGCCATGCTCAGAAGTATTTCATTAGACAATCTAATGTCTCTCGTCGCAAAAGACGTTCTAGTCTCTTTGATATGATTCCTGATGAGGTTAGTCTTTCTTCTTGCGTTACTCTGATATAATTAGGTTATAGATACTGAATCAAAAGTTTCATAAGCTATGGTGTGTTTGATTAAATAAGTCGTATGTTGATTATGTTCAATGCTAGAAGATGTCATTTTGGAGCCTATTTGTTGGCCAAACATTTGTATAGAGATGGCTTCTCACAGAAACTTGATCTTGAAATGCAATCCTTTTTATTCTTCTTATTATCCGTATGATGTAACTAATCCTTGCAGGGAGAAGATATACCGATGGATCAGCAAGAACCGGAAACAGAGAACACTCCCGTGGAAACATTAATGCAAAGTTCTGATTCTGTTCATCAGACACTTGCTTCTAGCTCCCGTCAAGCACCATCAATCTTGGCGATTGATGAATGTGAATCCATGGACTCAACAAACTCTACCACCGGTGAACCAGCCGCAATCACTGCTGCTTCATCTTCTTCTTCCATACTAGAAGAAACCACACAACCGCAACTACAACCATTTCCGATACTATATCCAGCCTACTTCTCACCATATTACCCGTTTCCATACCCAATATGGCCTGCTGGTTATGTTCCTGAACCAGCCAAGAAAGAGGAAACTCATGAGATTCTCAGACCAACTGCAGTGCACTCGAAAGCTCCTATCAATGTAGACGAGCTTCTTGGTATGTCTAAGCTTAGCCTTGGAGAGTCAAAGAAGACTGGAGAATCTGATCAGTCTCTTTCGCTGAAGCTAGGTACGAGACAATCAGCATTTCACCCGAATCCTAGCTCTGATAGTTCAGACATCACCAACGTGGTACATGCGGTCTAACGGTTTGCAGAAGTGACGGTCTGAAAATGGCAATTTGTTGGAAGATATATCTGTCTCTGGTGTGGGGTTTACAGACTAGTTCTTTGGTCACAGTAAAATAAGATTTGCTTTGTTAGGTTGTTTAACTGACTAGGGTCTTTTTGTTCAGCTTTGTGACTAGGGTGAAAAAGAAAGAAAAAGAAGTGAAAACAAATTGTTATTTTTTTTCTTAAATTTATATTTGTATTTGTATGCTTTTATTTTTGCCTTTAGGATGCGTTAAATTTCGTTTTAATATGTACTAATATTTGTTGTAGGGAGCTACTCTTCATATTAAGTGTTATTTTAAGCATACTAATTAAAGAAATAATTAATTTTGTATATTTTCGATAAAAAAACACAATTACTTATACACATAATCATATTTCAACCAATAAAAAGATAAATTGCACTATAAAACTAATAAATTTTTTATCGAAAGTAGAAAACGACACTTATTTTGTAACAAAAAAATCTCTACAACGACACTTAGTATAAAACAGAGGGAGTATAAAATAGGATAAATAATCTCTATTGTCCCTCGTTCTATTTTGTAGAGCCATGATATCTTCGTTATAACTCAATTTTCGTTTACATTTATTTTAACACAAAAAAATAAGTAAAATATTAAAATACCATCGCAAGTGAAGATGTTTACAACGAAACCAGAGTTAAATCTATCCAATCAGTGATCCATCGGTTCTACATGATCGCTAAAATTAAACACGATTTGTAATCGCTTTTCTTTATTTTTCTTTCCCGGCTCTTCAGTTTCTAAGAATTCTCGAATCTCTTTATCTTTCACGCGAAACAAAGACAATTTGGAGAGAAAACGACAACCATCGAAAGATAAAGTTCTTGACTCATTTGATTTAGGTTTTCTTAGGGCTGTAACCCGTAAAGTTGCAATATTTGAAGTCGATTAGGTCTAATTATGTCGTGTCTCTCTCTCTTGGTTCGGTCTCATTCCATCATTCTCGTTGCAGAAAGTGAAAATGGTGAAGATACGATGGACTAGAAAGAAAAAAACGATACTTGTGGAGGATATAACTTCTCCCTTAAAAGAAGTTCCAAAGGTTGAAATTTCAAAATCAGTTGAGGATGAAATAGTAGAGAAAGAGAAGGAGAACGTTGTAGGAGGGGACAAAGAGAAGGATAACACAGTAGAACGGGAAAAAGAGAAGGAAAACACAGTAGATGAAGATGAAGAGAACGAGAACGAAGCAAATCCAGTTAAAGATGAAGTAGAAGAAAATGAGGGCAACATAGTAGAAGAGGAAGAGAACTCAGAAGAAGAAGAGGTGAACTCGGTTGAAAATGAAGTAGAAGAGAATGAGGAAAACTCAGCAGAAGAGGAAGAAGAGATGAATTCAGTTGAAGATGACATACAAAAAGAAGAACAACATGAAGTCATGAACTTTGAGAATAATCCTTGTGAAGATGTACAAACCAATGAAGAAAGAAATAGTGAAGAAGGAAGTTCCAATGAGGGAGAGAAGTGTTAGTATTTCTACCTCCGTCTCATAGTTTGACAAAAAAAATTGGTAGAACTAAGGATAACTGGTTTGTTCGTGGTATAAAGAAATGATAATGTTTGATCTTATTTAGTAAATGAACGAATATACTTGATGTGTTTGATGGTTTCGGGTAAGAGTAGCTTAAATTAGAGAGGATGTTATCTTGTACTATTGGTATAACTGAATATAACTTATTTCCACTTTGTTGTTTATTTTCAGGATTTGGTTGATGGGGTGATAAAACCGTTGGTCATTTACTTTCCACCGACTGAGTATAGGAAATAAATCAAGATATCAAGGAGGTGTTTTATTACTGATGTATTGAAAACCTTTAAAGAGTTAGATCCTCCGATGAGCACAGTAGAGAAGAATTGGTTTGAAAATCATCCATAGTTCAAACACATATGCCAGAGCTTGGAAACCACAAGGTTATGGGCATGTGGATGCTCCTTCTCTGAACCGCACACATTGCAAAGGAAAAGGAAGCATAGTTTTCCGTGAATGGTTGTCCCATCCGCTATGGTATTCGAGAACATGGTTTGATATTTTGAAATGAACTGTCGAAACTATCCATTGAACTGCAAGGAAAGCGGAGACACGGGGTTTGTAGGAAATGTTTTGGTGGTGGAATAATAAGATATCAAGACGTGAAAGCAAAAGTTCTTGAGGGAATGGAACCTTCTCGTGATATGTTGAGGCTGTTGGTCCTGTATTTCCTGTCAAGTATTATTGTTGGGCAGAGAAAGAACGGTAATGATGCCCCTTCTGTGGAGCTATTCTTGATGAGAGTAGTTGATAATCTCAAGTTATGCAAAACATTCCCTTGGGGTAGATTTTCCTTTGATTACATGTTGAGACAAATTTCACACACTATGACTCATTTTGAAGGGGAGGTGAAAGAAGATGTGATATGGACAATTCTAAGTTTCTGTATCTCAATGGAGGTAAGTTTTTTAAGTAATTATGACTCGTACGCTTGTAATGTTGATGGAAAGTGTGATTTTGATACTTCTCGGGGGGGGGTTTATGTGTAGCTCTTAGCATTTAAGGCCATTAAGAAATTGAGGGAAAAATTCGAGAGTCTATTGAAGACGAGACCCGAAATGTCCAAGGATGTGGCAATCAAAGTTCAAGAGAAGTGAAATGAAGGAACTTCCCCTATCGAAAATAAATAAAGAACTAGTAATACTAAGGTTAGTTGTCCCTTGTATCTGAATATTATACACTTCATGTTATGGTAATTTTAAAAAGATGTTGACACTGTAGGACACTGAAAACATCTTGTCTGTTTCTGATGAGGAACACCTCTACTAGATCGAATAATAGAACCAAAGTACATCAGAGATAAGGATGGCGTGATTGTCCATAGCTTGATGAAGAGGTTGGCTAGTGGATATGCAGTAAGGTTTGAAGATATGTTAGAGTCGGATGTGGCTGCCCGAGAAAACCCTCTCCCTGAGAATGGTGGAAGCTAGACATGAGCCACCAATGAAGCAGCAGAGAGCACAATGAAGTTAAATGAACTGGTAGAAGTCTTCAACAGCTTCAAAGAAGATATGGGAGAGCAGATGAAGAGGATTGAAGAAAAGGTTGAAGAATTTGACTTAAGACTTGTTTCCTTAAAATCTTATGTTTAGGAGCAGATGGATGATATGAATGCAGATGGGGAGGAAGAGGAAAGGGGTGTTAAAAGGACGAACACCATCGTGGAAGACAACTCGAAGAGGTCAACGAAGACGTCAAAGAGGTCAAGGAAAAACAAGTGAGATTGTTGTAACTAATATGTTGTTTTTGGTGTGTACTAAAACTTATGTTGCTTTGGGTTTGTTCTAAAACTTATGTTGCTTTTGGTTTCTTCTAAAACTTATGTGGCTTTTTTTTGTACTAAAGCTTGTGATGCTTTTGGTTTGTACTAAAACTAAAACTGATCTATTGCTTTTGGTTTGTACTTAAGCAAATGTTTGTTGGTGTTTTTGATTTGTAACGAAAGAAAACTGGTAAAACTAGATCAAACTAGGTCAAAATAGTACAACTAGGTATTAGTATTACTCACTCAAACAAGTATTACTTGGTTTCTTTGGTTCGATTTATTTTTTACATAATTTAACCGGAATATACCCAACCTTCTCCTATATAAATCTAAATCTTCTTCTTTTTTTCACCTTTAATAATACTATTAGTATTACTCTCTCTCTCTCTTTTCTCGACCTAAAAAGTGAAAATGGAATTAGGATCGTCGTCTAGGAGGCAAAATTTTGATTGAAGATTGTGTTTCTGTGGTTTACCGGCGTCGATAACACAAGATTGGACTGACAAAAACCCAGTGAGACGATTTTATGGCTGTCCACGTTATAAAGTATGATAATTGAACTTTGAAATTTAGATGTAAAATGGAATTTGAATTGGATGTTGTGGCATCGTGGAAACGAATGCACATACTTCTCTTGGTTTGATGAAGAGGAAGGTATAATATGGAAGCTTTGATTGAAGCATGTGATGAGATCTAGGAGAAAGATAGAGTCATTGAGAAGTTAAAGAAAACCATTTCAGCAATGGAGAACAAACAAGAAACTGAAGAGGAAATTGTTAGAAAGTTTGAGAAATTCTATGTTTATGTGTTTTAGAGATATATGATGAAATAAGTGTATAAGCTTAATGTATTCCTTAATGAACTTAGTTCATAAGAATAACTAAGGAAAAACTAGTAAAATTAGTATAATTTGGAAAACTAGTAAAACTTGGAAAACTAGTAAAACTAGCACAAATTCATCCCAACATATGTCTTAACACAACATGGCACATATACATAATATGTACAAGTCTCAACAAACAAAGAATTGAATTAACCGAAAATCAAAGATAAACCGCAGAGTTCTAACAACAAAGGGGAACAAGCTTCTTGAACTGAGCAATCTCATCCACGGAGAATAAGCTTCTTCAGCTGAGCAATCTCTGCAGCCATCCCGTCCACTTCCTTTCTTCAGCGACAAACATATTCCTGAACTCCGATGACCCAAGGTTGACAAAAGTGTAGCCCATCATTATGCGAGTTTCACATATTTTCACTTAGTTTACCACATATATTGTGAGATATTTATATTTTAAACAATGAAGAGAAAAAAAATTTAAATTACCTTAAATGAGCTGTAAGTTAAGTACATTTTTCCAGGGCAGAAATCTTTATCTTTTGGATTAGTAAATACCTCGTCGACGATTCGTCCCCCACATGGGCAACCCATTGGAACTCCATACTGAGCATCTGCAATATACCCAAGCATGTAGTATTGTTTCTTCATTTTCTTCATCCCCTTCCTTTCATGTTTCTCCATCCATGGATCCATTTTGGAATTGAGAGGTTTTGAGGAGAGATAATGATGATAGAGAAAGTTAAGAGATGAGATATGTGGAGTGAATGATAAGAGATGAGATGATAAATTAGAGGGAGATGGAGAGTCGACAGTGGGAATATGCTTTTTTCTCTCGAAAATCCCGCATTAACCAATGAAGTTTTAGTAAGCCCGCCAAAATTTCGAACTATTTAGAAAAACCCGCCAAAAAATCTACAAGTAGTTCTCCGTAAAATAGTTGTTGTACACAAATTACAAAAAGTTATACTTCCGGTGATTTTCAATTATTTTAGTATTACAGATAATTATATTTTGTTTTCTTAGTTGTACAGTGAACTATAAGATTTTAAAATAAGACTAACGGTGTTTTACGTAATAAAAGTGTCTATAAAAGGTGTACAACAAAATATAATCTTCAGTAGTCACATATTAAACAAAGTGACTATAAAAGTGTACGTTGTGTGTTGGGTTGTTCTTTTGATTGTAAAGTATCACATTTTTTTTTAATTCCATATACCATTTTTCTTATGTGTCTAATCCATATTAGATTTTGTATTAAGATGTAACAATGTAAAATTCAAAATTTTGATTTCCAAACTCAATTCAAAATTAATACTAGTATTACACAAACAAAAACACAGTTATCCATAGTTTTACAAAAACACAGTTCTCCATGGTTGTACGAAGAATAAATTCAAACATTTCGATTTCCAAACAACAACTATTATAGGCTTTGTCTTGGACGCCTTTTATTTTTCTCCATTGGCCAACGTTCCCCAACTGATGGAAATCTTTTCACTTTCTTTCTTCCCATCTTTTCGACACGCTTCGGATTCATGATCTTTATTTCTTTGATGTAATCTGGGACATCCCATTGACTCCTATCCGGAACCACATAAATAGACCTATAATATGCCAATGTCCACACCTCTATCCAATAGTATTTAGAGATAAAATATTTTAACTCGAAAACAAAACCACTCTCATGTTTAGATTAGAAAATGTAAGTCGTTATTCCATGGACACAATGATACTTTTCAATGTCAAAGAACCTGCAACTGCAACTTTTTGCAAGTAAATTCACCAAATACGGCTTCCGATCAGTACCGATGACACTATATTCAAGGTTGAAAGATTTTATCTCCGACACAATTAATTTTTTTGCTTTCTTCGATGCGTCATGCACAAAATTTTCCACTAGAGGAACTAGTTTCCGCTCACTGGATCCTCTAACGGTTTCTTTCTTATGTTCATTAAACCAATCAACAATTTTTTAATGATCGTATCCAGCAAGGATATTAAAGAGTACTTCCTCGCATCCTTGAAGAAATTTTTCATCGACTCCACAACGTTGTTTGTGTCAATGTTGTATCTATCTCCCAGAAACCAATACCTCGCCCACTTTTCTTTCTCACTAGTTTCCTCCAGATAATTCGCAGCAAATGGATATCGAGTTTTGAAAGTAGAATATGCAGCATCGAATTCACGCATTGTGTAAATCTGAGCAATTTCCATAAATTTCCATTCAACAATTTCTTTGTTGACGTTACGTGCATGACCTTTCACATTTTGAGTCAAATGTCAAATACAATGTGCATGATGAGCCATCGGAAATACATTAGTTATGGCATTGATGAATCTGGCACAATAGTTTGGAACATCTCGAAAAACCAACTCCAACTGTCCTAATTCTTACCATCTAGCACACCAAAGGCTAAGGATAATAGTGACGATTAGGATCCTAGGCCGTTGAAAAAACGAGTACACCACCATGTCCATTTTTCAGAAAAGTAGCATCCACGGTTACAACTTTCCTCCTCACCTTAAAATCTTCTATTCCAGCTCCCAGAGCAATAAACAAGTACTTGAATCTGTCTGACTCATCCAGTTTCACACTTTTTATTGTCTTATGATTGATTTTCTCTACATGTACAAATAAGAATACAATATCTGATAACTTTTTTCTGGAGTCCCACGCGAAATGCTAACAACTTCATTTTTACCTCTCAAGGCAGTGGAATAAGATATATTGATACTCAGTTTTGTTTTCGCAAGATCTTTGATACTTATATGACGAGGAGTTTCCATTTGGCATGGATAATCATCATGCAATAGAGATACAACCAGTTGTGGCGTTCTTTTCCTCTTTGAGTTGCAATTACTGACTGCCATGAGAGCATGTATGCATCTTGTTGTCCATTCTAATAGAGAACATTTCGAATTTTTTAATCTTCGCAGCCTGTAGTCTCCATTTACATCTTTCCTTAGGTCATTTTAGTATTAATCACTCTTTATTCGATTTGACCATATTAAGCCCAAAAGTTTTCTTACATGCACCTTTTTCTACCACTTCTTGCACAACCTTTATACTAACAAACTCTTGTTGTATTTTCAAACTCAGACCATCTTCCAATTCCTCCATAAACTGAATCGGTTCCGCAACAGGTGGAACATCTACATATCAATCATGCATTTCTGTCCATTGCCTATTATTATTCACATTGCCATCAACATTTTCATCCACATTACCATCAACATTTTCATCGACATTTATTTCTTCATCAGCTTTTTCCAACATCTCCTCAATCGCCACAATTCCTCCCTCGGGTTGTTTAACAACTTGATTGTGGCCACCATATATATTTATGGTTTTATCTTTGAGTACATCATCATTCGAATGCCAAACCTCATAGTTCATACCTAGAGAACTTCGTTTTTCCGCTCTTGAAAGTTGCTCTGGGAGTTATGGCCTTTTGATGACCTCAACAAACAAAATGCACATATGATTCTCTTTATCAACGAAAAATAGATAACCACAAAGGTCCTCATCATCAGAAATGGAAATTTTTTCTTTAGACCCAACCAGCAGTGAAATGTAACTCAATTTCAACTTCACATTATTTTTATCTAGCGTGAGCTTTTTGCATATTTATGCTTCGACCATTGAAAGATTTATTTCATCTGTATCATTCTTCAACACTAAACAATACATATGATTGTCGTATTTGAAGTGTGTGATGACGTTGTTGCTTATTGGATCCTGCCAAAAGTACCATTGAATACCATCCATTATGCAAAGAAAAATCATCTCTACAAAATTAATTCGTAAGCAAAAAATTTTAAACTTATATCAGTATTACTAGTTATACCACAATTATCAGTAATATTAGTTTCACTAGTTGTCCTGTCGTACCCGTATTGATTTTTAAATCTACATTCAATGCACTATGAATCAACTCGAACTCATACTCAATTCAAGTCATAATGGACTCGAAGAGCAAGGTGAAACATCTAAATCTATTCCAATCAGGTTTCCCAATTCATTCAATAACTTTGAAACCGTAAAACATACCTGATTTGAACTTTCAACTGTGGAAAATACACCAACAATGGACAGAGGATACGATCGGGCCTTATACAGCGGTGGATGACCAAGCTGGAGCAGCGTTCGAGTGGGAGAGGAGAGCCCAGAGAGAGAAGCCGCGTCATCTTCGGGTTTGCTTATTTCAACGACACTAAACACAAACTGTGATCTCACGTCAGGATCTCTACCGCAACTGAGACCAAACGCTAATGTTTTATTATTCTTTTTATTTTATTCTTTTTCTTTTATCCGAGGCTAATTTGGTAATTGCAGATCTTTAATGAAATTTAAGGGATATGCAGATTTGTGAATGATATAAGTTATTTAGTTTGTTTGTAAAAGGGTAATGGAAATGATTTCTCTGAAAATGGAATTGATTAGTTTGAATAGATAAAAGGGATTGTTGTTTATCCTCTAATCAAACTAACCAAATTGTAAATGGATTAAACCGGAAACAATTATTAGTGGTACAATATTAGATTGAGAAAATTATCAGAACACTCCATCTTACAAAGTCCTAGAGCAATGAGTTAAACTTCTTTGGCAGGCAGCGCTGATGTCAATATGTCATTGAACCATTTGCTTTTTGACAAGAGCTGGATAAGCCATGTAAAAACGTTACGACCTCTTCAAGCAAGGCGGTGCTAGGAGTAGGAACCAAACTGCAGACAACGTGAAGTACAAAGGAGACTGGATGACCCGTCCGTGTCAGGAGACTAGATTGCATTTATGCTAAGCTGCTATTAACGATTTAACATCTCTATATGGCTCAATGAACCTCAGACTAAATCAACCTAAGACCAACAAAGACAAAAAGGAAAGTTCTGATTCAGTATCGTTTGTAGACGTAATGAAGGAGGATACGAGAAATGTTGCTGGACACAAAGATCCTGCAAGGGATAGTGAAGTCATATGTGCTGCAATTGATGAGAAAATATTATGTTCGAGTTAACCTTTAGGTCATGCATAGGGATGTTGTAATGGGTTCTCACACTTAGGGTAGTACCAGCCCATCAAAAATTTTAAAAGCCCTAACCCTAATGTGTCAACTGTAAAATATATTGGGCTCATTTAGGGTTGGATTAGAAAATAAAGGGTTTCAAAAGGGCTGGCCCAATTAATCATTTTTATTGTTCTCCGAGTCAATCAACATCTCATCTTCATCTTCGTTCTCGTCGGCGAAACTCAGGAGTCGACGGTTTTATCCACCATCTTCGTTCACAAGATCGACGACGCTTCAACTTCTCCGATATCCGATATCGACGACGTGTCAAAAGCTCTCTCCTCTCAGACCCTCTCAGACTCTCGAAGCTCTCTCCTCTAGACCCTCTCAGACTCTCAAAGCTCTCTCCTCTCAGACTTTCGAAGCTCTCTCGTCTCAGACCCTCTCAGATCTCGTCTCAGACCCTCTCAGATCTCGTCTCAGATCCGCTCAGGCTCACAAATCTCTCTCGTCTCAGATCTCTAGAGGTATTTCTCACTTGTAGCCATTGATTTTTGGAGTCTATCTTGTTTGATTTTTGATGGGTCTGTAACGTTTTTGATTGTAACGACTCAGATCGTGTCACTTTGAAAGTTTCAGTTTTGTTAGAGATCATCATGTGTCCGAATGCATAAATCTGGTCAATGGTTCATGCTTACTTAACTTTGTGCCTATACCGTTTTAGATTCTCTCATAAATTTTCAAACTTTATAATAATAACAAAAGAACTCTAGTCTGTAGATAGGTGTTTTATCTTGTAGCTTCTATGAGTTTCAGGTGCTTAGTTTATTTAGTAACCTGAAGTTTTAGTACTCTCTGTCATAAGCTCGTAAATATTCTGTAATGAAGTTATGTGACCATATCTTGTTCTGTTTAAAGTTGCTCTGAGTGTAATGAAGTTTCCATGAAAATCAAATAGGCGTTTTATTTTAGCATTTATGAGTTTCCAAGTTATTTAGTAGCCTGAAGTTTTATTACTGTCTGTATATGATCATAGATATTGTTAGTGAAGGTTATTACCATCTCTGGTTCTGTTGAAAATTGCTCAATGTATAATGAAAATTCCAATTCGTCTTTGGTTGATCTTTGGATGTTTGAATACAAAGCCAAGGGTGAATATCAAATGGACTATGTACCTGCTTCCAGAATCACTGAGGCTGACAAGATCAAAAGGCCAATGAAAATATCGCTTGTTTGCTTTATGTTTGTGTTCTCAAGCTTTTACAAACTTGTTTTTACAAATTATGGATTCAATGTGTTTTTTTTTACAAGCTTCACCCAAATCAAAAAAAGTTATGAAACTTTTATTTTTTTCCTTAGCTCAATGTGTAGTCATTGTTTTTACAATTTTTATGATGTTACAAATGTGTTTACATTGAAAAAAAAGTATAAATGACTTTTAGGGCTAAGAAGGGTTAAGCCTACATTACATATTTTAATGGGTAATAAAAGGGTTAGGACTCATTTAGGATTGAGCTTAAGTTAGTTAGGGCTGGGTTGGGCTGGACTACCCAATACAACATCTCTAGTCATGCATGACCGGATTTGGACCAAGTCCAATAAAATTTTGATCTTGGCTCCCTAAATTTTTTTAATATTTTTACATGAGTTTAAGACCTCAAATTGTATAAAAATATGTTTGCAAATATCTTTAAAAAATATTTGTGGTCCTTAAATTTTCAGATCTGACCAAAAGTTTTCTGATTCTTTTATTTCTCTATTTCTTGTTTATTGCACTCAAAAATATATATTTTTTAAATTGGCATTTGATAGTCGGAATTTTTTTTCTGCAACTGATAGAAAGTTGGATTTACAATACAAAAAAGAAGTATATAGCAGTGGACCCTCTCACTAGCTTGGACAAAGCTTTTTCAAACAAGCAAGGAAACATACTAAATTTTATTATGCCGAAATGTCTTTGCTTGTCACAACCAACCAATGAAACATGTACACGTAATAAACTCCACGTGGCATCTACAATTAGCAATTTTTTCTTCTTTCGTTCGTCGCTGACTCACCGAACACCTCTTACTCTGTGAATTTTTGAACCGTCTGCGATCTGATCATTCCGTAATTGAGTGGTGAAATCTCTCCTCGGATCTTTGGAGAAAATTATTAAACCTTCTTGGAGGTTTTTCTTCGTCAAACCATGGCCGCACCGTTTTTTTCAACTCCATTCCAGCCCTACGTCTACCAGGTTACCTTCTTCTCTCGCTATGATTTGAATATTCCAAGAAATATGCTGAGCTCGTGAATTCTGATTGCAATCTGATAGCATTTTCAGGTTCATTTTAACTAGGAGTTAGAGAACTCCATGTTATTTTATTGTCGTTTCCTTCAATTAGTTTTGGTTTCATAGGGTGGTGAACACGCATTATCGTGAGATGCCATTTGATAAAAAGTGTTATTGTATTTGATGCAGAGTCAACAAGATACAGTCACACCTTTCCAGATTCTTGGTGGTGAAGCTCAAGTTGTTCAGGTAAAACAGCTTCTTCTTTTCATTTTTCGAGATTATAAGCCATATCCTCCTTTTAACTCTTCTACCCGTTGTTGGCAGATAATGTTAAAGTCAGAGGAGAGAGTCATTGCTAAGCCTGGTACTTCCTCTACAATGTTTGGTTTTGTAAGATCGGTTTTAATTGATACGGTGCTGTATAGGTTCCATGTGTTACACGTCTGAGTCCGTCGAGATGGAAAATACATATACTCCTGAACAAGAAGTTGGAGTCTTGCAGTGGATTTTCGGTAAGCGTATAACCAGCGTAGTTCTTCGGAATACAGGTCAAAACGATGGATTTGTGGGTGTTGCTGCACCTTATTTGGCTAGGATTCTCCCGGTTAGTGGACCATAATAGTCTTCCTTATCATCCTTAAATGTACGGCCTGATGTAATTCTTTTTGTGATCTTTGGTTGTTTTGTTACCCTGTAGATCGATTTAGCTATGTTTGGAGGTGAGATCTTATGCCAGGTAGAGTCTCTGTTCCTAAATATTGATCCGTAGCTCTCATGATTCAGATCAAGACTCTATAGAGTTGCATAAGAACCTTGTCTTTTTTTTTTTTTTGTTGTAGCCAGATGCATTCCTTTGTTCTGTCAGTGATGTGAAGGTTGTCAACTCTGTTGACCAGAGGGCAAGAAACATTGTTGCCGCTGGTGCTGAGGTAAGACGAAACAAAACATTGCACTGAGTTTTATAGATATTTTTTGACAGATTTCATTTTGAGAAAGACTTGTGAGGAGATTACCCAATTATCTTTTTTTTTTATTCTGCATTTTATTGTATCTTTCTCGTGGATTAATATTCGTACCAAACCTACAAATCCTTGACTGGATTTTACTCACATTAGGATTGTTGTTGTAGGGATTTCTGAGACAACGCCTATCTGGACAAGGTCTTGCTTTTATCCTCGCAGGTGGCTCAGGTATGGTGTTATCACAACCAAAATGATGTTCTTGTTTACTCCTCATCCCCCAAAAGAAACTGACACTACAATCTCAAACATGTTAGTTGTACAAAAAGTGCTGGAGGTAGGAGAAGTTCTCACCATTGACGTGTCTTGCATCGCTGCTCTCACTCCTTCAGTCGATGTCCAAATCAAATACAATGCAGCTCCTCTTAGACGAGCAGTATTCGGGGTATGCATTTACACTCTCCCTTACATACTAACCTTTGTTTAAAAAAGAAAAGAAGATTCAGGTTTTTGTTGTGTTCCTTGTCTCTTATATCTCTGTGCATTCAAAAAGGGTGATAACGTGGTAATGGCAACTCTAACGGGACCTGGCATCATCTTCATCCAAACTTTACCATTTCATCGGCTTTCTCAACGTATTGCAAGGTAGAAAAAACCCAACAATCCCATATGTCCTTATTGGTGGTTGTGTAAGAATAACTTTATAAACTGTTTTGTTGACAGGTCGGTGACGTCACCAAACATGAGAGAAAATCCAAGATTGATGATACAGATAGCATTATTTTCGTTCCTTGCATACGTTGTGATTCTATCTTCGTTACTCTTAACCGAAGTTTAAAAGCAGAAAGAGAGAAGAGAGAGTTGTGCTTTACTCCGACCAAACAACAAACTAACCATGTTATTGTTTCTACTTAGCTCTTGTTCTGAACTTTTTGATAGAATGGTAAATAATTCATATGGCTTCAGGCACATTTTTTTCACTGATAATACTCCTTCCATTGATAACCAAAGTGAGATAGATATATAATGAAATACAAATGCTTGCGGAAAAAGATACCTGTTAAGAATTACATTGTTTGGGACAAATGATAATGATAAAGTCATGCACGTTATCTCTAGTCTCCAAATAATTGTACACAAGAAAGATAATTTTTCTCCAAATATCAACTTCGCAGGTGCCTCAAGCTTTGAATTTAGGTGGTTTCCTAATGAGAGTTGCTTGTTCGAAGCCATAAGCAATCTCAATGAGCTTTGGCTCTGAGAATCTCAATCCTCCAAAGCTAATCCCAAACGGAACTCCTTCACTATCATATCCTGCAGGGACAGTGATTCCTGGATACCCTCCAATGGCGAGGACAGAGCTCAACGTAAAACCATATGTCACTATTGCATCTAACTTCTTCTCTTTCATTAGCTTTTCGATTCCATTCCCCGAAAATTCTTCCATTGAAAGCAAAGCTGCTTTCTCTTTAGCACCCATTCCATTGGTTGCTTCTGCTTCAAGGAAGACCTCTTGTCCCCATTCTTTGACTTTTTCCTGTAATTTTTTTTGTGGGGGTAAAATGTTGACTTACCGAAAAAATAGTGAATTCAATCTTAGAGCATGTTTAATGCATGTTTATTAAGCTGAGTTTCTTATGGAAAGTTAAGAAACTGTTTTCTAGTTTTCTTAAAAAAAGTTAAGAAATTGTTTCTTATTTAATTAGTGTTAAGAAATAACAAAACTAAGTAATAGTTTTTTATCTTTCTCTAAGAAACAGTTTCTAAGAAATAATTTCTTAACTTTCTCTAAGAAACCCAGTTTAAGAAACCTGCATTAATCATGTCATTAACGCTTACTTATGGTGTACCTTTTTAGCGTTTTTTTTGTTGAAGGCAATAACGTCTGCTAAGGATCGGACTGGTGATTTCACAAGCGCTTTAAGATATGCGTTAAGAGAGATTTTGAACTCAGCCAAAAGTGCTATCGATTCACCGCTATCTGAATATGGTAACGTTAAATTTTCAATGACGATGGCTCCTTCTTGTCTACGTCCAAGAAAAACAAAAGCTATGAGTTCTCCGTTGGTTTGATGTGATAAAAATGAATTCAAAACTTATAACGAATATTATTACCTCAGTGTTTTGATGTGATGATCATGAAGAGAATCAAATACAACGCCTAATCTCTTACCCTTGAGGCCATTAGCTCTCAAAAACTGCTTGTAACCGCCTTTGGGTATGTACTTAGAAGCGGTCTTTGTGGCCTCGTCCAATGGATCATAACCCACAATAGCATCAAGGACATGAACAGAATCTGAAACGCTCCTGCATATTGGCCTAAAATTTTGCAAGAACACAAAAATGTAGAAACTTGGAAAAAATTGGTACAAAATCAAATATAGTTAGCAAGGGGGAGAGTGGGGGCTCTTTAGTCTCACTCACCCAACACTGTCCTGTCTCAAGGAGATAGGGACCACCCCGGATCGGCTTGTGAGCCCAACACTTGGTTTAATCCCGACCACCGAGTTCTGACTCGATGGAGCAAGAATGGAACCATCAGTTTCAGTCCCTAGTGATACGGCCACAAGATTGGCTGCTACAGAAATAGCTGATCCACTACTTGACCCATATGGATCTGCTGATAAAACATATGGATTCTGGCAACATTTCAAGATTTGCAGAATTAGTTTTTGTCAACAGTCTATATTAATAATAAGCTTATATCACACGTAAAAAGTAAAAACTATCTCAGAGTTTACTAATGAGTTTATTTCACACCCACAAACTATCTCAAAAGTCGATGATTGTCACATCACGTAAATATTGCCCAAAAATCTTTAAAACCACCGATGTGGGACACTAATAGACCCCTCAAAATGTGGGTGATAACGGTCCAATGCAAACAATCCAAACCCAAAAGCTATTAGGAAACTGTTTATATGTAAGAAATCATATGCTTGGTCAAACACCATGGATTCTGATATCATATTACTAATTCAAAAGAAAGCTCAAAAGTGAAAGATTGCCACATCACATATATATTGTCCAAGAATCTTTAACACCACCCACGTGGAACACTTATAGTCTATAGAGTGGAAAGAAGAAACTGACCTTCCCTTGGAGGCCACGTGCGCTCCAACCATTTGGCATGAAATAAGTTCGGAAGTTAGCCCATTCGCTTAAACTGGCTTTCCCCAAGATCACAGCACCAGATCTTCGGAGTCTCTTGACAACACCCGCGTCTCGAGGGACGACCGAACCAAGCAAAGCAAAGGAACCAGCCGTTGTGTTAAGCTTGTCTTTCGTGGATATGTTGTCCTTGAGCAGAACCGGGATGCCGTGCAACATTGGAAGCTTAGTGACGCCTTTGAGCTGGCGTTCTTTGTCTGCCATCTCTGCATCGATTAACGCATCTGGGTTTGTCTCGATGACTGCATGGAGCATCGGATTGAGTTTGGAGATTGCTTCGAGATAGAACTCAACGAGCTGTTTAGATGTCAGTCTCTTCTCCTTGAAAGCAACTCTGATGTCATCAACAGTGGCTTCTTGAATCGAGAATGTTGAGGTGGGCTTGCTGAGAGAGTGAGGCTGAGCTTGAGGTATAAGAAGAAGAAGAAGAAAATATGATGAGAAGATGAAACGCAGAGAAACCATGGCTACCGAAAGAGAGAGATAAAGGTTCAACGCTAAGTCGCCAATGGTCACTTCCTTACAGATCCATGTGTTGATTAGTGACAATAAATAAGCCTTTTTCTTGGTCTATCCTCGTCTTTTCTTTTCTTTTTCTAGGAAGTTTCATGACTCGTTAAGAACACGTGAAACATAAGACGAAAATCAATTAGTTTAAATGAATGTCTTTTGGTAAAGTAAAACTTGAAAGAGATAATAATCATTAAAGTGATTCTCCCGTCTGGAATTCATAGCTTCCAACTTAGCTTTCATTCATGTAGAACAGTTCGAATTCAATTTTGGTTTTTTCGATTCAGATTTAGGTAGATATTTTGGTTTGGGATAAAAACTTCCATGCCTAATTTTCTCTTTAAATGGTTGATTAAACTTTTATTTCCTTTTTCTGTAACGAAACTAATTGAGAGACAGAGATTGAGATTTGATCGAACAAAGAGATTTCATACAATCATCATTGTCTTAGGAGGAGATTTCTTTCCTATCCAAGTAAGCTCCCAAAAATATGAAAGTAAGTGGGAAGTGAAGCCTCTCAAAACATATTCAATCTATTATAAACATTGTCATTTTCTATGTTTTGTCTATTTTTTTTCTTTATTTGTTTATTCTTTTTTTTTCTTACCTCTTTCTTTAGAACACTCACTTGTTTTACAATCAATTCAATTTACAATTTTTGAGATCTTTTCAAAAAATATCTTCATTATATTCGATTTCAGTAATCATAATAATTAAATGCAGGTTGTCCCAAATTAACATTTTGTGTAACCAAGACCCAATAATATGTAGATATAAGTTCACTTTATAAATTTATAATTAGCAGATGCAACAGATAAGTTACAGGCACATCCATCCTATATTTCCTTTCTCCAACCTCAAATTTATAAAGTGCATCTGCTAATTATAAATTTATTTTGAAATCAACCAAGAATGTCCAAAAGTGTTTTGAAATCAACCAAGAGATGTTCAAAAGTATTTTGAAATATATTAAAAACATTTACTCAATCCCTCATAGACACATTTGTTTTGCATCAACCAAGAGATGTTCAAAAGTGTCTTAATTATATGAATTAAAAGGTTTAAATCATGTCTTTATCTCTTTAGTCTTAAGTAAAATCCTATATTCTTTTGTCCATCGCATGGCTTTACAAAACAACAATCAATGTTTTTTGCTAAAACAATTTGGTTTCCAATATAACTAGTGATGATGAATGGGTATGTTCATGTTTCTTCCAAGATTAGTGATGATGATTTGTTTAGCTAATTCTTTTTTGCCATTCACAATATAAAGTGAAAATCTATATACATTTTCTTATTATTAACAAGATAATTTAAATTCTCTGCATACAATCTTGGAAGAAACGTAGGCAGTGACATAAATCATATACAGTCAAACACAACATCAAACCACCCAACAAAACAAACATCAAGCAATCACAAAACCGGTTAATTAAACTTGGAGCTCGCGGGTTTCAACCTCGTGGTAAGAACCGATGAACACATCGCCGTAGATGAGTCCAGCAAGTGCACCACCAACGAGTGGACCCACCCAGTAGATCCAGATTTGTGACAAGTCTCCACTGACAACAGCTGGTCCGAACGACCTTGCTGGGTTCATGGAGCCACCGCTGAATGGACCAGCAGCAAGGATGTTGGCACCAACAATGAAACCGATAGCGATGGGAGCGATGGTTCCGAGTGATCCCTTCTTTGGATCAGCAGCTGTGGCGTAGACGGTGTAGACCAAAGCAAATGTCACAACGATCTCCATCACGATACCTTCGAGTGCGCCTAAACCGGCTCCGACTCCGTGGGTTGGTACGCTCTGTAGCAAACCGTGAAAACAAAAACTCTTTTGTAAACCAGCATGCAACGTAATAATATTTTCAAAGAGAAATTAATACTCTACGTACGAGTTATGACTGTAATATAGCTTAACAAAAAAAAAAAACCAATATATTCCATACCGAATCAGTTTAAACTTATCGTGTTTTCTTACTGAGCTGACAAACTTCGTATTAGCTAGCTAAATTTTACTTTGATATTCACACTTTTAACTAAAACAAATCATTTACGAAATTAAATGATTATTTATGATACTAATAAAAAAATAACCCCTTTTATGTATAATTATTAGTTTATTACTAACCTAAAAATGATTTTACTATTCAAACAGAAGCCAACCAAAAACAAACAATACATCTTTTGGGTGATATTCTACCTAATTAAACCGGCCCAGAAATTTCGAACCAAACCGACAAAACGAAGTATGTTTTGTCTCAAAGACACCCTAGCAAGTAGTTACCTAAAAGTGATCCAAACCGAAGAGAACCAGCTGGAAAGCAAAAAAAACCAGTTCGACGCTAGTAGTAGGTAACGTACCTCGCCGTTGGTAACATAGACAAGGAGAAGGCAAGCAACGATGGAGCCAAGACACTGAGCGATCCAGTATAAGAAACCAGTGATCAGTGTTATATTTCCTCCAACGGCAAGACCGAGAGTCACGGCAGGGTTAAGGTGGCCACCAGAGATGTTAGCCGCAACCGAAACACCAACAAACAAGGCAAACGCGTGAGCCACGGCAATAGCCACTAGACCAGCTGGGTCCAAGGCGGCATCGGAGGTTAGCTTGCCAAAAGCAATAGCAGAGCCAACGCCAGCGAATACAAAGATAAGAGTTGCGATAAACTCAGACAAGTAAGCCTTTAGAGATGCAACACTGAATGAGTCACCCACACTTCCAACTTCGATCTTCACCATGTTTAATTTACTCCAAGACTTTGGTTTGTTAGCTTTAATTATTATTATCTTTTCTGTTATTCGGGCTTTGTGTGTGCTCTAGTTTATATAGCAAATAGCAATGATGACAACGGTGGCCATATTACGTGGAGGAGCATTATTGCATGCCGTCCAAACCGCCTCTTATTTGATTAATTGAAGGTTAGCAAGTATTAAACATGGTTAGTGACAACTATAATGGGATTTAATAATGTGTGAGGATAAGAATCTTCTGTTGGAATATTGATATTTTGCTTATAATTTTTTTTGTGTCACACTGATAATGATTACGGTCTTATTCTATTTATTCTATGTTGTTTAATTGTTTTAAAGTTCATAGTGGATTAGATAAGCTGAAGATGATAAGATATATTAGTAGGGATTATAGTTTACAAGTCAATTAATTAAAACGTTTGTTGTGTTTATTGGACTTGGTCAGTTTATATTTTTTAAAAGTAAAACGAAAGTCGAGTTTTTACTAGCTGCAGTTATGAGTTTTACACTCATAAACTAGCATTTGACAGAATGATTATTTTCTTGGGGGTGATTCGAGATTACGTTATCTTTTGGGATAAAATGTGAATTTATTAGCAAAAGAAAATGTTGGTTTTACAAGAGCGATTAGCATATTCGTATATCTGATTCCTGTTATTGAATGAGCATACATAAAGTAGTTGGAAAAATAATTAAGGGCATGTCTATAGCAAGTCTCTTAGTATGGAGTTTTTAATTTTTTTAAAAGATGTTTTTTAACTTTTAGTTAAGAAAACCTAAGGACCGTTTTTACAAATAAGAGATATAAGGCCATGTTCAATGCGGAGTTCTTAGGTGGGGTTCTTAACTTTTGATTTTTCATTTTTTCATTTTTTTTTTACTTTACGGCTAAGAACCGGTTCTTAAAACTTTTATTTAAGAGCCGAACCGGTTCTTAGTTTTTCTTAGTTAAAAACTAAGAACTGGCTCTTAACAAAGGTTAAGAACTCCACCTAAGAATCATGTAATAAACATGCCCTAAAAGTTCGTTTTTAGCCAAAAAATATTAAAAAAGAAGAAAAAAAGAGTCAATTTAAGTTAAGAATCTCACCTCTAAGAAATCGATGATAAACATGGCCTAAATAATATATAAAAAGTTAAGACTAATCCATTTATCGCCGATTAGTTTAAGTTGTAAACCCATAATAAATTTGAATTAACATGGTATCAAAGTCATCCAATGTTGAGCCACTCCATAGATGTTGTTTCCACAGTTTCCCACGCATGAGCGTGAGGAGGAGTGTTAATGAATGAGACTAAATCTCACATATGTAGATGGAGAAATAATATATATATATATAAAAGGTTATGGTCAATCCATGTATCGCCAATTAATTTTAAGTTGGAAGTTCATCATTAATCTGAATTTAAGAAAACTATTAGAGAGCAATCTAAGTTAATTATACACAAGATCTAGCTATTAGCAAACCAGTGGGAGAGGAGTTGTCTGGACCATTTTTAGGGCATGTTTATTGGAGGTCTCTTAGTAGGGGTTCTTAATTTTTTTAAGTGACGTTTCTTAATTTTCAACTAAGAAAACCTAAAAACCGTCTCTTAAATAAGAGACTTAAGAGCCGTCTCTTAGCCAATTTTTTTTTTTTAAAAAAGAATCAAATTAAGTTAAAAATTTTATCTCAAGAGACCGGAGATAAACATGGTCTTACATTGTCGAGCTAGGAGTGTGTCTCTAATAACCCGATCGATATGTCAAAGATTGTTGCTAGAGGCAAAGCCATAAGGTTGTGAATACTGCTATTGAGCTCGCACCAAAACAAGTAGAGGATCCAGTATTGTTCATTGATAGTACAAACCACCAGGTCCTGCCAGGATTGAAAAGTAAGGATTAGAGCATCATTATCTGAGTCTTTTATGAGGGTCTTTTAGTTAAAAGTAGTGGTGGGTCCCACTATTTTAATTAAGAGACATTTCTTAAATCTCCTAAATAAAAACCGTCTTTTGCACTGTTTCGCGGGTCCTACTGACACGTGGCGACCCGTAAATGGTTCAATTAAATTTTTTTTCTTTTAAATAAAAAAAAAATAAAAAAATAAGAAACCCACATATAGGTAGACCTAGGATAATGATGCTCTTACGTTACTGCATACATGTACATTTACACGATTGCATCAGCAGATGAATGTTAAATTGGTGAGTCTTAAAAAATATATTTAGAATTTGAAGGATATTTTTGGTATTGTTAACTCACTTGAAAAAAAAATCAAGATAAATTTAAAGATTAGAGAATGAAGACGACGTTTAGACAAAACAAATGTGATTATGGTTTTAGATAAGAAAAATTACAAGTCTTCGTTCTTGAATCTTTTTAATAATCTAAAAATGCTCCAGAAGGATGGCAAAATTATCTTTCTTTGAGCCGACTTTTTTTAGTCATTTTTAAACTGATTTATTTATTTTTATTTGAATATTCAATAATTAAAGTGGCATGGGATTAATCAACAGAAATACCTACAAATATAATTTTTAAACGATCAAAATAATCAAAATGTTTCATTAAAAAGTAAATATACATTTATGTTTTAGGGTTAACTAATTTAGATTTAAATTTCAAAAAAAAATTGAAACACACAAATTTCACCAAAAAAAATATAAAAGTTCGAATTTGTAAACATATCATTCAAAATTATAAATTTATTTTTATTTTTTATTTGAGAAATTGTCAAAATACCGCTTTTCTTGTACCACTTTTCATGTTTAACTTAATCAGTTTTTCCCTAATTTTTTTAAGAAGAAAAACACACTTATGACCCTTGGATTAATTAATTTGAGACTTAGGGTTCGAGTTGAGGGATTGGGGTAAAGTGAGGTAGAGTTTAGGAATGTAAAATTTAGGATTATAATTAATTTTTAAAAAATTTACCCCTTCAAAAATAATATTTTGAAAATGTCTCTTTAATGAAAGTAAAAATGAAAAGTGATACTAATAATATATGATAAACATGAAAATTCATCTTTTTATTTTTATTTATTTATATTTATATATTTAGAATATAAAAATATTTTATCTTCGTTAATGACGCATTTTGATCATTTTTTTTCATAAGTTTTTTGCAACAAAAGTTAAAAGTGATCTATCCGAGAGAATTGTGCATTAATCCCATTCAATATTAAGTTAATGAAAAGGTTTGTGGACGTATAACATTAGCTATTCATTCGCAGGGAACGAAAATGAACTTTTAGATGCCACGTAAATGGGCTTAAGCCCATTATTGTTTAGTGGAGTCTCAAACCCAACAAAAACACGATAGTTTTCCCCGTCTTCTCCTTCTCCGTTCGTTCGTCCGGCATCCTAAAACCCTATAAATCCTCTAAAGAGGAAGAAGACGATCCAATCTCACTTCGCCGGCTTTCTCCACCACTTACAATGGCTTCTACTTGCAACAGATTCATGAACAGATCCTCCGTCTCCTCTCTCAGATCCGCCATCAGATCTTCTCTCCACAAGTCTCCAATCGCCACCGGATCCTCGCCGACGAGTGCTTCTTCCGCCGGGTTTCGAATCCCGTCTAAACCCGCCGCTTCTCCCAGATTCTCCTTCTCCAGGTCTGCTTCTAATCAAATCCATGGAGTCAGCTTCCATTTCGTTTTAGGGTTTTTCGGTATTGATGAAATTGGGTTGTAGGTGTCCATCTGAGCTTGGTTGTGTTCAGTCGCTTTTACCGCTTCACAGCACGGTGGCGGCTGCTAGGCTGACGTCATGCCTAAGCGTAACTTCAAGAAGCAGCCGAGCTCTCTCTCAGGGTACTCTCTGCTGCACCTCTCCCGACCTTTGATACTCTCTTTTCCTGCTCTTTCTTGCTTGTGAGTTGCTTCCTTATCTACTCTTGATCCTTCTGTAGAATTCTTTGTTGATGTGATCTTAAAGCTTGATACTTTGCACATTTCTCATTGCTACTCAGCGATTTTGCCTTAGCACTCGGTTTTGTTTGTTAGACTTCGAAACGGATCATAGCTTCCTAAGATCTTTACATGTGAGAACATTAGAGTAATGTAAGGGAAGGATCATGCTTATAGATGAACTTTTTGATTGGTTATGTGAAAGTGTTACAAGGCTCTATGATTTACTTTACGGTTATTCCTTGTTTACATTAACTCTTGGCTTTATGACTTGTCTTGCTTGTTGGAATAGTTGCAAAATCTGGTGTTGATTGATTTATGTGACAACATTAGAGTGATGTACGGAAAGAATCAAACTTATAGAAGAACCTTTTGATAGGTTATGTGAAAGTGTTACAAGGCTTTATGATTATTGTATGTTAACTCTTGCTTGGCAAAATAGTTGCAAAATCTAGCTGTGATAGATTTAATGTTTCGACCCTTAACAACTAGGAAGATTGAACCCTAGGAAGATTGACTCTTAACAACTAGTTGTGAGCTTCAGTGCCATTGTGTCTGTCTAATTATGAGTACTTGATTCATGCAGGCACATAATTTCACCGTTACCATGTTGGGATCCTTGCATCTTTATCAAGTACGAACTTTTTTTAGTTCTAGTAATCCAGATAAAAATATTGGAAAACAAATACGAACTCTGTAAAACGTGAAATTTGAAGGTTTTAACTTTTTAAAACCAAATGTTAACCCGTTTCAGATTGACTTTGTGTTTCTTGCTTTTCTCTTCATATGAATGCAAGTCTAGGACAATTAGTTCATGATCTGTGTATAAGAGTGGCAAAAATACTGTAGTAATTTGTATAAGTGCTCTTTGTCCCAGATGGAATCGATGGCACGTGAGTTGCAGTTGTTTTTAAAGGTGGGTCTTGTCAACAATGCTTGGAGATAATTTACATTTAGGAAGCTGTTTTAGATGACATTGCTTGACTAGTTTGCTGTTTCATCTGATTCACTGTTACCATAGAATCATTTAAGTGGAAAGCATCCGCCTTTCTTTCTTCGTTATAAAAGACCAGTTTTCTGTTTCTGCCCTAATCCTTATCTCTCTTTCTGTTTACTATTCTAGAGATGGGTCTTTCAGTCCCAAGGTGAGCTGATACATTCATGAAGAGTATTACCTATCAAGGGAGGCAAGATTCTTCTCTTAAACTTCGAGACAATAAGTTGATTTTTTGTGTGTCTAAACCCTTGTTTCTAAATTCATGAATAAAAAATATGTAATACTATTCCTCCTCTTTACACGATTCCTCTCTCATTTTCTAGCCATGTTTGATTCCATATCTAGTTTGACATTGTGTTTAAATAACCAAAAGCTCAAAACTTAAAAAGATACCTAAAGTGCAACGTTTTTCTCTTGAATCCAGCTAGAGCCAACTTCTTTCTCTACCCCTTTCTCTCTCATAATCTTCCTAATTTGACTAACTTCTCTCCATCTCTCATGGTAAGCATAGAGATTTGACATCACTATATATACGTACTCATCTTCGTCAACTTCCCCTAACACAACCATCTTAGACGCCACGGCTTTTGCAGCTTTCAGATCCTTTCCAGCACTACAAGCACCAAGCAACGCTCTCCAAGCCACACCATCAGACCCAAAACCGTATTCTTGAATCACCTTTTTCGACTGCCATATCTCTCCTCTCTGCGCCATGGCTCTGATAAGAGAACAACAATGCTCTACACGTGGTTTGATCCCATATTCGTTAACCATCATCTCAAAGTAGCCAAGCGTGAGCTCCATTGGAACTTCACAATGAGAACACACAGCTAAGAGGTTCAAGAATGTGATTCCATCAGGTTTCAAGAGTCTTTCTTGTCTCAGTTGGTGGAAGAGGTCGATAGCCTCCGTTGAATCGCCATTACGAGCGTAACCATAGATCATAGCATTCCAAGCAATCAGATTCTTTCTAGGCATCGTCCAAAATATCAGCTCAGCCTGCTTCAACATTCCACATTTAGAGTACATATCTATCAGAGCACTTGCCACAACAACTCTAGAGTCTAGGCCAAGCTTGAGAGCACAAGAATGGATGAGACTTCCCCATGGAACCACAGCAAGAGCAGCAATGGCGGCCAGAACTATTGACAAGCTGTACTCGTCCAATCTAACTCCAGACGAGTGCATTTTGGTGAAAAACAGAGTAGCTTCTCTTGATTGCTCACTGTTGACATAGCCTGTCAATATTGTGTTCCATGAAGATGAATTAGGGTTTGGCATACTCGAGAGAATCTGGAAAGCACTGTCGAAATCTCCAGACTTGACAAAAGCGTCTATGAGCTCGTTGTATGTTACAGTGTCTGGATTTAGCATCTGACGGAAAAACCAAACTCCCAGTTCTAGCTTACCGTTCCTTGAGCAGGAAGCAACAATAGCATTCCAAGAAACCGTGTCCTTTTCTTCCATGTGTTGAAACACTAAAACAGCATCGTCCATGGAACCACATTTCCCATACATGTCGATCAGACAATTACCCACCACGACGTTGCCTTTCTCCATGCCAAGCTTCACAATCTTTGCATGGATGCAGGCTCCAAGCCGCGAGATTTTCATCCGTGCACAAGCAGCTAAAGCGGCTGTAAAAGAGAACTCGTTAGGGGAGACATCAGATCTCTCGAGGTCGAGGAATAAAGAGAGTCCTTCCAGGAATCTTCCGGACTGAACGTAACCAGAAACTAAAGAGTTCCAAGAGATGACATCTGGTTCCGACATTTCATCGAACAGTTTGTGAGCATCTTCCAGCGAGTCACTCATCTTGTAAAACCTCATCAGCGAGTTGGAAAGACGTGTTTTTGAGACGAACCCATGTTTTACAACGTACCCATGAAGCTGTCGACACAAAGAAACGTAGCCATGGTTTCCGGAGACGCGGAGTAAGTGAACCAACGCAGAAGAAACATCATCTGGCTTGTCGCCGTCATTGAGCAGCTCTACAGCAGCGTGTAACGCGTCGATGGCACCGGACTGAGCCAAAGCAGAGACGACGGTGGCCCATGAATTCGAAGAAACAGTGGAACCAACATGGCTCCTTGTGGAGTAGACACGACATGTAAGAAAAACTGTAACTTTATTCGACACAAATCTAAGCATATTGATTTTAGTCTTTTAAACAGATGGACACATGTGGCCATGTTGCATCATATATAATCAAACTACAAATTTTTGGGGAAGCTTGTAAAGAAGTTTAATAAGATTGGTTGTGATAAAAAGGGCTTAAAATAGACATAAAAGTTATTTGGAAAGTAGCAAATATAGATGGAATAACAATGGAGGGTCTAATTCTTAGAGAAGCAATGTTTTGAGGAATATAACGTGAGAGAGTAAATGAGAGAGAAAGATAGGAAGAAGAAGGTGATTTCAGATATATTTTTCTGAATGAAGGTGAATGAGATTGTGTAACTAATTTGTTAATATTGCAATCTAATCTAAACACATTTGTGCTTATAACGTGTTTCACATCATGCAGTTTTTTCCCGTCCATTTCTATCAATCAGTGCTCAGTTTCCTTCTAGAGGAGAAGATGAAGAAGGAGACGATAGAAGAGGTGGTGATTGTAGGAGGTTTAGTAATAGTACAATTTGTATACGCAGGCAACTCTTTGCTTATGAGTTATTTGATGTCACTCGGTCTCGGCCCTTTGACCATTGTCATCTTCTCTACCTTTGCCACTTTCTTTATCCTCTCCCCTTTTGCCATTTTCTTCGAAAGGTTCTGTCTTATAACTTTTGGACATGCCTCCAATTTCTCTTCAGACACTAAATGTTTTGTCTTGTTGTTCTAAAGGAAGCAATGGCCAAATGAGCCCAGCTCGAGGCTGATTGGTAAACTAGTTTTGATCTCCATTTTAGGGTAAGTTTCATCCTCCATTAGTTTTATTCTGTTAAAAAGTATAGAACTTTGTTGAAATTTGCAAATAACATCTTTTCTCTGTAATAAAAAAACAGGGTTACTCTGTTCCAGACTCTGTTTCTGGAAGGAATAAGGTTGACATCACCAGCAATGGCCACAGCGATGCCTAATCTCGCTCCTGGTCTCATTTTCTTCATCGCTTGGATGGTTAGGTGAAAACCCTAAACCTCATTTTGCAACACAAAGTCGACAAAGTTCTGAGATTCTCTGTTCTGTACTTTTTGGATAGGTTAGAGAAGTTGAATATGAGATGTCTGTACAGCAAACTGAAGATCTTAGGCACATTGTTATGCGTGTTCGGCGCTTTGACAATGAGCTTAATGCACAGCGCTTCGATCATACAAGATGAAAAAGATAATGCTTCAATATTCGTGTTTGATCGTGACAGAGTAGTGGGATGCATGTACCTTCTCGGAGCTGTCTTTGTCTTATCCACCAACGTCGTCCTACAGGTAAAGTAAACCGGTACATCATAACCGGTTTGGTTCAGGTTCTAATAGTTTAGTTATTTGCAGGCATCGACATTAGCTGAGTTTCCAGCACCAATATCGTTAAGTGCAATAACGGCATTGATAGGAGTGGTGATAACAACAATGGTGCAGTTACTACAAAACCCGAACACTAAAGTAGTTACAAGATCATTAGTTAGCATCAGTAACCTCGTTGGTATTTCTCTTCTGGTAAGTTCAAATACATCTTTTTGTTTCATTTGCATAGTGGCTGGTTTGTATAATATAAAGTTTTTTTTTTGTGAAATGGCAGGGAGGGATGGTGAGTGGAGCATGTGTTAGCTTCAATGGATGGGCGATGAAGAAACGTGGACCGGTTATGGTATCAATGTTTAGTCCTATCGCTACCGTTATTTCGGTTGGTTTCTCCGTTGTTACATCAGGAGAACCCATTAGAATTGGAAGGTAACTTTGTTACAACCTCTTAGTGTAGATATAAGATAATAATCCATGTTTTTTTATTTGATTTGATCAATGATTTAGCAAAAATGAAATGCAGTGTGGGAGGGATGGCATTGATGTTTATAGGACTGTACCTTGTGTTGTGGGCTAAAGGCAAAGAAGGACTGTTATCACAGTTTGATAGTTTTGAGAGTGAGTTCGACCGTAAGAAGCCTCTCTTGTCTTGACAATCTTTTTATTCTTCCCCTCTCATTTCAATTTTTATTCAAGAATGTCAAAAATTTGTATATAGTTGTAGTCAACATTTTACACTAAGAACATAGAAATATATATATATATATATATATATTCTTGTTTTATATTTGTGTTTTTGGCAGGGCATTGATAGAAGATGATGGATGAAGTCACAAATCATTATCGAATAACAATTACAAGTTTGTGTTTCCATTATGTTACCATTATTTCAAGAGTCAACTGAATATCATAAGTTAAGTATCATTTTTATAAAACCAAATCTAAGTATCATCGGTTATGAAACACAAGATAAATAAAGAAGACCAAATTGTTTCATCAGAGGTCGAAAATACAAAAGGAAAAAAAAGTAGAATTCTGTTTTTTGTTGTGTGTTTTAGTTTTTTTTTTTGTTTTTGGGGTTTTAATTAATAAAACGTTTTTTCTTTACATCAATTGGTAAAACGTTATAAAAAGGGAAAAAAATATTTGTATATTGTCCTCTATGACATGTAATTAATCTAGTGGATGTTCACAGTCATACAATACACATAACCCATAAGGGTAAATTCGTAAAAGGGAATGCAAATAAAAAAAAAAAAACACAAAGACTCTCTCTCTCGTTCGATCTCAAAAATTTCACCGACTATCAGAGTTTTGGATCGGAGATTGGATCCGATAATTCACAGAGAATCCGGTGACGATTTTTGGATCTGTAAACGTCACTCTTCTCCATCTTATCTTGATTCTACTTCGTTTTGCGATTGATCCTTTTGCAGATCCGTCGATCTCTCGAGGAGGCTTTGTGTTGGGTTTTTAGGTTTAGGGGTTTTGATCTCAATTTCAGTTTTCATGGCTTCGACTCCTAACTATCTGCTGGACGATCAAACCGATGAGGATTTCTTCGACAAGCTTGTTGATGACTCCTATTCTCCCACCGAAGCTCACGCTTCATCTTCTTCCAAGGAGCTGAAACTCGACGACGGGAGTGACTCCGATGACGCAAAAGCCTTTGCGAATCTCTCAATCGTTGATGATTCCGTCGGTGATGGAGATGGGGCATTGAATGAAGCAGCAGACGTGGGGAACGATGTTGTGAAGGAGGAAAAGGAAGAGCCTTTACCATCTATTGCTCTGGAAGAAGCTGCCCAAGTTGTCCACAGTGGTGCAGATAAGTTAAGTAATGATGTGGTGAGATCGGAGGTGAATGATGTGACAGTATCTGATACAGTGAAAGAAAGCAGTGCTATCGATGGATCTGGGAGTCCTGGGGTTAAGGAGGTTGATTGGGGATCTTTTTATGCGGATTCATCTGTAAATGATGGACGTGGGTTTGGTTCATACTCTGATTTCTTCACTGAGTTGGAGGGATCTACAGGAAAGGCGGAAGCAGATGCGGCCAGTGCGGTAAACTTAGTATCCAATGATACAGCGAACACAAGTTTTGGTTTAGGTGATTCGACAGGTTTCCAGCAACATCAGGGTGAAGAGAATCTGGATAACAGTCAGTCTTGGGAAAATCAGTATCCTGGATGGAAGTATGATGCAAATACTGGCCAATGGTATCAGGTTGATGGTCATGATGCAAACATGAATTCACAAGAGAGCTATGGAAACTCAGCGAGTGACTGGCAGAGTGTTGCTTCTACTTATAACTCGGATGTTGCTTATCTTAGCCAGAGTACAGCATCTGCAGTGGCTGGCACAGCTGAGAGTGTGTCTACTTGGAACCAGGTTTCACAAGTGAGCAATGGATATCCGGATCACATGGTCTTTGACGCTCAGTATCCGGGTTGGTACTATGACACAATTGATCAAGAATGGCGTTCCCTGGACAGCTACAACCAGGCTTCTCAAACAGCTGGAACTGGTCAAGCTCACTATCAGCAAGTTCAGAATGGCCATGCTCTTACGACTGTGCTTCAAACTAATAACGAGGGCAGCATGTATAATGTTAATGAAATGCAACAGACATTCAAAGTGCAAGAGTTTGGTGTACAGAGCCAACAAGAAAGTTGGGACCAATCTTACTATGCCAACAGTCAGCAGCCTACAAACACATGGCAATCAGAAAATGGAGGTAAGGCTGAGGAGGCTGTAACATCATCAAACTTCGGAGGAACCCAGCAAGTAAATAATTTGTACAGTACAGGACCTGTGGCTGAACAGTTTCAGCCGAATGAGATTGGAGTTCAGAGCTTTGTCCCACAGCATAGGAATGTAGCTAGTGTCACGCAGAAGGGGCCATTGAGTTTCTCAAACGATTTCTATGATAGAAAGAAATCTGTAGATTATAATGTTCAACAGTCATATCAGAGCAATCAGCTTTTCTCCCCAAGTGCCGGAAGATCACCTGATGGGCGTCCACCACATGCGCTTGTCAATTTTGGATTTGGTGGGAAGCTCATTGTTATGAAGGATAGTAATGCCGTTCTGCAAAATTCATCATTTGGGAGCCAGGTTTGTCCTGAAGTGTTATTCTCCTTTAGTTTTTTTTTTAAAACTCTGGGAAGTTAGGCAACTTATTCTAGTTTAACTTCTAATCTTTTTCTATTTGATTCATAGGGAACTGGGGGAAGCTCTATATCTGTCTTAAACTTGGCGGAAGTTATTTCTGGGAGTGCCTCTTATTCAAGTCTTGGGGAAGACTGTTCGAGTTACTTTCGTTGTCTGCATCAACAATCTCTTCCAGGTCCCTTGGTTGGAGGAAATGTTGGAAGTAAAGAGTTTAACAAGTGGCTTGATGAGAGAATTTTACACTGTGAATCTTCCAACATGGACTTTTCAAGAGGGAAGCTTTTAAAAATGCTCCTTTCTTTGCTCAGAATATCTTGTCAGTATTATGGGAAACTCCGGTCTCCTTTTGGAGCTGATGCAACGCAAAAGGTGACTAGTTATGGAGATATCTTATCAGTACGCTTCTTAAGGATATATTTATGTGTTAGAGCTCTCTCATCCATGTACTGTACTGCTAACAGGAAACGGATTCTGCTGAATCAGCAGTCGCTAAACTTTTTGCACTTGCCAAGAAAGATGCAGTCCAAAATGGTGGGTATGCTGCTTTTAGCCAGTGCTTGCAGCAGTTACCACCTGAATCACAAATGCAAGTGAGTATTTAACATATTATCCCATATTTTTCTTGCGAGAGAAAAGGTTCCAAAATAGTCGATTGTTTTGTTTTTTGCTTGTTAACTCATTTGGAAGAGTTTTCTAGGTGACTGCTTCAGAGGTGCAGAATCTTCTTGCTTCTGGTAGGAAATTGGAGGCTCTACAATGTGCACAAGAAGGCCATTTATGGGGGCCAGCACTTGTTATTGCAGCACAACTTGGGGATCAGGTCTTTCCTTGATTACTACAGATTTATACCTTCCATTCTTGTTTCTTAGACTGACTTGTCGATAACGTAAATTGATGCAGTTCTATGTTGACACTGTGAAACAAATGGCCCTTCGCCAGCTCGTACCCGGTTCACCTTTACGGACATTGTGCCTACTGGTTGCAGGGCAACCAGCTGAAGTGTTCTCCGCTGGAAGTACAAATGAAATGAGTTTTCCTGGTCCCAAAAGTACGCCTCAACACCAACCCCAGGTAATACAGTAACCACAGAAGGAAATAAAAACTTCTTACTGAGGAATTCTAATTATTCACCAACAAGAGGCCTCTTGTTCCTCGGTAGATTCCTACTGCCCTGAATAGCTTATTAAATACTTAAACTCCAAAATCCATAAAAGGAAAAACACTTTCATAACCTCTTAGTGCTCTCATAAATTTTTTTTTTGGAACGGCTAGTTCTCTCATGATTAAGATACTAAATTAAACAATATATCTCTACCAAATCATTGCCAAGTAACAATTACCCTGATTAAAGTCAGGAACTGTCTAGATGGTGGGAATACTCTGAAATACTAGATATTTTCTACCACAGGGAACTAGTTCACTCTTCTATTTCAAATGAGATAGTTTCTTCATGCAGCTCAGCCGTGGCAGTTAACTAACAGTGTATCTATCTTTTTCTCTTTAAATTGCAGTTTGGAAGTAGTAGCATGCTTGACAATTGGGAAGAGAATTTGGGTATAATAACTGCCAACAGAACGACAGATGATGAGCTTGTGATTACTCATCTCGGAGATTGCATGTGGAAAGAAAAGGGGGAGGTAGCTCTCTGCCTTGTAGTATGTTTTTAGTTCATGGAAGACTTTATCATGACATGTGAACTACTGTTATGATTATGAATCAGATAATTGCGGCGCATATTTGCTATTTAATTGCCGATAAGAACTTCGATCCATACTCAGATAGTGCCAGGCTCTGCCTTGTCGGAGCAGATCATTGGAAATATCCTAGAACTTATGCAAGTCCAGAGGCTATACAGGTGATTTTTATCTCTTCAGTTTTATTTATCATAATACTAACTGGGATATTCTATTTTGAAAATATCATAAGTAGCCTCCTAATTCCTGAATATATTTATATAATTATCCTCACTTGTTGGTTTGATCTTTCCATGGGCAGAGAACAGAGATATATGAATACTCCAAGACACTGGGAAACTCTCAGTATATCATGTTATCGTTTCAACCATATAAAGTGATATATGCCCATATGCTGGCGGAAGTTGGTAAACTTTCGGCTGCACAGAAGTAAGAAGATTCACTTTTCCTTCTTTTTCCTTGGTTACACTGTATATGGTGGCTTCCTGATGTCGCAGTTCTGTTACTGAATCAGGTACTGTCAAGCAGTACTAAAATGCCTTAAGACTGGCCGATCACCTGAAGTGGAAACGTGGAAACAGATTGTTACATTACTTGAAGAGAGAATTCGCATCCACCAACAGGTACAGCCCACACAACTTCCAGTTCCAATAGAATTACATGAAACTGTTATTTTTTCTGGTTAATTTACATCTTTCAGCTGTCTATTCTTTTGATTGAAAATGTGAAAGAAAAAAGGGACCATCCATAAAAAAATGGAAACAATGCATTTAACAGACCCAGCTTGTCCTTTTCTTTAATGATCCAACTTGACTGGACGTTCCTCTTTCAGGGCGGGTATACTGTGAATTTGGGCCCAACAAAATTTGCTGGACTACTGCGAAACATTATTGATAGCACGGCAAAAGTTGTTGTTGGGGAAATGCCACCACCTGCATCACATTCAACAACAGGAAACCTACAGGTGAATGCGTATCATCATCAACAGCAGGAAGCAGCTAAATTACCATATAGTCAATCGGCTACTACAATGCAATCGTTGGTGCCAACTGCTTCAATGGAAACTATACAGGAGTGGGGTGGGAACGGGAAGGCGATTGCAGCACATTCTAGAAGTGTCTCAGAGCCAAATTTTGGTAGGACGACAGTACAGGTCAATATCACTAGAAAATCTATTATCTTTTTTTTTTTGCTAGCGTCAGATGTCTAGTTTGCGGTAGTGCTCGATCTATCCAGACTGCAATGGTGTTTGGCATGCAATTTCCCACAAGCACACACCTCGGATAAATCTATGGGCAGGAGCCCAAGAGCAATCCATAAGGGTTTAGAAAACCATTGCTTACTAACTAAAAGGTTTGCGTTTCTCTGGTAGGGCCAGCCTGACTCCTCAAAAGACAAAGCTACTGATAAGGTGGCACAGGTGAAATCAGCTGGGAATGTGACAAGCTCGCGATTTAGCCGCTTTGGTATTGGCCTACTCAGGAGCACCGTCGGGAGGGTCTTACCATCTCGGTCATCTAAAGAGGTGCACGTTGCTAAAATGCTTAGGTCGTGATGATGTTTTCTTGAACTTGTTCTAATTTTTTGGTTATTTTTTGGATGAAGGCAAAACTGGGTGAGGAGAATCAATTCTACTATGACGAAAACTTAAAGAGATGGGTGGAGAGAGGTGTAGAACCCCCGGCTGAAGAAGCTGCTCTGCCTCCTCCACCATTAGGAACGTATCAAAAGAACTCATTGGGTTTTGAAAACAAATCTGTCATGAAGAACGAGATGTCTCCTACTAGTGGGAGCTGCAGCAGTGGCAGCCCAACTCCGTCAGAGAGTTATTCGGGAATCCCACCAATCTCACAGGGTTCAAATCAATTCTCAGCTCGTGGACGTAAGGATGCACGTTCAAGGTAAACAAACCATTTGCGACGCTTTAAAATTAATCTTGTAGACTATCCTGGATCGTAAATCATGAGCGCAGTTGTAGTGTCACAATTAGAATGGCATTCATGAGTGTATAAATATAAGCCAAAGGTTTTAAAGTTGAAGCTTTCAGTATCAGATAGGTGTGTACTTTTCTTGATTGTATTTGCTGGTTGTCCAACGATTAGCTATGGTTGTCCGTAGTTGAGTCTAATTGATAAGCTGATGTAAACTTGTTAATGTTTTACTTTAGATGTGCATGACTAGAGTTAAAATCATATTTACTCTCTTTTGGCGCAGATACGTTGACCCATTTAATCAAGGCCGTAGCAACTCTCAGACGATGTTTCGGTCATCTCCTGCACAAACTGCTAAACCACCAATCCCTGCAAAAGCAAATTTCTTCATCCCAGCAGCACCTGCATCGTCTTCAAATGATCAGGTAGCTGCTGCTGAGACCAGACAAGAGGAGTACTTTGCAGAAGAAGCAGCCGCCTCTGCAGAGGCTACACCACCACCACTACCACCACCAAGCCAGTCTTCATTCCAATCCCCGACACAATCTCCAATGACAATGCAAAGATTCCCAAGTGTAGATAACATCAAAAGAAGTGGATCAGGAATAAATCTTAATGGTGACCTTCATCATTCAGGTTCTAGAAGGACAGCCTCGTGGAGTGGAAGCTTCAACAGCTCGTTTACATCTCCAACGGGTCCATCACCATTTAAACCAAGCCCACTTAACAGCAGCAGCAGTAGCTTAGGAGAGGAACTTCAGGAAGTGGAACTGTAAGCTCAAAGTTGTAATATCAGAATGTGTTTGTTGCTCACTGTCACAGGTAGTCCAATCAAATGTTAATCCATGAGTTTACCAATACATAAGACTCCCCGCTTTCAGTCAATGATAGGGGCGATGTGTATGCAGTTTGTATTGTTTGTTTTTTTACTTTTGACACTATAAATTCATTTATTTCTCCTTTTTAACAGACTTCAGAAGCTATACAATAATACACATTAATTGCTCAGGGGTCTGGTTATCAACCTTGTTCACCGTATGTCCGTTTGTCTGTTACATATTCTATCATTAGTTATATTAGGGTAATGGGGTTAAATGACCGATTAATATTTTAATTAGGGTCATATTGTCTAATTAGTATTTAAATTATTTTATTGTGCATATTTATCTTTAATCTAATAAAATTTTGAAATCGGTACCTAAACTTATAAAAAATGATTTTTACGTACTTGCGACCGATAACATTTCATGTAACCGTTAATATTTTTTTTTTTTTTTTTTTTGGTAACTCAGGTGTCCGGAGTTTATTTAGAGGTCCGACTATCCCCCGAAGGAGTCCTGAACCCCAACGGAAGAGATGTTAAATCCGTTGTGGCCAAGACTCGAACCCGGGTGGCGGGCAATACAGCTGTACCTCCTTTACCACCAAGCTACGAGCCTTGGTTTAACCGTTAATATTTGTATGTGATATACAGGTAAATGGTCAATTAGTACCTCAACTAGGGTCATATTGCCAAATCAGTACCTAAATTATTTCACTGTGCATATTTATACTTGATCTAATAAAAATTTGAAATCAACATCTAAACTTATAAAAAACGATTTTTACGTACATGTGACAGACAACGTGTGACATAACCGGTAATATTTGTATGTGATATGCTAATGTGGAAGAAACTACGCCACTTTAATCATGAATAAAATACGCATTAATCAAAGATTAAACCCATGCCTCTCTCAAGTACAAAATATATCATTAACCACTAGTGCTAATACAGAAATTTCGTTTATGTATACAAAAAACAACTATATTACTTTTAAAATTAGAGATTATGTTTCTTTTTTTTCTTCATCAACACCAACAAATATCAAACAACAAAAAAAATCTCAAATAAAAATAAAAATTTATTTTATATCTATAATTTATTTATTTTATAACTATAATTTATTTATTTTATAACTATAATTAATTTATTTTATAACTATAATTAATATATTTAAATATGTATTTTAATATTATGTTAAATTTTTTATTTTTCTTTTGAATTGCTTATTGTTGTTAAAAATGTGTTACATTCTTATATTTATTATTCAGTCGAGAAAATATTAATTTTAATAGTATTAAATATTTTAATATTTTAAAAAGATATATTTAATTTATTATTTCATGTCTTTAATAATCTGATCATTTTCTATTTTTTCTAATAATATATGTTTATGTAATTTTTTTATCATTTTAAAAACTATAGTAATACATTAAACTTATATCAATTGTTTGATTAATGTCATATCAAATAAGCTCATTTAATATAATTATAAATTGTTGAAATTGGTATTAGAAATCTACTTATTAGAAATTAGTATTAGAAATCTACTTATTAGAAAGTAGTATTAGAAATTTAGTTATATTATTATGTTTTTATAAGGAAACAATAGTTCTCCACTAGCATAAGCAGTTAATGCTTGCATTTTCTATGTGTTGAACCTGGGTTTTATCCTTGTTAAGTGTTTCTTTTTTCCCGAATCAGAATGACAATGTTTAGGTTAGCATAAGATGATTCAACCATGAACCGGTCCACTTCAGCATGTTACTGACACACTGTCGGTCGCATGTACGTAAAAGCCATTTTTATGAGCGGTTAATGCTTGCATTTTCTATGTGCTGAATCTGGGTTCGATTCGCGTTAAGTGTTTCTTTTTTCCTGATTCAAAACGACGTCGTTTAGCATAAGATGATTCAACCATGAACCGGTCCACTTCAGCATGTTACTAACACACTATCGGCAGGTACGTAAAAACTGTTTTTATGAGCGGTTAATGCTTGCATTTTCTATGTGATGAATCTGAGTTCGATCCACGTTAAGTATTTTTTTCCTGACTCAAAACGACGTCGTTTATGTTAGTATAAGATGATTCAACCATGAACCGGTCTACTTCATCATGTTATCGACACACTGTCGGTCGCAAGTACGTAAAAGCCATTTTTATGAGTTTATGTACCGATTTCAAATTTTTATTAGATCAGGTACAAATATGCACAGTGAAATAGTTTGAGTATTGATTAGGCAATATAACCCTCGTTAAGGTACTGATTGGCCATTTTTCCATGATTCAACCATGAACCATTCCAATTCAGCATGTTACTGACACGCTGTCGGTCGCATGTACGTAAAAGCCATTTTTATGAGTTCAAGTACCGATTTCAATTTTGTACTAGATCATGTACAAAAAAGTACAATGAAATATTTTGAGTACTAATTAGGCAATATGACCCTAGTTGAGGTAATAATAGGCCGTTTTCCCCTCCAAATGGTTATCCTTATTTTTCTCTTCAAAAAGATTCTTCCAAATATATGAAATTATTGATATTTACTATTAATTCTAGTAGTATTATTTATTTTTAAAAAACTTGCGTATTTTATTCAACTAGAGTTTTATTTTAACTAAAATTTTATTTTATTACATAAACTTAGTTTCTAAAAAATAGAAAGTTTTGCTTTAGAAATGATTAGACAATGATTTATATGAACTTAAAAGTGTATTAATGAAAGTATTAATAATTTCAGTAAAATATAAATTGAAATATTTAATCATTTTATATATAAAAAGAAATTAGATAAAAAATTAAGGATCAATTTGTAAATTTAAAAAAATATTGAAAATAAGATTGTGAATAGTATTTAGGGTATTTCTTTCAAATAACTATTTTTAAGTTCTTGTCATTAAAAGAGTAAATTTCTCTTTTTATTTTGATTTTTTTATATCTTTTAATATTTTAAACCCACTCCCAGAATATGAGTCCATAAATCTAAACAAATTTTAAAGGGTATAAATTTATATTTATATTCTTTAAAAAATCTCTTTGGATGATTTTTTTTTTTAAAAATACTATTTTTGTGAGAATTTTTTTAATCCTATCTTATTTACTCAAATTTGAGAAAATTTTGTTAATATATATTTTTCAAAATAATGCATTATTAAAAATATTTTCCTTTATTTTAAATTTTTTTCTCGAAACAAAGGCTTTTGTGAGATAGTATTAGTAACTACGTTACAACAAACATTTCCTTGACCAAGATAAACGATATTAATAACAAGCGCATATGCATTGTGTTGGGCCTGTTGGCAATCCCTATTCATTTGGTTTTTGTTTTATATGAGCTGTCCATTAATCATTGGACGGATAATTCTGAGTTGCTGGGAATCTATTAAAGCAGGATCATAGAAAATGGATCATGTTTTTAATTTTCAACTAGATTCTGACAGATATATTTTTTTGTATATAAAAAATTATATATAATTATAAATTTTTTGGATGATATAATTTAAGTCTATATCAGATAATTACAGTACCATGACACAAGAATCTAAGAGGATTAATATGTACGGTGATTTAAAAAAAATAATTGCCTTAAATCTAATGATTAAAATTTTTTTTTGATAAGTTAAATTTTTTTGTTATAAATTATTTTTGAGAGATTAAAATTTTCTATTTTTATTATTTTTGCGCATCATATCTACTCTATTAAAATAGAGTCCTAAATTTATCTATCATTGAAAGTTGTCATTTAATTTTGGACTGTTTCAAGTTTGTTAGTGCATATACATAATTTATGTACCATATCAAGTTAGTTAGATATTTATCTTATTAAAATTATATTACCTTTTGTATTGTTTGGAAACATGAATGGCAGTTTAAAAAAAATTTGTTTGAAAACATGAATAGTAGTTTAAAAAAAATTTGTTTGGAAACAAAGATAGTAGCGTTCTTTCATTAATGTCTTTTTAGTAATTTCATTAACATAAGACCCAAAATATTTCAATTGTATATACAAATTTCTATAGAAAGTCCATAAATTTATCATTAAATCAATAGTTTTGGTCAAAATATTTTAGTGTGTATGAATAAACGGATTCATTTAAAAAAAAATCGCTAACGTAATTATATAATATACATATATATATATATATGTATTTATATATATATATATATATATATATATATTTGTATATATATATATATTCAAGTTGTTATAATAACTATATTTTATATTAACTATTTTAAAGATGTTTCCTATTAATTTAATATGTTATATACAAACATAAAATTGTGGTAATTTAAACAACCATATTAATTTGTTAGTTATACACTTTTTCTTATTACAACATAAATATAAGATAATATAGTATTTATATGATCCAGTTAAATATTACATAAATTTTCTTCTCTAATAGATCAAACAATAATACAATATGAACAATTTCAAACATATGTAAACTTATATAAAACAAACATAATTATATATGTTATATATTACAATTTACGATAACACTCATGTGGGTGTTAGACATGGTCATCTAAATACCCATCGACTACAATTTAGTTTTTTCTGAATGTTGGAGTTTAAAATAATTTTACATCCGGATATCATGAATTTACGGACAGTGTCAAGTAGGATCATTCAAGGTCTGAGTAGGTTTGTAGAAACCTAAAAATATCTAAAAACTGTATTTACAAATATCATTAAATATTTTTTTTTAAAAAGTAAAAATAAAAAATATGCGCTTTCCAAGCAATTCAACACCTGAATCTGAATCAGATCTACGTTCATGTAGTTGAAATATCATTCGTTTCTTGTTAAAGTATAGATTTTAAGAGCATGCAATCTAACATAGAGCTGAAATCTGGTAGATCTAAAAAAGGTCATTTTTTTCTCTAGATGAGACGACTCCTCCGTAGATTCCGAAGATAGATCTTAGTGAAGCAAGAAAAGGCCGATCTTCTTAAGCGACAAAACCTAAGCGTTCATCTTCTTTGTCACCGGTTTATGGTTCTTAGCTGTCTGAAAAACTCGAGTTGTGTCTATATCAAGCAATTCAACTCCTGAATCTGAAAGGCCTCTACTTTGAACTGTAAGAAATGTCTTAAAGCTTTGTTTTTTTCTTCAGGATATATTATCATTTTAAAAAACTATATTAGAGCTGAAATCTGAAAGGTCGTTACGTTCTAAAATGTAATATATATTTGTTCTCGTTACGTTTTAAAATAGAATATATATTTGTTCAAAGTGAAAGACTGATACTTGTATTGAGAAATCGTGAACTAAACTTGTAGATCATCATAGGATTAGATGGTTTAGGATTGTACAATTACCTAGATTTCTGATAATTGAGAATAGATTTGTTTGTAGTTTAAAGAACATTGATCTTGCATATGTGTTGTTGGTTTGCTGATTTACTGTTTTATGGTTTAGATTTATTGAGATTTATTAGATATATGGTTAGTTTGATTGGATGGCAAACTGTTATCATTTTTTGGATAAAAACATGATAATCAATACATATTTGGTTTGATTTCAAACGTCTTTTAGCTAGATAGAATAAAGTAGATAGATTACCACTGCCTAATAGATAGAAAAAATAATTTATTTATTAAAAAGTCGGAAACGACTTTGAAAACTGCAAAGCAAATGAAATAGAACAGAAAAACACCAAAAACACCAGTTTCACTCTGCAAAATAATAAAACAATTCGCAGCAAGACACTCACATCACTCCTCTCTGTTTTCTAGATTAGTGAAAACCTCTTTGAAAACAACATTAGTAGTTTTCTTTTGTGGTTTCCCCTCTTTATCCACAATCAAGATTTTCAAACCTTTCTTGGAAATAACCCTTAAAATAGTAACATGTAGCTGTCCATGAGAAAAAACTGGTCTAGGAAGAAACAATCCAACTTGAAACAATGATTGTCTTTGATCTTGTTGATGGTTATTGCAAAAGCCACAACTAAAGGTAATTATATTCTCCGCATCTTGAAAGGAAGTCTTTTATCTGTTGGAGTGATCAATAATCTAGGAATAAAAACGTCTTTACCAACCTTGTGACCAGTTAAGATTCTAACTCCCACCATGAAATCCATAAGTTGTGTAATTTGCAACCTTGTTCCATTCATTAGACCCTCATTAGGATTTATGTTCCTAAGCAACATAATTGTACAACCAATCTTCAATCTTTGACTATGATTTGGTAGTCCAAAAACTTTGATGTTGTTTATTGACCGAGTTAGTATCAGAGAGATCTATATTGTCAGATGAGATATAAACCATTTCTTCGTCTGATGCAAATAGCCAAATTTTGAAAAGGTGTTAGTGTCAATTCATAATCTAAAAATAACTATAGTAAAAGAAAACCACTAAATTACCTTCGAGTTTAGATAACATATGATCATTAATCATATTAATATCCTCATTAGTTGGACATGAGATTGCTCTCTCTTGAAAAAACGTAGGATCTTTCATCCCATTCTGTGAATCAGTGTCTCCATAAATGGCTAGACTTATAGTCTCAATAGGATCGTTAGGGTCCATAATTAGAAACTCTTCTGGAATTTCAACTGACTTTTCCCCATCATTAGCCTCTGATACTTTCCCATCTTCAACAACCAAAATCCACTCAAAAAATTCTTTCAGATATTTTGCCTTATCATTGTGAGATTGTTTGAACACAGTCTCATGTTCTTAGTAAGTTTCAGAACCTTGCAATGTTCCCAAAGATATGATAAGTTCATGGAAGCCAACACAATCTCAGCCCTACCAGCTCCTGTAACCACATGAAGTATTTGTCAAAAATCACCTCCAAACACAATTACCTTTCCACCAAAAAGCTTTTTATATTCTCCATCAGATCATTTAAACCTCATCATCGGTGTTTCATCCTAGATAATTAGAGACGGTTCCTTTATCAAATTAGCTTTATCTGATCCATGAGTCAATCTACAAGTAGTGAACTCATCTGGATTGATCGGTATGCTAAAACGGGAATGAGCAGTCATGCCACATGGTAACAATAGAGAAGCAATTCCGCTTGATGCAGTATTAAGAACTATATCTCCCCTACACCTCAAAGCAACTGATAGATATGTTCCCAAAGAAATGTTTTTCCTATGCCACCAAACCCATAAACAAAGAATATTCCGCCTCTATGTTCAACAACAACACTAATGATCTCATCATAGATATTTCTTTGCTCATCAGTCATCTTTGGAAAATATATATCATGGCTTGGAATTCATCCATATAATAATTTATCTCATCCAATAACAAGACATTTTCAATCGATTTGGCATTGTCAGGAAGCTTTGGCATAGACTCATATAGTGAAAGTGAACTCCCATTCCTTTTCATAAGTTTCTCAATCTCGATTAGAGCATATAATTTCTTGTCATCGACAGACAGTGTAAGTCCTGCCAACATAATACGAACATAAATCTTGAGTTTGATGTGGATTCTAATCAGCTATACTATCTCACAAAATAAATATAAATCTTACTAAAACAATTAACTAACGACACTCAAAGAAACATAGATACGAAAGGGGTTTAATAGAGTAGAAGGGAATATCATGGACTATTGAAACAAAGTCTGTAATGATACTCGATATCTTCAGATAAAAGTTCCCAAGTTTTTTTTCCCAAACCACCTGTAGTTGAGAAAGACTGTATGACGGAAGCATCATAACAAATAGATCACGAACAACGACTTTAGAACTATCATAGCTACGCCTCACCAAGTCATCTATATCCAATGTTCCCGAGCATAACATGCTTCTTTATACCCCTCATAAACCACATCATTATATGTTCTTATATCCTCAAAGCTAGTAGGACCTCTGACATAGTTCAACAAAACTCTCAAGTAATAAGCGCTTTCCTGCTTACGTGGGGCATAATTCATTCTTCCAACGTTGAACCCTTGTTTCTTTTTACTGAACTTCTTCTGACTCTTCGAATATGTATAATAGTTGGGAATCTGAATATATCTAAGAGTCCGAGCGAAAGCATCAACCTTACACAGCTTAAACCATGCCAAGAACATTGTGTTTTCGATGAGCTTATGACCGACAATGTCCTTAATTTTATCCTTCCTTTTGAAGATAATGGTTTGTTTCCTTGGAAGGTGAAATTTTATCCTTCCTTTTGAAGAGATTACATGGTGTACACCGTCATTGTTACAACCTTGATCCCCCTACTAATCAAAGAGAACTGAAAGTTCAGAAAATTATGCATTTGCATAATTTGGCAAACCAGTTACCAGATGCATTCAGAGGTATAAGAAGAGTGACGAAATCATATACGCCCACTGAAAAAGTTCCATCAAGAGTTGTTGTTCCTCAAAGAAAAACTTAAGGAAATACAATGAATAAACCTAGGGTTCATTTAAAGAGGGGGAGACCAATGAGTTCTAAATATAAAAATCCCCGAAAGAAAAGGAAATTGGTTAAGGAAAGTGGAAAGGTTCCAGAAGAACATGATACTAGAAAATGTCTGAAAGAAGACACAAATGAAAAAGATCAAGAAGAACCAAATAAAGATAAGGTCTAGATGACGAGTAGGGAACAGAAAAGTATGAGATTTCTATCAACTACGCCTGAGATAAAAAGTTATGAATCAGAAATAAGATAAAAGATGTTGATGGAATGTTCTCCTTTTCTGTGTCTAAGGAAATATATCATATGTGATGATCCAGATCCAAGATCCATATTGGAATGTATGAAAATACATGATAGGGAGGAGTGGAAGAAGGTCATACAAACTGAGTTACTCTCCCTAAATAAAAAGAATGTTTTTGGACCTATACTCATAACGCATGAGAATATAAATCATGCTGAGTACAAGTATTCGTGAGAAAAGTAAATGAGAAAAATGAAGTAACACGATATAAAGCCATATTAGTTCCCAGAGGTTTTTCTCAGAGACCAGAAATTGATTTTGAGGAAGCGTATTCCCCGGTAATGGATGCAATTACTTTCAGATTTTTGATGAGCTTAGCGGCGTCTAAAAATCTTGAAATGCATCTCATGGACGTTGTGACTGCATATTTGTATGGATCATTGGATAATGATCTATACATAAAACTCCTTGAAGAATTAGATATGCCAAATGCATTGAAAGCAGAATGTAAGGAGATTTGTTCGCTCAAGTACCAGACGAATGTGCTACAATCGCTTAAGGGAATATCCGTTGAGAAAAATATACGTGAATAAAGCGATATGTCCATGCATTTTTGTTAAGAAATTGTCATCTGGATTTGTGCTCATTGTTGTATACGTTGATGACCTGAACATAATTGGAATTCAAAGGAGGTTTGTGATGCACGAACTCATATGAAAGAAGAGTTCGAAATAAAAGATCTCGGCAAGACAAAGTTTTGTCATGGGCTTCAGATTGAGCATCTCTGAGAAGGAATATTTGTGCATCAATACAATTACACGAAAAGGCTATTGAAACACTTTTATATGGATAAAACGACTCCTTTGAGTACTCCAATGATAAATAGATCTCTCGATGTTGAGAGAGATTCTTTTAGGCTTTGTGAAGATAACGAGGAAATATTAGATCCTGAAATATCTTATATAAGCGCTATCGGTAGGATTTTATATCTTGCAAAATGTACAAGACCTGATAATACTTTTACTACTCACCTATTTTCAAGATATAGTTTTTCTCCTACTGGCAAACATTGGAATAGAATAAAGCATATATTTCGTTACCTCCAAGGTACAGTTGACCTAGGATTAATTAATTTTAGAGAACCCAAGTTTGGTATTGTTGGTTTTGCAGATGCATGATACTTATCAGATCCTCATAAATCTTGATTGCAAACCGACTTTGTTTTTACAATTGGTGGAACCGTGTTCTCTTGGCATTCCTAAAAACAAACTCTAGTTGCGACTTCATCGAATTATGCATAGACTATTGCGCTTCACGAAGCATGTCGAGAATGTGTGTACATTAGGTCAATGAGTAACCACATATAAAATGCAAGCGGAATAGCTGAAAAGAAAGAGTGAACGAATATATTTGAAGATAATTTGGCATGTGTCGCTCAACTTAGAGAATGTTATATAAAAAGCGACAGAACAAATCACATACCTCCAAAAAATTTCTCGTACATACGAGAGCTCGATAAAAATAAAGAAATGGACATAGAATATGTATGGTCATGCGATAATCCAGTTGACTTGCTTACAAAAGCTCTTCCAACTACAACATTTCAAAAACACGTATATGGTATTGGAATGCGATGTTTGCATGATCTATGAAGAAAAAGCTATGTCCATTATTCTCAGGGGAAGATTATGTCATTGTACTCTTTTTCCCTCGTCATGGCTTTATCCCTCTGGGTTTTTTCGTGACTAGATTTTTAACGAGGCAGTACGCAATAAAAACGGATAATCAAGGAGGAGTGTTAAAGATAAATATCCAAAATACGGATAATCAAGGAAGAGTGTTTATCCAAAAAATATTTTGTCTTTTTGTAATAACTCGATGACATAAACTGATTATTCCCTTCTATAAGTAGGGTTGTGAGAAGAATAGTAAAACAATAATAATAATCATGCTATAAAGTTAAGGTAACGTGAAAGAATGAAAATGGATCCAATTCCATAAATGATCACAGTAATATTGGTCTCCAAAATTTGACAATATAAAGAGTGTGATGCGTTGTATCAAAACGCCCCATTAGAACAATAATTTAATTTCTTTCTCTCTTTTATTATGCTTCTCCATTTCTTATCCTCTTCTTTTATATATATAACTCTTTAACGAATGCAATAACTTTAATAAATACTTATAAACATAATATAAAATAAAACAATAAATAATAAAATTATAACACGTTATCAGCAGGATCACTCTACTATTAAAATTTAATTATTGTGTTCAGAGAAGGGCCTCCATTTTATTAGTTATGTTTATGGTTACCGGAGTGGGGCACTACCGCCCCCATTATTTATTCGTTAGTTTTAATATTTTCGGAGTGTGGCGCTGCCCCTCGCCTTTATTGTGAATTTTATAATGGTTGCTTAAGGTACCATAGTGGTCCGTATACCACTTAAATATTTAATTTATTATTCATAATAGATTGATTTTTTATCATAATTTAATTTTACTACCATGGTTGATTCACCACTTAATTTATTTACTTTCAAATTTGTTATGGATAATTTGTCATCATGTATAACTAAATATATTATAAGAAGGCATGTTTTTGTTTAAACTAATAAAATTTATAATTACATTCTTATAATTTTTGTATTCAGTTTTCAATTATGTTTTTATTTCAAACGGTCAAAAAAATTACTTTCAAACAGCTAGTTAACCGCTAATGAACAATGTTTTTAAATCTATAATTACACCTACAACTCATTCATTTCACTCCTCTTCTCTCTAAAATCATATTCTACAAAATACTCAATTTCGTAAGAAAAAAAAATATTTAATCCTTTGTTAGCATTTGTAATTGGATTTTTATTAATTACTTTCTATGGTCTATTCGTTGGAGAATTCTCTTCCGAAGAAAATGTGTTTATTTTTATTTTAAGGTTTTATGCATTTGTATTTCATGTAATCGCAGTGCTTTTCATGCACCTCGAATATTTTAATAAAATAATAATTATGTTCTTAATTATTATTTGATTTCAGAAATCCAATGGCAAACATGGAGAAGCTCCAATTTCCCTCTCTAGACATCACTGGTACCAACTACATTTTGTGGGTTACAAATGACGAACTTCATCTTGAATCTCTTGGTTTTTTGAGACCGATAAAGAGAATAATACTTCAACGCCTCAAGAAAAGGCTAACTCGGTGGCCAAATTGACATATTATGGTGAAACGATCACCGAATCTCAAATGCTTGAGAATACATACACCACATTTCACAAGAGCCACTTCACCCTGCAACAACAGTATAGGTTGCGAGAATATACTAAATTTTTGGATTTGATTGTGGCGCTTCTCATAGCAGAAAAGAATAACGAGCTTCTGATCAAGAATCACATGACTCGTCCAACTGGTTCTAAAGCATTCGTTGAAGCAAACACATTAAAGGCAAAAAAAACTAGTGAAGGAAAATAAGCCCTTTCAGGGTCGCGGTTGTGGCCGCCAAAATTACCGTGGACGAAAGTACAACCCACAAGATAGGAAGTCATTTCAGTGGGTCTGTTCTGAGCAATCCCCTAAGGGAAAAGAACACCAAGGAAGTACTTCTCAGAAGCGAGAAGATGCATGATTCATATGTGGTACTAAGGGACATTGGTCTCGTATATGTCGTACCCCTACACATCTTTGTGCTCTATACAAAGAATTTGTCAAAGAGAAAGAAAAGGAGGTAAACTTTGCGGAACATTCGGAGGGTACAACGCACATCGATGCGTCTGACTTTGTGAATAATTTCGACGAGACCGCTATCACGGAAGCTTAAGTCCTTATCATGTGACTCTTGAAATTCCACAATTATACCATAAATAATTATTGTGGAAGATTAATGTATAATTATTGTGTGTTTTTCATCTATCTATGTATAATCATTGTATCTTTGATAATGTATAATATTTTATGAATAATATTATTTTACTTTTGTTAACTCTTTTGTTTGTCTCGGAAATGGACATTACAAACAGAGTATCAATCAAGATCAATGCTAGAGATATTTATATACCAGATAGTGGGACAACACATACTATTCTGAAACACAGAAAATCTTTTTCTGAACTAAAACTGACAAAATATCAGTGTTAATGAAATATCGGGTCCTGCAGACTTTATTGAAGGGATCGGTAAAGCATGTTTTAGGCTACCTAATGGAACAAAATTCTCGATAAATAACACCTTATTTTCTCCAAATTCCAAAAGGAGTTTGTTGAGTTTTAAAGACATATATCTTAAAAGATTTGATACCCAGTCTGCAACTAAAGATGGAAAGAAATATATGTATATTACTCTTAAGAAATCGGAAAAAATAAAAGGTGTTGGAAAAACTACCAAAACTCCCTTCTGGTTTGCATCATACATATATAAGTGCCATCGAATCACATTTGGTGATTAAGGACAATTCTGGTGACTTTACACTATGGCATGATCGCCTTGGTAATTCAGGTACCACAATGATGCAAAAAATAATCGAGAACTCACATGGTCATTTACTAAAATCCCAAGAAATTTATTAGGGGAATAAAATGACATGTACTGTGTGTTCTCTAGGAAAGTTGATTATAAGACCTCGCCAACAAAAATAGATAAGGAGTTACCAAAGTTCCTTGAACTAATTCAATGCGATATTTGTGGACTTATACATCCACCTTGTGGACCTATACATCCACCTTGTGGACCATTCTTTTTTTTTATGGTAATGATCGACGAGTCGAGTAGATGGTCACATGTTTGTCTATTGTCCTCTCGAAATCTGACATTTGCAAGATTTTTATCTCAGATAATCAAACTAAGAGCTCAATTTCCTGATTATCTAGTAAAGAGAGTTCGACTGGACAGCGCTGGTGAATTTACTTCTCAAGCATTTAATGATTATTGTATGGTAACTAGTATTGATGTGGAACATGTTTTTGCTCATGTTCACACACAAAATGGTTTGGCTGAATCATTAATTAAACGTCTGCAACTGATTACCATCTTTGTTACACCTTGATCCTCCTACTAAACAGTCAGAATTAGAGGTCCCCCAAATTATACATTTGCAAAGCATCACAAATCAACTACCTGATGCTTTTGCGTACACTAAAATGGTAATAAAATCACATATACCGGCTGCAAATATTCTTGCTCGTATAGAAATACCATAGGAACGTGGAATAGAAGATAATACACAAGAATCTAAAATACGCTTAGAGCGTGGTAGGCCTATTGGGTCTAAGGATAAAAATCCTAGAAAAAGAAAGGAGACAGAAAAATAAAACACTTCCAATAAAGTAGAAAAGTTGGAAGAAATGAACAATGAGGTCGATGACAATGTTGAACATCATGATTCTGAAGAAAATCATGAGATTTCTATTAATACCTTCATAATAGAAAAATATGGAATCGAAACAAAGTGAATGATATTGATAATTTTTTCTCGTACTTTGCTTCAAAGGAAATAGACGAAGAGAGTGATGACAAAGAACCAAAATCTATCTTCGAGTGTCAAAATATATGTGATTGGATAAAATGTAAAGATGCAATACAAGTCAAACTTGATTCGCTTAACAAACAAGAGGTATTTGGGCCTATTATAATCACCCCTGAAGCTGTAAAACCAGTTGGGTACAAATGGGTCTTTGTTCAGAACGAAATGAGAAAAACAAAATAATGAGATACAAGGCTCGTCTTGTAGCTCAAGGATTTTCTCAGAGACCTGGGATCGATTATAAAGAAACATATTCTCTTGTTATGAATTCAATCACGTTTAGATTTTTGATAATTCTAGCGGCTAGTCAAAATCTAGAGATGCGTCTAATAGATGTCGTTACGGCATATTTATATGGATCTTTGGACACTAATATTTATATGAGAATCCGCGAAGGGTTTAAACTGCCAAAAACCATTAAGTTCTAAATCTAAGGAGTTATGTGCAATGAAATTGCAAAGATCATTATACGACTTAAAACAGTTTGGACGCATGTGGTATAATCGTCTTAGTTAGAATTGTCAAACAGGTTGGCCCGTCCCGTCCCGAACCGCTGCGGTCTTCTCTTCTTGCGGGTCAAGGTGGTCCAGGACCACGCGGGATGCGATCTGCTGAAGGTCTTCCCAATCTCGTCTCGCCAATGTGCACAGGCCTTTCCAAGCCGTCCCGCGGGCCTATACTGTTCTCGATGCAGAAGGACGCTTCAAGCCGATGCAGACCGTTCTAGGCCGATGCAGACCGCTCCAGGCCGATGCAAACCGCTCCAGGAAGCTTGAGGCTGCTCCAGTACATACCAAAGTGCACACCAAATCAAGACAACTGATTTTGTTTTGTATTTATTTAGAATTATCAAAGTTTTTATATCATAAGATCTTGTATTCTTGTAACAATTGAATGTATAAATTGATATGTTAAGTGTGACCAAATAAAATTTTAGAAAAAATCCAAATCATAATAATCATAACAAAAGCAAACAAAAGAAATCTCAACATCTGATAAAGTAAAACACCAAATCAAGATAACATATAAAACTTGCAAATCTTCATCTTCCCCATCAACAATTGACTCAAATGATGGTAATTTCGCTTCTTGACCATCACCATCACCATCGATTTCTTCATCTGTAAATACCAGAAACATTCATTTACTTAGGATTACGGTAATAGTACACTACAAGAAACTATAATGCGAGTTATTTACCATGTGCATAAGATTCGTATCCCTTGATCCAATTTCTCGTGCATATCAGAGCTTGCACATTTTTTGGGAGTAGGCAGCTCCTATATTTGTTAAGAACTCGCGATCCAATACTAAATGAGGACTCCAAAGCCACTGTTGTGATTGACATACTTAACATATCACATGCCGTTGCAGCCAGATCACCAAACCGATGCGCATTATCTTTCCGCCAGTCGAGGATGTCCAAGCTCTGAAAATTAGTGATGTCCAAAGGTGGTTCATCAAGATAAGCTTCTAGAGGTTTTTTTCCACTCACAATGCCACTGACTTTGCGGAATGCAAAAAAATCCTAATAGGGGTTTTTAAAAAAAGATTATCAGAAGAGTAAAAAAAGTTAGACAGAAGGGAAAAAAATTGAAATAGCACTCACATCGTAGTTCTGAAACAGTCCCACTGACGCTGGCGCAGAGGTTTTTTGTGAAACAGTCTCACGTGGCTCTGTAGAAGGTGAGTTATTCTTAGAGTTTTTGTCGTATGACTCAAATAGAGTACTCAGCTTATCACGCAAGTTCTTCAACTTTGCATCACGTGTGATCATGTCAAGCTTCTCTAAACAACATTCAACGATTGAAAGCTTAAACCGTGGATCGAAGATTGCTGCCATTGCAAAAACATCACTGACTTCATCCCAATATTTATCGAACTTCTCTTTCATCGGTGGAACCATGTGTCTGACAATCTCATCTCCACTTTCCTCATTCAATTGAAGCCAATTATGGATCTTCCATACCTGAAAGAAATACAAGTTCGAAGTAGGGTAATTCGAACCAGACATCAAGCTTGTGATCACAGCAAAAGGACCAAAAAAAGATCAAATATTCTGAGCTCTATTTCATTCATCATGTGTGGGCGCCATTTTATAACCCTTCTTATAAAATGTCTCCAAATTAGCAAATGCTTAACGGTACTTGATGGCTCTCTCAAGCATATAGTAGGTCAAGTTCCATCTCGTCGGCACATCCAGTATCAGCCCTGCACTTTCTTCTACACCCGCAGCATCCACACATTTTTGGAACAAATTTTCACGCGTTTCCGATCCTAATACATACTTAACACTTTATCTTACTTTGTGAAAAGAGTCCCCAATAACCTTCAATCCATCTTGAACTATGAGGTTCAGTATGTGAGCTGCACATCTGACATGGAAAAACTCTCCTTCACACAACAAATCATCTCTCAAATTCAGCTGGGATTTCACAATATCTTGCATTAATTCATTACTTGTGGCATTATCTAAAGTGACTGAGAATACCTTCTTATCAACTCCCCCCTCTTTTAGTGAATCTAAGAGCTGAACCGCAATTTCCATACCATCATGTGGAGGTGGTAGAGCACAAAACGTCAAGGATCTTGTTGTTCAACTTCCAATTCCGATCAATGTAATATGCTGTCACACACATGTATCATTCACGTTTCACTGATGTCCACAAGTCAGTCGTGAATGATACTTGTCCATGAAGAATCCCTAATTCCCTCTTCAGTGTGTCTCTCTCACTTTCATATAGTCGAAACACATCTTCTTTTGCTGTGTTTTGAGAAATCGTCTAGACATCAGCATTCAAGTACTTCCATGTCTCTCTCACTTTTTCATACTCCACGTACGAGTAAGGTAGATCATCTTGGACTATTTTCTTAGCTACCAGCTGCCTAAACACGGTATGATCATACTTGCGAGAAACAACTTTCCACTCTGTATTGAGTTGTTGCTGCCTTCCTCGATTCCTTAGGTACATTTTACATCTTAAACGATGCCTTCTTAGCTTACTGGTTCCATGAGAGTTGGAGTGCCATGCATACTCATTCCTAAAATGATTGCATGCAGCTTTCATCGTTCCATTGGGTTTATGCACCACCTTGAAATCAACCCATACATCTGATCTTTGCCTCTCTTCTCTTTCATCTTCACCGAGTTCATCCCGTTCACCCACTTCTTCATCCAGTTCATCGTCAAAGTCCGGTATGTCCTCTGCGACCTTCTCTTTCTTCTTTTGCGACTTAGCAGGCACGGACTTAGCAGGCGAGGACTTAGCAGGCGCGGATATTGTCATTGTCTTTCTACTCCCTCCACGAATCAAAGACTTCATATGAACAGACTTGTCCATGCTACACACCTTATCGGACGAGCCAATGCTACCATCTATAGTGGTTTGTCTATGAGGCTTTGTTTTTTGGGTTGATGGGGTGATTTCAACATCAGATTCATCACTTTCATCGCCAATACTGATAAGCTTTCTTTTGATTCGTTGCTTCTTTCCGTCAACAACAGTTACACCACCTTCTTTCAACTGACTAGCGACTTCCTCCTCTAAAGCAAACTTAGCCATGAAATTATGAGTTTCCAAGTCCACAGTATTTAGAGGGACAAAGTTCGGATCAAAAGTTAACTGATCTTTTGAGTCGTCCTTTGATCCCATGGTCTCTCTCCCAAGTCGCGTGTGATGAGGGCTTGTTTTTTAGTTTCAACGACAACTAACTTAGGTGATTAGGGCTTTTTTTTTTGGTTTCGACGTCAACTAACAGTCCTATATGCTCATGTGTCTTCGTCAAGAAAACATCATCTGGATTTTTTTATCATTGTTGTATATGTTGATGACCTAAATATTATTCGGACTAAATAAGAAATACAAAAGGCATCTGATTATTTAAAAGGAGAATTTGAGATGAAAGAGCTCACACAGACAGTATTGTCTTGGCCTTAAATTGAGCATTCTCAAAAGGGTATATTTGTACACCAATCTACAAATACGAAAAGAGTGTTGAAACGATTCAACATGGACAAAGCAACTCCACTCAGTACTTCTATGGTCGTCAGATTACTTAATATTGATAATGATCCCTTTCGACCACATGAAGAAAATGAAGATATACTTGGTCCTGAAGTGTCATATTTAAGTGCAATAGGAGCACTTATGTATCTTACAAACTGTACTCGACCTGATATTTCGTTTGCCATTAATCTTTTGGAAAGGTTCAGCTCATCTCCTACACAAAACAAATTAGAGTGGGATAAAACATATCTTCCGATATCTCCAAGGAACAATTAATTTAGGATTATTATATCCTAAAAACTCAAACGGAGAAATGGTTGGCTTTGCAGATGCACGATATTTGTCTGACCCCCATAAACCTCAATCACAAACAGGGTATATCTTCACAGTTGGAGGAGCTGCTATATCATGGCAATCCCAGAAACAAACACTTGTAGCCACGTCCTCGAACCATGCTGAAATTATTGCTCTCCATGGAGCAAGTAGAGAATGTGTTTGGCTTAGATCAATAAGTCAACACATCGTATCAAGTAGTGGGCTCAACATCAACTCAAAATCGACCATCATATATGAAGACAATGCAGCATATGTCGCTCAAACAAAAGAAGGATATATCAAAAGTGACCGAACAATATTCCACCGAAGTTCTTCTCATATACCCAAAAACTCGAGAAGAATAAAGAAATTGAAGTGAGATATGTTCGATCTTGTGATAATGTAGCAGATCTTTTTACGAAGTCGCTACCCACAACACCATTCAGAAAACATGTTTACAACATTGGAATGCATCATCAACAAGACCTGTAATGATCGTATACTCAAGGGGAGCTTCTAGTTGTACTCTTTTTACCTTATTATGGTTTTTCCACTAGGTTTTCCAAGAAAGATATTTAACAAAGCAATTGAAGATATACGATAAAAGACATAAGATGTAATGGTCTCCAAGGGAGAGTGTTATAAAAGTCAAGGTAACGTGAAAGAATGAAAATGGAGTCAATTCCATAAATGATCACAGTAATAATTGTCTCCAAAATTTGCCAATATAAAGAGATGTGATGCGTTGTATCAAAGCGCCCCTTTCAAACAATAATTTAACTTCTTTCTCTCTTTTGGTATTCTTCTTCGTTTCTTATCTTCTTTTATATATGTAACTCTTTAACGAATGCAATAACTTTAATAAATACTTGTAAATATAATATAAAGTAAAAAAAATATAGAATAAAATTATAACAAATCACAATTTTTACTTCTTCACGTACAATTCTCTCTCAAATACAAAACATTACCAAAGAAGAATATATATATATACAACAATAAACTCTCCTCTTATATAATATACAACAGTACTTGTTTTTATTGGATTTATGGTCTCAATTGTCCTAGACACCATAAGCAACAAGACGCATAAACGATCAGTGAATATTGGCCCATGGCGCGGCCCACATATAAAGGACCCATCTCTGTAAACCGACAACCCAAGAACGTGAAACCCGTTTTCTCCTCCGGATATGTCCTCCCGTGCGCTGCTATTGACCCTTACCTCGACGCTATCGAATGCAACTCACAATCATACACCAACAATAACACATTATTGTATTACGAGTGTCTAACACAAAACTTAGTAATAACTTAATTGGATACTATCATATAGACTTTTAGTTATCGTCATTTTTAATATGTGATATTTTAATAATGTACTAGATGATTACTTACACGCATGTGCGGGGTAAATTTATATAATGGTAATCATTGAATAGTAATTTTGATTGTTTAACCATCACGTCAAATTCCCAAATGCATGGTCACTGGCCGTCAATATAAGGTTGATTAATAGGATCATCTTTAATGATATATTTTTCAAAACTTATTTATTTTATATATGGTTCAATGATATCTTCTGTATGTTATAATTTACCTTCTCACTTTCTGAATAATTATATTTTTGAAATGATATAATCAAATAACACTTGAAATCCACGCTTGCAGAGAATGAAAATTAATTATGTATACAAACTATTTATATATATTATTATTTATACTAAGTTCATTTAGGTATTATACAATAATAAATATAATGAATAATTAAAAAACGAATAACTATTACGTCTATAATTAAATTAGAGTAAACACATTAATAAAAACAATCCCTCTTTTTATTTACAATAATTTTTGTTCAAAATAATCATTTATTTATTTTATATGATATATAATTAAATTAAATGATATTGACATAGATATATAATATATCTTAATATAAATATTTATTAATTGAGGATTTATACTCAATGCAATTTTTGAAATTAACATGTTTATGTATTATATTTATGATATATATTTTAATTTAAATGATACTTACATAAATATATGTATATATATGTATATTTAATCTGAATATATATTGATTTATGAGAGATTTCTCTTCTATAAAACACCTTGTAATATTGATTTATCAGAGCTTTCTCTTCTATAAAAAAAATATTATGACAAAATAAATAATATATTAGATTTTAATAAATAAAATTAAATATATTACTGTTTTAATAAAATTGTTTATCAATAAATTATTTTCATTTAAAGTTTTTTGTTTTTATTTGTGGTACATAATATGAGAAATTTTCTTTCAAGTAATTTTATACTATATATATATATATATATTATTAAAACTAGAGATTAATATGACATGACATAAATTTACTTAAAATAAGGTTTCTCTTAAATTATGCTGATTTTTTTTAGTTATGGTGTAGAATATGAAATAATATTTTGTTATATTTTTTATAAAAATTTATGTAAATTTAAATTATTAAATTACATACTAAAAAAATCTGATATAACTTGTCATCATCAAAAATATGTATCTTTTATATATATTTATGCACACATATGTTCATTTTGATTACCCATTGGCTATAACCAATAGTCAATAGACATGATATTTATAGTTTCTTCTTCAGAATTAAATCTTTTTTATTCATTGACTCAAATCTTTAATTATTTCTATGAAATTTCTTAAATTACCACATTCCTAATACCATTGTTATGTTTATTTTAACCACATTTACTCTTAATTTTTAAAAGGTAAATAGACATTTATAACTCTAAGCTTAACTAATCTAGATTTATAATTTAAAATTGAGGGGTGGACTTTTGGAAGGTGTGATTTAGAATTTTAATAAAAATCCTTAAAATTTAAAATAAATAAATTTACAATAGTTTCAGTAAGAATTTTTGAAATGCAAAAAGAAAATTTGAAAAACAAAATCAAACATAAAAAATTCAAATTTGTTTTATAAAATAGTTCAAATTTGAAAGCGTATAATTCATAAACTAAAAAGTTTTTTATTTATTTATTTTTCATATTTATATTTATATTTCTATGAGGAGAAAATTACTTTTCCTCTTTAATAAAGAAAGTATTTTTGAAAATGTCTATTAAATGAAAGTAAACATGAATTATGGTACAAAACATGTGGTAAACTTGAAGTTTTCCAACGATTTTTAGCATTACAGAAAATATGCCTTATTTCAAAATGTAATATGAATGAACTTTATGTCCATATATATTAAAACTATTAAGATTACATACTAACAATGTGATATGCATGTATCATCATTAAAATTAAGATATAGATTTTTATATATAAACATAAAACTTGATTTTGATTACATTTTTTAATAATTCATGATTTGACAAGTGTTAAAAAAAATTTCATTCTGAATAAGAGATTTTCTATATTATATTAAATGTAATTGGAGAATTAAGTAAACAAATAAAAGAATATATTAAATTTATGAAATTTAGAAGAGACTATAAATACCACGTATATTGGTTTGTTAAGTATCATAGGTCTATTGGTTATATCATTATAGCTACGATTAAGAATGACATCAAAGATCGCATTCTTCTTTCTCCTTGCTGTCGTTATCATTTGTAAATCTCTCTAATCTCTCTAGCAAGCCTTTTACTAAACATGTTTATTGGATTCCAAGTTTAAGAATGAAATATTTGTTTATGATTCTTCTTTGGCATCAATGTTCTTAATTAGGTGCAACGATGGTGAGTGTTCCGAAAACGGAAGCTCAAAAGTTGATTCCTTGTGCATCAAATAAAAGTTGTCAATACCTTCATTGCGACAGCGGAAGCTCAGGTCAATGCTTAAACAGTGAATGCAAATGCGTTTCAATGACTCCTCAAACTCAGCCGTGCAAGGTGGCACGTGACTGTGATTCTGTTATAAAACTTCCATGTGTCTCGGGATATAAGTGTTTGAACGGCTTTTGTACTTGTCCTCATTAATGCCTAATATCATAAACATATGCATATTTCTTATTTTTACTATCGTGAGAAGATTCTCTCACTCTATACTAAATAATAAGAACTAATTTAGAAAGTCTATCACCATGTATAAGTCAAACAAATACAATCCACCAATAAAAAATGACATCTCATCAGCTTATTCGTTATAGTTTTGTCCATATTTTTAAAGAGCTCAAGTGTTGGCCCAATCATATGTTAACTCTATCAACCTAAGACGACACATCAGCTTCATATTCTTCTCTCGCATCAGAAAATAAAGACGTTTTGCCCTTTCTCTGATTCTTATCAGTTACGTCATGCCCCCACTCCTTTGTTTTCTTATTGCAACATTTTAGAATGATGCAACCGTTGCAATTCCCTCCTTCTCACCTTATATAAACCATTGTTTCCCTGCTATTACCTTTGCAAAATCTGTTACTCTGTTGTGGTCCTGAGATTCATGGCTCAACCATAGGTTCACCACACAGCCCAAAACGACCATATTGAAGATACCAGCGACATAGGTCCATTCCAAGGATCATATCTCAACAACCATAAGGGGTTTCACCGTGAAACCAATTTTCATGGTATCTACACTCAAGAAGGATTCTTTTCTAATTGGAATCATACCCAAAGCTATCCATACAAGGAAAATATGTTTTTTACAAACCAAAGGTTTTTCAGCTTGTCCATATGCGAGTACCGGCCTTTAGAAGAAGATTCAATCCCAATGAAGGAGCGGCAAGAACCAAAGCCAGTCATAGGCTTCAATATGTATCTATTAGCTTTCAAAGAAGCCCATAATGAGGAGAAATGACCACGGAGATTAGAAGATAAGATCATTTTCTCAAAACCGACCAAATAGAACAATTATGGAAAGATTGGACAATCTTTCGGTTTGATCATTTACCAGCCAAACAATTCCGACAAGAGGACTTTCTCAACAAAACAATACTACTAGAAGACCAGTCTAACCAAACATGAGTTCATGCCATCATCTTTGTATTTGTAGTCAATTCTTTGTAATTCAAATACACCAAGAAATTGAATTCTAAGTGATTGTCCTCCATATTTTGCTAATATATGTCAACCACATGATTTCTTTTTATATATAATCTTACACATTTTAACAAGAACGTATTACAAATAAATCACAATAATTAAACTAATAAAAGAATGTGGAAATAATGTAACTAAGCTAGGATAAAAAGTAAAACATGTAGTACAGTGACTGATAGTTAAGTATATAGAAAATATTTTGAAGTTGGCTTAAGCATCTCGAGGAGCGATCCAATGTTTTCCATTGACGAAGCTCTTAGCTATAAAAGGATGAGCCGACTCATAGTCCAAAGCTCTGGCCCATGACACACCTGTCGTCGCTGCTGCTCCTGGCCCATAGCAATTGTACACTCCGAAAAATGCCGTCCTGGTTTTTGATATTTATGGATTAACTCAAAGTCATATATTTATTTTTTAGGTAAAAATATGTGTGTAATCAAATAATACGTACTTGCTTTTATTGGATTTATGGTCCCAATCGTCCCAGCCACCATGAGCAACAAGAGCGTCGAAGTAGGTGTAAGCATAAACGATCCGTGAATATTGGCCCATGGCGCGGCCCACGTATAAAGGACCTGTTCCCGTTACTCTACAACCCACGAACGTGAAACCCGTTTTCTCCCCCGGGCATGTCCTCCCGTGCGCCGCTATTGACCCGAACCTCGACGCTATCGAATGCAACTCACAATCCTATACCAACAGTAACACATCAATTATTTTATTATAAATGTGGTTAGTGATATGTATTATTAAAGTTGAAAGTTTAGTTGCTGTATTGTAATATGTAATTTGTACTAAAAAAATATGTTGTAAAAACTATAAATTTATGTCGTGAGTTTAAGGTAAATAAGATTACCATTTTATTTCCAATAATTTATTAATTCAAGTCATAACAAATATATATTCAGTTTTTGTGTGCTTACTTTATACATGGAGCGGCCGTTACCGAAAATAAAGTCGATAGAGCCTTCAATGTAACACTCCTTGAAGTAATGACGTCCAGCATCGTCACATAAAGTGTCTTGAGCACCGTAGAAACCGCAGCCGGAAAAATAAGCTTTGTCGCCGGAGATCCTAAATGCCACCGCCTGCCACCCTTGCATTCCCGGCATTGGCGCCGGCGCGGTATTCTTCACATTTTATAAAAAAAAGAACCAAAATATTAAGACTCACATTTTCATAATAAGGAAAAATAATATTCAAAGTCCTATGTTTTTGCATAAGAACTGGTACCGTACCGTGAAACTAATGTTTCTAGCGGAGAAATAATTAGCGTAGACTGTGACGGAAGCGGTTTGATAAGTACGTAACTGCTGACCGTCAGGACCACGGTCGGAAGCACGATCGTGCCACTCTATTACCGTCACGTCTCGACCAGCTCCTTTAAACGTTATGTACGGTTTTGTCGCTGGAACCACCACTTTCTCTCTGTAAAAAAATGTACATACGAACAAAACAAATCTCAACTCTTAGCTAGCTTGCATGTGTGCATGAAACAAAAAAAAATAAAGGTAACAAATTCATCAAGAATTGGCTGAAAAAGAAGGATTATAAATACCGGTAATATCCGGGAGCAATCTTGATAACCACACTCATGTTATTGTTCTTTGGTATGGAGTCCACAGCATCTTGGACCGAACGAAACTGAGCGTGGCCGGTAAGTGAGACGGTGATGACTTTGTGACCTGAAGGACCCACCCATTTCCGATGGTGATGATGTTGTTCTTCCGTGGAGTTTGAACACGCTGCAACAAATGAAAAACGAAAACATAAGCAGTGGAATATAAAAAATAAGAGAGAAACTGAAAGGAGATAACTAAGGGAACAAGTAAAAGATCTGAGTTGCGGCGCCATATTAGAGTGTGGGGAGAACGAAGATGGTCGCACTAAGCAAATTGTGATAAGGAGGAACTATGGGTTTTATACATGTACTAATTATAAAGTGGTCCTTATATGTTTTTGAGTCTCAACGGTCATATCTATGTGGTGGAGTGAAGCCACCATTGGCAAAGAACAAGAGTCTATAAGTTTTTTTTGTCTTCATATGTATTAGCTTTTACTGTTTAATTTTAGCAAAAAAAAAAAGCTTTTACTGTTTAAACCAAGAAATTGAGTCGTTTAATTTAAAAAATTTAAAAGTGGCCTGCCTATATTTTCGTGTTAGGTCGCTATTTCTATTTGGAATCAAGTGTTTGGCGAGTTATTTCAGATTTTGTGTTTAGGGTTTTTGTCTTCATTTTAGATTCGATCACTATATAGTATATCTAGCTTGTTGTAATATATTAACAGGAGCCCATGATTTGTAATATTAACTGTGATGAATTGTTTATTCCATAGTTTATATGTATAGTAATCTCTTAATTATATTGGAATGCCCATAATTAAGTATAATATCATTTGGAGCAGGCTTAATTAGCCACAGTGTAACATGAGGAACCCACTCCCAGTCACTCCCTAGTAGGCATTATATGGATAATAATACACATGCACTTGACCAATGATAATAAAACGGTCGTATTGAATATTGGTGATTTAAAAGTTCAAAACAGTAAACCAAGAGCTCTTGGCCTAATGGTAAAGAAACTCTAGTTGGAGTATCCGTCCTGGGTTCGAGTCGTCTTGGTCACCTTCCCGCATATAACCGTGCGTGCCCGGATAGAAGGCCTCTTGGGGATTAGTATGGACTTACCGTCTGGGATCCCCACGGTTAACAAAAAAAAAAAAAGTTCAAAACAGTAAATATTTATGAAGGCAAAACCTGAAACGGTTAAGCAAAAATGGCAAAATAGGAGGGAAAGAAGAATGGGCGAAAGTAATAATAAGAAACATTTAATAGTATGTTAGTGCGGGTCACACACACTGCTGCTATAAGCGTCACGTGAAGCCATTTTGGTCCCACATCCTTTTGAAAAGTACCACTCATCCTTCATCAATCGACCACAACCTCTCAAACCTATAAATTTTCTGAACGTTGGAGACTGTTCCCAACCTTCTTTGTACATCGGATATGGGGACAATGCATGTACATATTTCTGATTCGGTTCATTAACATATAATGTATATATATTTGTCAAAATGTTAAATTGCTGTTCAGGTTCATTAACCTTAATTTAAGATAAAAGTAACGGTAAACCTTATGAAACAATCAAATGCTAAAATTTAATTGGCATTCAGAAAAAATAAGTTTTGGTAGAATAGTAGATGTTTCGGTTATCACTTATCATTTCAGGATCAAAATACTAACACCATGATTAAAAGAGAGTGTATAGGGGGTTTCTTAAGATGTGGGGCTTATGAACATTGTAAGAGTCGGTTACAAAAACTATAAAATAAGAATCGATTTTTATGGGTTTTTTATATTGTTCACGAACCCCACTGACACGTGGCAGCTTACGATTGGTTTATTTAAAAAAATAAAAAAAAATTAAGAAACTCATTTAGATTTTTGGGTTAATTATGTCCTAAGAGTTGAGGACGTGGATATCTGTTTTACATTGATTATATGTAGATAAACGGGACAGATATAAGTTAATTATATATATATATATATATATCTTAAATGATTAATAATTATGAAAATAAACTAAAAAAAATAATTAATAATAAAGTTAAAATGAATATATAACGGGCGTCAGAAAACCAAAAAAAATATTAAAAAGGAATATTACAAATATTTTTTCTTATTTTGATTTTGATTAACCTGAATCATCTCTCATGAGAGATCCAAATTAATTTTCAATAGAAAATGTTGTCGATTGATCGATCCTCTCTCTGGATATATGAAAGGTCGTAAGCTAGATTCATATCCGTGTAAATTTTTGGAATAATGTAATTTGGTTTAGCAAAAAAAATGGATAAATCTGAAATGTGTTGGCATATCAAACTCATTTCATTACCACTCAACCATAAGGTTCCAGACATTTCTTTTCTTCTTACGTTTTTACATTGTAGTGAACATATATATATATGGTATACGTAGGGGTATTTAAACACCAGTACATGGTACATCTAATTAGTCTCAGACCCGGCTCAAAGAAATTTTGGGCCCATGGCGAAATGGTTAAAAAAAAATTTACATGTATATATGATAAGTTAAAAAAAATTGGGCCCAGTCGAAAAATAATTGGACCCATATTTTTACAAAAATGAGACTATTTTCAAAATTATTTATGCAAAAAATAATTGGGCCCTAGGCCCATGCCCCCTTGGCCACCCTCCTAAGCCGGGCCTGATTAGTCTAAGCGCTGATCAAATTCAAAAATGTAATACTCCAAACAAAACAACATGAATTTTTATCCGCTGTACAGTTTACATATAGCTTATATGAAGCTGCCCCTGACTTCCGAAAGTCTGTTTTGGAATTTTTCATGGGTGGCTCAATGGGACCCAAACTTGTTTTTTCACATTTTTCCAATGTCTTAAATAAGAAATGATTTGTCTTTAGTGAAATGATATCAATAATTCATTTTTCCTTTACTGTTTTGTTCACTTTTTCATGTAAAAAAATAAAGTTAGAGAATATATTTTTTGTAATTCACATATGCTCTCATCATGAGGAAATTATAGTTTTCAGCAATATGTTTGTTAAAATGAAAAAAAAATATATATAGTAGGCCCATCCTCTTCATTGTCTTAAAGCTTACAGTAGCCAGCCAAGGCCCATCTTGTCTAATAAAACCAAAACACAGAAAGACCAAACTTTTCCCGCGCCATGAGAAACCAATTTCCATCTCTTCTCCCTCTCTCTGCTTTTAATATAGCTTTCGTTTCCGTTTACTATATATAGTCATTAGGATAATTAGTTCTGCATTTCTACTGCGTTCCCGTTTTGTAAGCAGTTGTTAACTCCACTTTCTATTATTCCCATTTGTAAGGTGTCCATGACTCCATTTGCTTCTGTTGTTTAGTTAAGTCAATGAAAAACATTAAAAATAAAAAATAGGTAGTCAAAACTACATGTTGTTGTTACAATTTTTTACTTCTCTTTGGTCTTGAAGAGGGACCTTACCATAATGCCTATCTTTTGAATGGGTTTGAGCTCTAGATTTTGGATTTCTAATCTTGTGGCTTGCACTCAAGACCTTTCTGGATGCTTGTACATTTGCCAAAGTTCAGGTTAGAATATGCCATTTGATGCTTCTTTTTTGGGGGGTTTTAGACACAAAGGTTATGTACCAAAGTTCAGGTTAAGGACATAACTACCTTAGGGAGCTTCTTGAAACAATGATCCAAGATCTACCTTTGGGAGATGCTGATCCTGATGGGCATACTATGAACAAAGTCTAAGAAAATTCTTCAGCCAATCAAAAAGTATAAAGTATATTGTGTCAATAAATAAGACTAGATATTTTGAATTCAATATTAACGATTGCTAAGAATATATATATGAAAAGCAGGAAGATTAAGGCAAGAACATGTTATTTAAACACATTTCAGGAGATCTCTAGTTGCATGAATCTAAGAATATTTATCCTGATTTGTGTGGTTGGTTTCTGCAGAAAGTTGAAATGTTTGAATATTTCACTCCCTGAAACAAAAAAAAAGGGTAAAAAGAGAGAGAGACCTGAGAAGCTAATGCTACACAGCTTTTGAGCTTCAGCTACAGTTTCATTTGTATATGCTTATGGTGTAAGTGTGTAACAGTTTTTCTTCTTGAAGAGATCATTGAGATTACTAAACCAAATGCAAACCGAAACAACTTATAGCCAAATGCAAACCGGTTTAGAGTGTTACACAATCGTTAAAAAATGTCCGGTTAGAGCTGAAAGGAAAAAAAAAACTGCATTAATAATGACGATGGTGTGTTGAATCCGTACTAGAACTATAAATGCAATCATGTGTGGAGCCAATCTGTCTTCACATGCAACTGCACGTGTGACCTCTGCAATTGCAACTTCATCTTTCACATTTTAATATACTCCCTCTGTTTCTAAATAAGTGTCACTTTAGCTTTTTCTTTTTGTTTCAAAATAAGTGTCACTTTGCATTTCCAATACAACTTTTCACATATAATCTCTTTCTTACCCTTTTAGATAACCAATAGATGTTTTTTAAAATCATTTTTATTCAAATAATTGAACATTAAATAAGGGTACATTAGTATATTTTTCCATTTTCTTAATCTCCGTGAAAAGTGTCAAAGTGACACTTATTTAGAAACGGAGGGAGTATTTTTTTATCGATCTATCTATCTATGGATTTGATCCTCTTCCCAATGTCAAATGCTCCTTTGGAAGAATAACAATATTCATAAGACTATAATATAAAGTAGTAAGATGTAGATTAGATCATAAGTTCTGCAATTTTATCTTATTCAATCATAACTCATCATAAGTGACAATGAAAAAAAGACCTGACCACCATCATCACCATTATCATCATCATCATCATGAATTCATCATGAGCATTACAAGAAAGTGGAAAACATTATAGATAAGAATGTGAGTTTTCATAAATTTTCTGCAGTGGAAAATTTACAGATTGCTAACACCTAAACACTTCCACACCACAGTTCAAATTTCTACATTCAATGCAGGCAGCATGGACAAAGAAACAATCAAACAAATGAGAAAATTAATCTTTCTTTTTTAAGCTTTCTACAGTTTCAGTGTCTATCACCTAGAACAACACCCACCTTTCTTAGACTCTCCCTCGGATGGAATCACAACTTTCTTGCCATTGCTAAGTGAGGCAGGATCTTGCTTGTTCAACTCCTGTGAGCTAATTACTTTCCTGCTCAGTATGTTGTATATTTCCTTCACAACGGTCTCGAATGCAGCTGCCACGTTTGATGAGTCCAGAGCTGATGTCTCCATAAAGAAGAGTCCCTGCGCTTCCGCCAACGCCTTCCCTTCTGATGTTGGCACTTCTCTTATATCCTTCAGATCCGACTTGTTGCCCACCAGGATCGTCACAACGTTCATATCAGAGTGTGCTGCAACAGTTTTTGCATTGAGAGATCATTTAGTAGAAGATAAGAAAGAAACTGGAGTTACTGTGTCTGTGTGTGTGTGTGATGTTTCTTACTGTGCAGCTCGTTGAGCCATCTACCAATGCTTTGAAAAGTTTGCACTCTGCTGATGTCGTAAACCAGAAGAGCTCCAACTGCACCTCTGTAATACGCTGAAGTGACTGCTCTGAAACGTTCTTGACCTGCTGTGTCCCATATCTGAGCTTTGATCTCTTTTCCATTAATATCTATCTTCTGTGTCTGAAACTCCACTCCAATGGTCGACTTTGAGTTGGGATAGAACTCATCCCTAGCAAATCTTGCGAGCAAATTTGATTTCCCGACAGCAGAATCACCTATTAGAACAATCTTAAAGAGGTAGTCTTCACTCTTGTTGTCCTCAGAATAAAAAGCCATCTCCTCGTCAATACCTCCTTCTACAGAAGCATATCTTTACCACTGCCTTTTAGCCCCGTTTACAAAGCTAAGAACAAAACAAAGTGGAAAGGTGAAGAAGAGAGAAGACAAGAATAAGTAGAGTTGGCAAAGGAAACTTCAGGAGCAGGAAAAGATTGAGATCTAAGAGTTAAGAATAGCATACGTAAGAGAATCTTTTTTTAAAATCACCTGTCTAGTGATGTAGCTTCCTAGAAGGTTCTGTGGAGCTACAAAGTTGACTAAACTTCAAAATTTTCACCTCTTCCACCGCCTAAGAAAGTATATCACACGAACAAAAGGTCAGTACTTATAAACGCATTCTGGATCTAAAGTAACCAATACAAGTTACCTTATCTGAAAGCTGGATCTGACCCTTTACAAACTCTTACAGGATATTACTATACAAGATAAGTAAGCGTGTGTACGCCTATAAGACAACAAGTAAAGCCAACATTAGTAGTGAGATCACCCTGAGAATGTAAAGTTAAAAGTCGGTGGGGAGTAACTATTCACAAGGCATAAAAAGCCTCCAATAGGAAAGAAAGCAAAGCAATATTCTCTCTATCAAAAAGATTGAAAAAGACAGAGTTCAGACAAGTGCGGGCCCTAAGTAATCAGCACTACTCATCAGTGGAAATCAGCAGTCTTGTCCTAAGGTTCACACTTTAAGATGAAAACAGCAAATGATTGTTGCAGGTATACTTTTCTGCATGAATCAGACACGGAATGATGAAGGGAAAGTAGGCAACATTTTCCTTAAAACATATTTTGTAAGTAACAAAGAGAATTACAGAGACCAATGCCACAAAAATTGAAACTTTACCTAGTAAGAACCAATGTTAAAGAGAGATTTGGAGGTTTCTTTTCAGACAAAACAGAGCATGTAATAGAAAATCAAAGTAAGAAAACAGAGTTGGAGAGATCACAAGAGATTCCCGTCAAAATGTAAGACGAAGAAGACGCTGATCGTCGCAAATTCAGAACTTTCGCAGACCCATTTTACGTAATGAAACAGAAGAACAACATATACAAAGATAATCACAAGGTGGGGGGTAAACATGTGTTCTCTCTCTTTGTGAAATTGAGGAAGAAGATAATAATTACCTTTTGTTGTAACAACAACGGTTTAAGAAATTGGGTGGATGAAGAGATGGATCCCTAGAGAGAGGAGAAACACGAAGTAAGATCCCTAAAGCGGAGTCGATCCTGGGAGATTCCACGCTTCTGCTATGAAATCAAAGAGACTTGTTGCAAGGCAATAGAGGGAGAGAGACCGCAAAAAGTTTCCATTTTTGGTTACGATAAATGGGCTGAGAAGAAATAACATTTCGGCTCTTTATTGAGCCCATTTACTTCTTTTACCGTGGTTTACGAACCCAACAACCACTGAACTCGGCCCAACTTAGGTTTAAGTAGTTTTGAAATCTGACAGGTAGTCATTGGAGCTTGATCAGGAAGGGCATTATTGTTTGATTACAACCAATGTTCTAGAAATCCGTAACTAGGAGTGGACTAGCTACTAGACAAATTATTTGAGGTCTAAGCTAAACCTAAGCATGAACAAATTATTGATTTATTATATATATATATATATATATATTTCTACAAAATATTTTAGGTTTTAAATAGAAAAATATAAAACTATTGTGATAAATTATTAAAATTAGATATGCAAAATAAAAGAAATTAGACAAATTTATGAATCTATATTAATATTATTATAAAATTAATATATTTAGAATAATTTAAATCAATTTTATTGATTCTAATCGATTTTAAATAGTTTAAATTGATTTAAATTGTATAAACTGATTTGTTGCCTAGGTATCGCATAGATCGATATTTAGAATTTTGATTACAACCAACGACTCCACAGGGCACGTGATTAACAGTTGACATTGTGGTCGCTAAATATAGAAGAACCTAACCCCTAATTAGCTAACCCCAACCAAACCACTTGCGTTGGATATCTCACAAACTCTGTTTTTAGCTATAGCCTGGTGGATGTTTGAATTCATTTAGGGTACATACAAAACTTTACTAGTTGGGTGGGGTTTGCTCTTTATTACGGACCCTCATTATCGTTCCTTCTCTCTCTCTATTCCATAAAGAATAAATATTGAAATAACGCCACAAACCCTATATAGGTGTGTTCATAATTTGCCATATTCAAGAGTAACTTTTAGTGAAACAGCTCTCGAATTGTGATTACTAAATTGTAAAAAAAAAAATCTGCTAACACCTTCCTAAATTATGAAATGTTACAAATTTACATCGATAAAATGGAATCGTGAATCACACGCAGCTAACCTTCAACTTGATGACATCATTATGTTCTCTGGCTCTACATCCCCATACCGCTAATCACGACAGGGAGTAATGATGTTCTTTATTTTTTATCAAAGGAGTAATGATGTCTTTGTTGATCAAGACATTTATGACATTCATGTCCTAGCTAGTTTTTTTTAATTCTATAACAGTATGAACTGCTTGCAAATTTTTTATTTTTTATAAAAAAATAAAAATGTGAATTGCATTTAGATTTCTCGTTTTCTGCAATTTACAATTAGAAAATGTTGGATCGTAAATTAAGTACGGGAGATTTGCATGTGCGGAAAATCAACACTTTTCTCGCTTTACCGTGAATCATGAATTATACTCCCTCCGTTTCTTTTTATAAGATGTTTTGGTTGAATTCACAGAGATTAAGATATTTACTTTCTTTTTAAAAGTATTTTTAATGATATATTTTAAAAATCATTCAATCAATTATAAAAAAGATTGGATAATTTTATTGGTTAAACAGTTTTCAATAAAGTTAAAGTTAACTTTAAAACTTCAAAACATACCTTAAAATCTCAAAATATTTTATATTTTGAAACAACATAAACCTTCTAAAACATCTTATAAAAAGAAACGTAGAGAGTATGTTTTAAGTTTACTCTGCCTATGTAAAACTTAGCTGCTAATTGTGTGGTAAAATCGGATCTGTTTCAGGTTGCTAATCCCTATGCTCTTCAGGTGTAAACCTTGATACTCTATGGTTTTTTTGATACTCTATGGTTTTTTTGATACTCTATAATTAATGAAGGGTTTGAACAAAAAAAAATAGAATTTTGAAAAAACAAAAAAATGGAATTTTGAAAAACAAAAAGAGGGAAAACATGAAAAATGGCCAAAATTATAAGCAAAAAAAAAAACACGACAAATGAGTTGGTGAGGCAAGCGTGAACTGTTTTTTACGTGAAGAGGACCCATTCATTTTTTTTTCCAACAATAATTTATTTACTTCATTTATACTATTTTCAAGTTTTCCACATTCTAAAGTTTTTGGTCTGTACCTAAGAGCATCTCCAAAAGACATTTTATAACTTCAAATATAGAGTTTTTGACTCTCTAAAAAAAACTTCAAAACTTCAAATTTGAAGTTTTTTGTAGTGAAACTTCATATTTGAAGTTTCACTATCCAAAACTTCAAATTTGAAGTTTCATCTTTTTATTTGCAATTTGATCCTTACATTTACATATCTTATTTATTATTCTTAATTATTTTCTTATTTATCATTTTAATCTTTAAAAAATTTATCTCACAAATATTTAAATTCAAATCTATAAATTAAACTTTACCCATAAAATTTTTAAAAAATTAAAATAAGTTTTATATTATTTTAAAAGTAGAATTAGACAACAAGAATATTATAAAACATACTGAATTAATTTTTTTTAAAAAGGGTACATAAAGACATAATTATTATAGAAATTTAGATATTACAACAATACTAATAATCTGGTAAATTTTCCCCGGAAGCTCCTAAATCTTCGAAATACTGTCCAAACAAGTTTTTTGTAACTGAAGATGGTTGTTCTTGTTGTTCTTGACGTCTTTTTCTTATGATTCTTTCTTGTTCATAACGAATGTACTCACGAATATTAATATCATTGATAGAAGCCAAGTTTTTTAGCAATATTTTAGCACTAGTTGATCACATATGGGAGCATTAGGGAAATAATCTTATGGAATAATGTGGTATTTTATTTGTAGTTTAATATTTAATTATGTATTTCTATTTCTAGTTTTATATTTTAATTTAAAGTTTTATTAATTAATATTGTTGTAATTTTTTATATATGTGTTAGTTATTTATAAAAGTTTTATGAATTTTCATTAACTAAAATAAATATAAGGACCATAGTGTAAAAAACAAATAATTTTGAAGTTACTTTTGAAGTTTTGCTTTTGGAGAAGAACAATTTGAAACTTTTGAGAAACTTCAAAATAGAGTTCATTTTTGGAGATACTCTAAGAGAGTTAAAGACTTGAAGGAAGACAAACAATACACGTCAAACCTGGAAATGAATAACTTTATTTACAATGTTTCTATAATATGTAGGTTAACAATATGTCAAACTCGCAATTGATAGATGAACAAGAAAATAAAACAGAGATACTCAACTATTAAATAAAGGAAATTAAAAAAAGGTCAAGTGTGAATGTGTTGATGAAAGATTCTTTATTAGACAGATTAACTAACAAAACCTAACCCTACTTGTCCCACTTTCTTTTCATTACTTATTCTCCATTCTTCTCTCTTTCCCTTATCTCATTCTTTTCTTTCCTAGTATCCATGGCCACCACATCCTCAACTCTCCTTCTCTGTCTCTCTGTTTTCATCTTCATCATTACAGAACCCGCCTTGGGTCAAACATGTTCCAACTACAAATTCTCCAGCAACACCCTCTTTGACTCATGCAACGACCTCCCTGTTCTTGATTCCTTCCTTCACTACACTTATGATTCCTCTTCCCGCAAACTCCAAGTCGCTTACCGCCACACAAAGCTCTCCCCAGGGAAATGGGTGGCTTGGGCCGTGAACCCCACAGCCACTGGCATGGTTGGAGCTCAAGCCATTGTGGCTTATCCACAATCAGATGGCACCGTTAGAGCTTACACGTCACCTATCAGCAGCTACCAGACGAGTCTCCCTGAAGGTGAACTTAGTTTCAACGTCTCTGAGTTATCTGCCACTTACCAAAGCAACGAGATGATCATCTTCGCAACTCTGAGACTTCCTATTGCTAAGGGTGGAAACATTAATACTTTGTGGCAAGATGGGTCTCTTTCAGGGACCAGTCTCCTGCCTCATCCAACTTCTGGTGATAATATCCACTCTGTTTCAACTATGAACGTCATCTCCGGTACATCTGCATCCACCTCAGGAGGAGGAGGAGCAGATTCCAAGATGAAGAAACGCAACGTGAGTTCATGGTTTCAGTTTCTTTCCTTCTTGTTTGGAAAAACTGAATTTAGTTTCTGATAATGGTTGCAGATACATGGGATCTTGAACGCAGTGAGCTGGGGAATAATGATGCCAATAGGAGTAATCATTGCTCGGTACTTGAGAGTTTCCAAATCAGCAGGCCCTGCTTGGTTCTACCTTCACGTTTCCTGCCAAGCTTCTGCTTATATCATTGGTGTTGCCGGTTGGGCTACAGGTCTCAAACTTGGCAGCGAGTCAGCAGGGATTCAGTTCAGCACTCACCGTGCCATCGGTATCGCTCTCTTCTGCCTTGCAACAGTTCAGGTAGGTTTTTAACCAAAACTACTTTTAGTTTATCATCAAATGTTGCATAGCTCAATTGCTTGTGGTACACATTAGGTGTTTGCTATGTTTTTAAGACCCAAACCAGAGCACAAGTACAGATTCTACTGGAACATCTACCACCACACGATCGGCTATACCATTATAATCCTCGCAGTAGTGAACATTTTCAAAGGGTTAGACATCTTGAGCCCTGAGAAGCAATGGAGAAATGCTTACACAGGTATAATCATAACACTGGGCTTAGTCGCCGCCGTGCTCGAAGGGTTTACTTGGTATGTAGTCATAAAAAGAAGGAAAGCAGAGGAATCTACCAAGACATCTCAGCTTGGAAACGGTGGTCGGTCTCAATACGCATAGAGAAACCGTTGGTGTGTAGAGTACATAGAGTGATTTTTTATGGTTATATATCAGCTTTGAATTGGTTAGTTTTGGTTTGCTTTTGGGATTTCTATATGTATTCCTAGACTAAGTTAATATATTTGATGTTTAATAGTTGTTGAAGTTGAACGGCTCTTGAAGCCTTGCCTCTTGCTGCTCTCTTACACATTCACAATGTGTACATGTGAAGGTATACTAGGTTGAACGGCTCTTGAAGCATTGCCTCTTGCTGCTCTCTTACACCTTCACGATGTATACATGTGAACTTATACGAAGTTATGTGTAGAACTTAAAACGCGTTTAACAAAATTATTTTCTCATCAACAATTAAATAAATATATTGTCTCTGAGTATGTAAGAGAAATGAAAAAGATGTTTTACCTAATAAAGAAAACAACAACAAACTTTGATGTTTCAAAAATGTCTTACGAATGTTTGAAAAGGGAAAGAAGGAACATATCTGTTGGTTAGTTCTCAAGCAAGATCTCGCAGCTCAAGAGCTGCAATTTCTCTCAAGACCTGACTTTTGTCTGCTTCAAACCTCTCGTCCTCTGCCAACAAGATGGTCCAAACAAAACGTTTATAAAAGAGGAGAAGGGTCATCTACAAAGCGTGGTGTCGTTAAACGGGACTCTCATACCTTTGTCTGGTTTCAAGTCAGCTAACAATCTTAGAAGCTTGCTTTTGTTTGCTACCAGAATGTTGATTATATCTGCAGGCTTGTTTTGGTTCGCTGCAAACAGCTGCACAGCAGTGATGATAATCTCAGTACAATCACGTTGGACAGCATTTAACAAGCAGAACAATCATCATCATTACGTTCTACTTCGTTAAGATACAAGAGTTATACCTTGAAAACATGAAACGCTTCTATTTGGATGCTTTTGCTTGACTCCTGTAATTCAGAGGGATTGAGTTTAAATCCCAAACTATAGATTATCATCAAGAACAAAAGATTTGACGAGGGTTTTAAGGAAAAACATCATACTCTCAGAAGATTCATGAGAATCCTCAAGTTATCCCTTGAGCTCACATATCTCGTCATCACAGCTGAGTTTGACCGATCCAGTAATATATCACCCAACAACTGTTTAACATATACACAAAAACAGTACATCAGATTGGTCACTCACTAATATCTTTTCAATGTTTAAGACTCTTGTATAATTTACACTACCTTAATAGCTTGCCGTCTGGTTATATAATTACTTGATTCAAGAAGCTTTGAGTTGTAGTCCGCAAAAAACTGCAAACCAGGAAAGTTTGAGAATTATAATGTTTTAACTTTGCAAGCATATCAGAAGGCTATCAAGAAAAACTTACCCAGTCTTCATTCTTGGTGAGAAACTCAGCAACAGTAGACTTATGCCTAGTTAGCAGCTCCTGTAATAACATATAACAGTGTTGGAGTTATCATTGCATGTTTGACACTTGATAGTGGCAGCAGCAAAAGATCCAAGTGACAAAATGCAACTTGTTAGAACCTTAAAAGTCGCAGCTGCATCGGCAGCAATGTCGAAATTAGGAAGCTGTATGTAATCGAAGAACTTCTTCACATGCTCCGACTCCAAAACATATCTGAATCCAAGTACATTATGTTGGATCAAACCCATTGTCATAAATATCTTTGAACCGAAAATCACTTTCACAGGTCGTCAACTGAAGAAAACGAAATGATCTACTCACTTGGCAACAACCTGATGGCGGATGCACTCCCTAAACATAGCACCATAATGCAAAGCCAAGTCCGTATTCTCAAATCTGACACAAAACATGGAAAGCTTATATAAATGGTATAAAAATGAGAAATCTCCTAATCTGGAAACTACCAACTTACAACATTAACACTCACCCTTCCATCAAAACATCCATGAGGTCAAGGTTAGCTTCAAGATAATCAGAAGCAATCAACCTTGAATTCACTTGTTGTCTCTGTAGATTCGCAACAAGCTGTGTAGCATCTTTCCTAGTCTATTACCAAACAAACACAAGATTGTTCGAACAAAGACAAGATTTTTCTGAATCTAAATCTCAAAGATGATGTCTTTATAACAGATTGGATTGTTACCTCCAAGTTGAGCTTAGGGAGACAAGTGATCAAGAGACGTAGAGTATCCTCTCTAAAGAACTCTTGAGTCAATTGAGCACAAGCTTCAGCTACAGGCTCAGCCTCGCTGTTTCCATAGAGAATAGACTTCATATCACGGATGTTCCTGCTTAGTTCCGCCATCTACAAACCAAATCATCAAAACCTCATTACAAAACAAGTAACGAATCCATAGAGAGAACAAACGACATTGTAATAATTGTAAATAAAGGAGAGACCTTTTCTTCGCGTTTGGATTCACGAAGGTCAGGCAAAGAGTTGGATCGATCAGCGTAGAGGAAGAGATCACGGGTCTGGCGGACGATGTCAGCAGGAGTGCGAGGCTTGGACTTGAAAAGACCCTTCATCTTCGCACCGCCGTTATCGGAATGATCCGACGGTTCTCCGGCGTGAGAAGAAGAGGTTAGGCTTCCGCTATGGCGCTGCAACGGGAGCCTCCTCGACTTTGCGGAGGCTTCGCGTGCAGCACCTCCCTTTGACACGCACGACCCTATCTTTACCCTCGTCTCCCTTCTCTCCCTTTTTTTTTCTAGATTTGGTGAAAAGTAAAAAAAAAGAAAAAAAAAAAGGTTTGGTTTTTATGTTGATGTGACTGTCTCTCTGTCTGTCTGTCTGGTTCTTCCTCCTATATCTCCTCTCCTCTCTTGTCTGGTTCTTGTTCTTCTTCTCTCACTTGGGATGTGTATCCATTTTTAGCGTTGTAGTTCTGTGCTTGAAAGAGAAAGATATCTATTTTCTCTCTTGTTTCCTTTGATTGTGTTTTTCTAGTCAAATCGTATTTTGACCATTTTGTATTATGGTCATTTTTAATTGCTTTTCTATAAAACGAAAAACAAAATTGAGGGTTTTTAAGGAATATGTATTTGAAAAAGTCATCTTGTATTCATTATTCACATAATGATTTAATTGTTTTTAATATATATATATATCTAACATAAAAGTAATTACTAATATTTTTTGGTTTTGGAGATGCATGGGTTTGACATCTTCGTCAAAGTTTTTCTTAAATTTAAATCGGCACATTTAATAAATAGAAGTTAGTAAAAACTAGAAATTCAACAATGAAAAAAATTGACAAGTAAAAAATGATCATGAAAAAAGCATCTCGACAAACTTTCTACACAAAACTAAGAACCCTTCTAAAAAATCTTTTGACGGCTAAATTTTCTTGTAATAAATTACAGTTTGGCATGATTATTATTCAGTTCATCTATAATAAATCAAAAATCTTTTATGTTCATTCAAATTTCACTATGAGAAGTTTTTATAAATATTCAGTCGAAATCGTTCTCTTATCAAACATACCGATTTCAACATTTATAACTAATGTTATAAAAAAATTCTTCTGTGCTCTCAGTCTATTTTCTTCTTTGGTCCAATTGTTTTATTATTTAAACTTTTATTAAAATTAAAATTAAAATTGATAATTTTACAAAAACCTAAAAATTTGACGAGTAATAAGATATCACAAAACATTTAACATATTTTCTCACGGAAGAAAGACCTAAATAAAATATAAATTCACAAACTAAAACAAAAATAAAAAGGTTTAGAAAAATTAATGGATTAAGATAAATTAATTGATCTAAAAAGTTCAAATGTGGGTTACCGAAAATCTAACTGCTAATAATGAATCAACTCTCTTTTTAGATTGTTTACTACGTACATCTTTATACCAAAATATAAATGACATATTTGGAAAATAAGTGACTTAGGTCTCCTCCATTCACAAAAGAAAAACTACATATGAATCATTTGGTATATATGTAAAATTTCCAATAGCAAAAAGATATCACCAATGGGCACCTTGCAACTTGTGTCCATGGAACCAGATAGTTGGAAGAAGGCAAACTGAAAAAACAACGAAGAGGTGCCGACCCCACCCCTTCATAGCTACATAAGAGAATATCTCATGCGACCTATTCTATCCCGATTTGTCACGTAGATGTTTCTTAGATTCATCATAGACCAATTAATGGATTGGGATTATTTTATTAATTGTAACATGGGATTTCACTTGCCAGAGACCCGAGGATGCAACCGAATATATCTACACTTCTCATAGAGCTGGAATGACTTATGTGGGTCATGAGCAGCCTGGGCGAAAGAATGATGTCTTCAATAGGATTTAAGATGAACTGAGCTGATTAGTGAAGATGGTCGAGGATCCAACAACTTGTTCGGTCTTCAAAACTGACCTATGTTGGAGCTAGGTTTCACCCTGCTCCAGACCCGGTCCAACACGAAAATAATAAAACCTCAATTCAATTGTTATCGGGGCCCAAGAAAGAGATATAGACCTACGAAGATGAAAAGTCCACTCTAAACTCGAGAAGTTGAAAAGCACTTAGGTTTGGAGAATCGAAGCTCAGAAGTCAAAGACATTAAAAGTTATATTAAGGGCACTTGATCTACGTTGGGGATCACACCACCATTACAATCTACCGAAAAACCTATAAAAGACGATGGAGGAATCAAAAACAAGGGGATCGAAATTATCAAGAGCCAAAATTATACAATAAATACATACAATCATTATTGTTATTAAACACCCTTTGTATTAATCTTCAGTATCATCAATAAACGTCTATTTTCTATAGTTATTCGGAACATATTATTTTTAATTCAAGTTTTCTTATCAACCAAGTTCTCGATTCGTAAGCTTTATTTCTGAATGAATTTTAGAACTTATCAACCTAGATTTCTTTATGTGCTTGGAAATCAATTTGTATTCTTTAGCTCATATATCATCCCTTGCAGGATAAACAACCCTAGCTAGAGAGACATAGTTGTTCTATCAACCAAATATCGATTTAACATATGGAATTACTGAGAGAGAGAAAATTATGAATCAATTATCAATAGTTAAATATTTGATGTAATGGTTTTTTTTTTTTTTGAAGAAACTGGTAGTTGAATAAGTTAAATACCGGTCAAATTATCTTAACAAAATAAAAATACTGGTCACACTAATTGACCTATATAGTGGACCAAAAGACAAATAACATGTTCGCTTTACACCATCAACACTTCACCTCACATGTTCTCTTGTGTCTCCTTGTAATATTTTTCACAAAAATGATATCCAATAATTCAATTTAGTGATACCATTAGGGATGTTATAATGGGTTTTTTCGCGGGTTTTTAATGGGTTTTAAAAAAAATAAATGCCCATTTAAGCCCATTTATCTTATCGGGTTTTAAATGGGTTATTCTGTTAAGACCAATTTACTATATGGGGTTTGGCCGAAATAAATGGGGACCCTATTAGCCCATTTATTTTTTTTTTCTTAGTTTAAAAACGACTCCGTTTTATACGTAGGGTTAAGTTCATTAGGCCATATCTCATCTCTTTGTTCGGTGTAGCTGTATCTCAGTCTCTTTGTTCAGATTTGTTTCTTTCTCTTTATTAGCTTCTTCTGTAGCTGTCTCTTAATCTTTCTTACATTGGGTTTTCCAAGTTCTGTGGAGACCGTGACAACTACTACACTCGAGGATCCGACATCCTTGAAACATGTATCGTCTGAATTCATTTTTTCTCGGTTCTGGAATTTGTTGTTAGTGTATGAATCAGTTAATGGAACTGAGAAAAGGTCTTGTCTTTTATTTGTAATTGGCCTATATAACGTTTAAAGACAAGAGCTTTGACATTATTATTATAAGATATGAAGCTTGATCTTTCCTATTAACGTGAGTAGGATATTTATACATCAGAGTATCTAGGGTACTTAGGAAGTTAATTACAATTAAGTCCCTTATTTACATATCTATCTATACGCCCCCGCAAGTTGGAGGGGCTTTGACAACTCCAAGCTTGTTTGTAGCATCCATGAATGGTGTTCTTGGAAGTGGTTTTGTGAGTGCATCCGCGAGTTGATCTTTCGTAGCGACATGTACGACCCGAAGCTGTCCAGTCTCAATTTGTTCGCGAATGAAGTGATAATCCAAGGCTATGTGTTTCATTAGGGAGTGAAAAACAGGGTTGGCACAAAGATATGTTGCTCCGATATTGTCACAGTAGATAACCGGTTTAGCTTATAGTTGGATACCAAGATCAGATAACAAAGAACATACCCATCGGATCTCTGAGGCTGTGTTGGCAACAAAGCGATACTCTGCTTCCGTCGAGGATCGAGCTACTCCCTTTTGTTTCTTTGAAGACCAAGAGATGGGGTGACTGCCCAGGTAGATAACATAGGCATTTGTAGAGACGAAATCGTCAGTATCACCAGCCCAATCCGCGTCGGAGTAAGCGTGGATAGATAGTGAGTTTTGACGGCGTAGAAGTATGCCATGAGATAAGGTACCAGCAAGATATCGTAGAACTCGTTTCGCAGCCGCCCAATGCTCAACTGTTGGCCTATGCATGAACTGAGATAGACGATTGACTGCATAGGCAATGTCAGGACGTGTGATTGCCAAATACTGAAGACTACCAATAACCATACGATACTGTGTCGCGTCTTGTAATGGAGCTCCTGCCTTGAGCTTGAGTTTTGGCGTAGTGGCTAAGGGAGTGGTGACTGGCTTGGCGTCGAGCATGTTTGTTTTGCTGAGCAGATCAACCGTGTATTTTCGTTGCATCATGTGTAACCCCTGCTGTGTTCTTGTCACTTCGATTCCCAAAAAATAATGTAAGTTTCCAAGATCTTTGAGTGAGAAACGCTGGCCTAGGGAGTGAATGATTTTGCTGATCAGACTGTCATTACTTCCGGTGACAATAATGTCATCCACATATACGAGAAGGTAGACAACATGACTGTGTAGGCGGAGAACAAAGAGGGATGTGTCTGCCATGGAGTTCTGAAACCCAGCAGATAGGAGATATTGTTTGAGCTCCTTGTACCAGGCGCGAGGTGACTGTTTGAGTCCGTAAATTGCCTTATTAAGTCGACATACATAATTCAGCCGATCCTTGTCAACGAAACCCGGTGGTTGAGTCATGTAAACTTCATCAGTGAGCTTGGCTTGAAGAAACGCATGATTGATGTCCAGTTGACGTAGAGACCAATTTTTGGTGACAGCCACTCCCAGAACCGTGCGCAGCGTCGTGGTTTTGATCACCGGACTGAATGTCTCAGCGAAATCAACCCCATATCTCTGTGTGTATCCCCGAGCAACAAGTCGCGACTTTGGCCTGTCAACAGAACCATCTGGCAAGTATTTAGTAGTAAACAGCCATCGACAAGAAACAACGTTTTGATTTTGAGGAGGAGGTACCAAGTCCCAAGTTCGATTTCGGACTTGAGCATTGAATTCCTCAGTACAGGCAGCTCTCCATTTCGCATCTCTTAGGGCTTGGTTTATGGTATTAGGTTCGGGTGAGAGGTTTGGTTTGGTGTGAACTGAGAAGGAGTATTTCTTGTTAGGCTTAATAATATTGTTTTGTGACCTGGTTCGCATCATCGGGTTAGGATTTGGAGGTGGTTGTGTTTCTTGGTGGGAGGACGATGATATGTTTGGGTTTGTAGAGATGTTTGTAGGGTGAGTTTGGGTTTGTGCATTAGTTGTTGGGTTTGTATTCCCGGTTTGTTGGGCCTGAGTAGTAGGTCCAGTAGCAAAGTTTGGGTTTGATGGTGTTGGGTTAGAGGAACTGGGTCCGGGTTCATCTAAAATAGAATTAGGTAGTAAAGGATTAGAAAGGACATCACCTGGGGTTAGGTTCGGCTGAGTAAGTCTTGTCGATTGATTCTCCGGCGCAGATGACGGGGCTGTCGCCACTGGTTGTGTCGACACGGGAAAGTCCGAGCTCAGAGGCACCATGGGTGCGGGTTGCGACGGAGACGGAGCTTTATGAGGAATTGAAGTGACAATCGGATTCCAAGAGGTTTCTGGTTCTGGTGGTTGAGGAATGGTTTGCGATTGGGAGTTTTGGAAAGGGAAGCGGGTTTCGTCAAATTGAACATGCCGTGAGATATACATTCGCTTGGTATGTCTGTCAAGGCAAAGGTAAGCGCTTTGCGTCAACGAGTATCCAAGGAATACACACGGCCGAGATTTGTCTTCAAGCTTGTGGGAATTGTATGGACGGAGCCAAGGGAAGCACAGACAGCCAAATATCTTCAAGTTGTTGTAGTTGGGTTGGCGGTGGAACAGCTTCTGATACGGCGTTTCCATGGCTAAGACTGGCGTAGGGAGTCTGTTGATAAGGTATGTCGCTGTTGCAAATGCATAAGGCCAGTAAGCTTTAGGGACAGACGCCTGGGAAAGTAATGTCATTCCAGTTTCTACGACGTGGCGATGCTTCCGTTCAGCCAGGCCGTTATGCTCTGGGGTGTGCGGCGGAGTGGTGAGATGATTGATGCCGTGTTTGGTTAAGAAAGGACGCAAGGCAATGTATTCCCCGCCGTTGTCAGAGTAAAGCATTGTGATCTGTGTTTGGAATTGCTTTTCCACAAGTGTTTTATACGCGATGAAGGTATCATGTACTTGTGACTTTCGCTGCAATGGGTACAGCCATGTATAGCGAGTGAAATGATCGATGAGGATGAGGTAATATTTGTGGTTTTCAGAGGAAGTAATAGGGGAGCTCCATACATCGGAGTAGATGATTTGCAAGGGCCGGGTGGTTTTTAGAGTAGAGGTGGAGAAGGGTAATTTATGGCTTTTGTTTATTAAGCAGTGAGTGCAAGGAGAGTGTTTGTCGGAAGCAAGAGAAACTGGTAATTGAAATTTCGAGACAACAGAGTTCAAAACAAAAACAGATGGATGCCCCAACCGGGCATGCCAAGAAATAAAACTGGTTTTAGAAGTAGATAAGGCAGATAAGGCATGGATAGTGTTTAGGTTGACTGGCCATTCATAAAGCTCGTCTTTAGTCCGTCCTTGGAGTAATGGGGCCCCCGAGCTGAGATCCTTCACCTGAAAATGCGCCGGGAAAAATTCAACAGAGACTTGGTTAGAGTTACATAAGCGGTATACAGATATAAGATTCTTATGGATGTTGGGAACATATAGGACTTTATGTAAGGCTAAAGGACGAGAGTTTGAGGGTAGAAAAGTGGAACCAGTTTGCGAGATTGCGAGACCAGAACCATCGCCTATGAGAACCTCATCGTTGCCATGGTAAGGCTGATGCAGAGACAGGTTTGCGAGGTCACTTGTGATGTGGTGTGTAGCACCACCATCGAGGAGCCAATTATTTGCAGTGTATCCAGGGGCAACCGCAACATTAGCTCGTGGCTGGTATGCAGTGAACGGGTTGCGCTGCTGAAAACCATCGATTTGACTGTTTCTTGCTGAGTTGGTGAACTGCGGACACCTCCTGGCACTGTGGCCATGCGTACCACAGATCTGACAGCGACCAAGGTAGGGACGTGGTGAATAGTTGTCCGGTTTGTTGTTTGGTTGAGACTGCCAGTTGTTGGAGTTGCGCGGATTGTTGTTGTTTCTGTTAGGGTAGTTCCGGTTGTTGCTGGTTTGACTGCGCGGTCCATTATTGTTGTTGTTGCCACGATATGTTGCAACATTCGCAGAGGCAGGTAGTGAGAGTGCTGGCTTCGATGATTGTAATTTGGCCTCGTGATTCAGCAAGCGCTCATGAACTTCAGTAAGTGATGGTGGTGTGTCCTTATTCTCGATTTGGTCGACAACCGGTTTGTAATCTTCGGGTAGTCCTTCCAGAATGTACTCCACTTGATCCTCATGCTCCAACGGCTTGCCTAGGATCGCCAGCTGATCAAACCTCGTAGTGAGTCCTTGAAAGTACTCATCAATCGATCTTGCATCTTTCTTCCAATCTTTGAGTTGTTGGCGAACTTGTTTGACATGTGCTCTACTCGGCTTCGCATACGTGGAGGCTAAGGTATCCCAAATCTGACTTGCAGTGGTTGCACGGGACAGCAGCGGTTGGATGGAGGTGGATATCGCGCCAAGTAAGGCACTGTAGACAAGTTTGTCTTGACGCTTCCAGTGAGTGTAGTCGGGATTTATCGTGGTGGTGTCATCACTGGTAATTGTAGGTTCAGGAACAACGGTAGATCCATCTAGATAGCCAGCAAGTTCATAGGCATCAAAGAGAGCATGTACTTGTTTGCTCCACATGAGATGGTTGTTACTTGTTAACTTGGCTACGTTAGTCATGTTAACGCTGAACAGGGTTTGGTTGTTGAGTACCACTTGCTCGTTGGTTGAGACAAGGGAGGAGGCGGCCATTGAAAAAAAAAAAATTTGAAAAAGACGATGTAGGGTTTTTGTTTTAAAAGGGTGGCTCTGATACCATATAAGATATGAAGCTTGATCTTTCCTATTAACGTGAGTAGGATATTTATACATCATAGTATCTAGGGTACTTAGGAAGTTAATTACAATTAAGTCCCTTATTTACATATCTATCTATAATTATGTCGGAGTATGTCTAACCGGAAGCTTCATATTCAGCTATACATCAATTGTTTTCATTATTTGTTTGATAAAGAAGCTTGAAATGTTGAGTGGTATAATGCTAGATTAAGCTGGTTTGGTTAGTGGGCAACGACAACGAGGAATCCATTATATTTTCATGATTGTTAACATACATATACCATATCTCAACGGTCTCGTGACCCCATAATCTATATAGCAGATTAGCCGGCATATTTAGCGGATGTGTCAACCAACACTTGTTCAATCAATTATATATATTTATGCTCCTACCATTTCTTCATCCACGCACTTTATTTACCGTAAGACCAGGAAACTTGAAAACCATATAGTAATAAAGAAACTGTCATGAACTCCTTTTTGATGTTTCATAAGATCTATTACATGGCGGGTTTGAAGGAAGTGAGATTCATCGATTTCAGCCATGGTTGCTCCCATACAATCGCCTGATACTTCTTGCTCAGACCAGCGCCGTCTACGCCACTATCCACCGTCACAAGAAGCCGGTAATTAGTACCTGCGACTACCTGAAACCCGCCGCTAGCAACCGTCACGAACTTAAGTCCTGACTTGCTCTGTTTGTCGTACTCGGAGACGTCGCCAATATTCTACGACGTGAGGGTCATTAACGTCGTCATGGGACTCCACCCGCCGACACGCGCCACCACAAACGCGGAGAGAGGGAGGAGGTGGACGAGAGAGAGAGGAGAAGAAGGAAGAATGTTTTATATTCATTTCTGCTTTGTTTGTTTTTGCTCGAAACTGTCATGGTAGGAGGTTTTTAGGGGTTTTTTATAGTAGAGGCTTGCCACCTGACGTGAAGCAGACTCATACTCAAATTAAGTTTGTTTTATTTTAGTACTTCTCTTTAGGTTTTAAATTTATTAATGAGAAATACCCTAAGACCTAAAAAAGTTTTTGTCACAAAAATAAACTTTAAGGAAAAAAATGACAAAAATAATCTTTATGGGGTGGGGTTGTGGGGGTAAATATACGTTTATACCCATTGGGTTAACTAATCTAGACTTAGGGTTTAGAGTTATGGGGTGGGATCTTAGGGGTGAGGTTTAAAATTGAAAAAATAAATAAAAAATATTAATTTTTAAAAAATAAAAAGGTCTAGTTTGGTCTTTTTTGTTTTTGAAGGTTATTTCTGTGACAAAAACTTCAAAAATTGTTATTTGAAAGATTTGCCCTTAATTAATTGTTCAACCTTTTTGTTTTGTGATCACATATTTATCTTTCTATTAAATCATAAAATCACAACGGTTCACCATCTCGAGTGATAGTTTGACCATTCATAGATTACTCAATCTATGATATATGAACAATATGATGATTTGAAACAAACGTATATTTATAACTAAAGGATAAAAACGTTGCATAAACAATGAAGATATTATAAAAATAAGTTTACATCTTAAGTATAGGATCGTGGCTATCTTCTCCACGTTGGTTGTCGGAGTTTTTGGTGTTTATTTGCCCATATTTGTCCTCGATTTAGATAGTTTTTATCTCTACGAATCCGTTAGGAGATTCGGTGCCAATGTAATGGGACTCCCCTAGGTCATCTACATTAATTCTTCCTGATGCTACAGCCAGCCTCACAAGTTCTTGAATCAGAGATTTCTCGATGACTGGAGTTGTTGCAGCCAGGGCTGCTACCATCTTAACCATGATTGAATCCAAGTCCTTCGCTTCAGCTTTTATGAATACATCTCATGAGAACGGTGGTGATGATCATATTCAAGATGAGAATAAGAAGATTGGACAGAAGCTCCTAACTCAGTTCTTGGAGTTAGGGGTTGTGATTCACTCATTGATCACTGGAATAGCTTTAGGAGCATCTCCAAATCTTAGCACAATTAAGCCTCTTATAACTGCATTTAATTGTTCCAAGGAATTGATCGTGGAAGTTGCATCTCCAAGGTAAAGTTTGAATTGAAGAAAACTTTAATTATGGTTATTGCGTTGTCTCTCACAACAACCTGTAGGAATCAGATTGGTATTGGAGACGCCAAGATTTACGACAAGAATGGCCCGACCACTTTGATAGTAGTGTCTGTTTTTTTCAAACGCTGCAGACGCCGGAATATTGTTGTTCATGACTGGGTAACTGCTTACAACCTCAACCTTATAGTACTTTCACTATGTTAAAAGCTTTAGGTTTTGTCCTCATCGTGTTGATGTAGGGTGGGGGGTTCGAATATCCTGACATTATTGTCTCTTTTTCGTAACTAAAGAAATAAGTTTTATTCGACCAAAAAAATACCCAAAAATGTTTGATATAATGATAATCATTTTTTGAGGTCATTGAATATTAATTACTCCATCCGTTTTTATTGTAAGTAGTTTTAGATAAAAACACTACTATTAAAAAAGTTATTGGTTTTCTGAAAATAACATGAAATCAATAAATGCAACCAATTATAAAAAAACTAATATTATTTAATTGGTCACACACTATCCAATAAATATAAAAAGTACATTAAAATATGAAAATTATTTATATTATAAAACAAACATTTTTACTAAAACTACCTACAATATGAAACGGATGGAGTAATAGTTTATTGCATAACTATTTTCTCCGTTTTTTTTAATAAATAGATCACTTTAACATTTTTCATGGAAATTAAAACATTTGTATAATAAATTAGTATATCCATATTTAATATATGATTAATCAAATGAAAATAATTTAAATAAAAATTTATTAGTTATTTCAAAAGAGTAAAATATAGATTTAATGTACAAATTTATATTGGAATTATAGGATAAGACTTTTTTAAAACAAAATAAAAATTTAAAGTGACACTAGACTCTATGTTTAAACAGATGGAGATTTAGCAAAGGACAAATAAAGAACATAAATGAGTAACTGACAAAAGTAATACAAGCAAGCAGGACATATATATTGTGTTTTCTTTTCTCCTTTATTGTGTTTGTAGAAACCTGAAAACGGAAGAAGCCATGCTGGACAGTGATGGATCAGAGTCATTAGCACTAGAGTCTTTTAGCAATACGCATAGTTTATATTTAAAATAACTGTTCTCAATATATATACACAAGAAAAGTTGGACCATACTTACCGGTACGTTGTAAGCACACAAAAGAAACCAATCGTACCGGAAACTATTAGTCGGGCAGGTTACAAAAAATGGGCCGGTACGTTTGTTGACCACATCTAAATTTCCCCGGTGTGACTGACACATATCTAAAATATAATGCCCCCCTTGTAAGAATATAGTACAATGAATCAATAGTGTATATGGTCTTGTGCTTCAGCTCTCGAACCAAACTCATCCTTTTGTTGCAAAAACGTAAGCCCCTGTCATGCAATATATATAGATAAGCATCTGACTCACAAAATGAATTATAAAGCGTTAATCATACCAAGCGTTGGCATCAAGACAGAGAGAAAGGCGGTTCCTGCAATCTTGAGAGGCAAGCCTGTCTTAATCATGTCTTTGATCTCAATATGTCCTGTCGTGAACCCTACAACATTAGAGGGTGTTCCCGTGGGCAGCAAGAAAGCAAACTGAGCACCAATGGCACCAGGGACCATCAGGAGCAGAGGATGGACACGCATTGTCTTTGCAATCTCTATGAGTAATGGAACCAACAATGTAGTGGTTGCGTTGTTTGAGGTGAACTCAGTGATGGTAGCAGAGATGAGGCAAACGGTTGGAGCAATGGCCCAATAAGGAGCTGTTTCGAGAAACACTAGACCTTTGGATAACACTTCAGCTAAGCCACTGGAGCGTACTCCATCAGCTATAGCGAACCCAGCTCCTAGTAACAACACTATGTTCCATGGTAGTTTCTTGCATTTACCCCAATCCATTAGCTTCTCTCCCTTTTTAATTTTGTTTGGGATTATAAACAGCAATGTAGCCATCATGACACTCACCGTTCCATCCCCGGCCCGGCCGTGGAAGAGGCTACCCCAGCCGGGGATATCTTGAGTTATATTCCTTGTCATCCACAACAAAACCAACCCACCAAACACAGACAGAACCATCTTTTCAGCGAAACTCATTGGTCCTAACATCTCAAGCTCTCTACGAAGATGAGACTTATGAAGATAAGTAGAGAGAGCTTTCCCTGATCCTTTAGGACAATACAACACACATAGAATACCCCAAAGGACCAAGAATATGCACAAAGCTAATGGGAAACTGAAGAAGAACCATTGGCTGAAACTGATTGGATTAGCTTCAGGGAAATAGCTTTTCCACATTCCGACAAGTATCAGATTCACACCTGTTCCTGTCAGTGTGCTCATCCCACCAATTGCCGCCGAGTATATCACACCAAGCACCACCGCCTTGCAAAACTTTCCCACCGCGGGAGGCACCATTTCTGATGAAGAGGGCAGTCTCTGAAGTATCCCTGTAGCGACTGGCATCATCATGACAGTGGCAGCCACGTTGTGCATCCACATACTCACGAACGCTGTCGTTGCGCAGATGCCAAGAAGAAGCAGAGGCGCGTTTAGAGGCTCCACGCAGAACACCATAGTTATCTTCATGGATAAGAATAATCATTGTTATGTTACTACCTTATCATTATTAGATATGTAGTATCTTGTTTATTTATTATGTTACTAACGTAGTTGTAAGTTGTAACCTAATGATCTCATATGCATGGCTTACTAATTAAACACGGTATATATGGATTGACCTAGGCCATTAATTTAAAGGTTATACACAGTATACAAATACAGAAATGTAATAGAGAACACTATTTTTCAGCTTAAAAATTTCTGCCACTTCAATTTTTTTTGTGTTGCATTTATCAGACTTTTACTTTGTAGAACAAAAGTTATATAGACAATTGCTTGAATACATCTAAAAATATTACCTGTATCCCCTTCCTTTCATTTTATATACAATTATACATAGACCACAGCCATTTTAATGTTATTATAAACTTATAATTGAATAAGTTGGGATTCAGATGAAAGTTCGCCGCATAATGGTCAAAGATTCAAAGTTGTAATCAACTCACTCTTGGACCCACGCAAAATACTCTTGATTACTTAAATATTTCCTAGGATATAGTCTCTATCATTTAGCAATTACATGAGTACACGGCTCATCCAGATAATAAAATATATAAAGATATATTCTTTTGTTTCAAGTTTTAATATGTATGATTTTTGTTGTTTCACAATATAAAATATTTTATATTTTTAGAGAAAAAAATATTAAAAACTATTTACCTAATTGTATTTTATTGTTATTATTTATAACTAAATTAATTAATTTAAAACTATTTTGAAAAAGTACTTTAAAAATAGATTTCTTAACATGTATATTGATGTAAAATATCATATAATGGTTGATTGGCAAGTGTTTTAAAAGTGTTGTAAAAACTTTATACAGCCCAATTTGTTTCTAGAGCATATTTTGTTTTCCAATCATACTATTTAATTAAAGCTACATATTTTTATTTCCTTTTTATTTATTTTTAAATGTAGAAAATACTAAACCTAGAGCACTAATTTTTTACTTTACAAAATTTATATGTAATTCATTAAATCTTTCAAATCTACAACCAAAATCTTACAGCAAAATCTCCTTCCTAGTCAACCCTAATAAACTTAAGAAGTATTTTTCTAACACATGAAAAGGCCATTTACAGAAAAAAAAACACACACACATGAAAAGGTGAATCTACCATATGAAAAACTATGCTTAAGAAATTTGACCAAAAAAAAACTAAAAAGGACAAAAAATATTCTATATATGAGAGAGAAAAAAAAGATATAAAAACAAAGAGATAAAACGACTCACGTTAAGGGCGAGTCGACGATGGATATTGTAGTGTTCGACGGCGAGAGCCAGGATAAAGCTTCCCAGGACAAGGGCAATGACGTCATCCATGTAAGAACTTGCCACGTCATCCGCCGACGTGATTCCGAAGAGAGGGAACAAGAAAAGCGGCGACATGGAGGTGATAGGCATAGGAACGGCCTCCGTCAACCACCACGCGAATATCCAGACAAGAACGCCGAGCATGTTCCTCGCCCTCGTCGTATCATCTCCGCCGAGCCGTGCGCATAGACACACGACGGCGCAAAGAAGAGGACCAAGAGCGACGTAACAATTATTCGGCGTGAATATTGTCCGGAGATGTTGCCCCACCGTTTTGTTTTGTGACGGCTCGTCGTTATGGACGACCGGTAAGAGCGGAGATTTCATGTTGTCGGAGTCTGCGGCGGAGACATGATCACCGTTCATTGTATAAACTCCTGTTTTAGAGGAAGGAGGGAAAAGAAATAAAAGAGATGTTAGAAATGTAAGAAGAGGAAAGAGCCTTTTTATAAATCAATTTATATAACTATTATAATGTGTTCGGCAAAAAAAAAAAACTAAATATATGTTTATAATATAGAATTAATTTGTGTGGTCGTATATCATGGTGTTCGGTTTGTTTTTTTGATGTAAAATGTTGTACCTGAAATAAATAAAAAACATGTTTTCCAGTTCCAACGTGAATATATCACCAATGTGTGCTGATTTTTTCAATTAAATTCATGAATAATGTAACGAGGGTCACAATGATGAAAAGAGACGGTGTTTTTTCTTGGAGACAAAATCGCATTATTGGATAATGGGTAAGAATATAGATAAAGGTTATTTATTTTATTTTCAAGTGAATGTGATTGATGCATCTTTTCAAGTTATCTAAGGAAGTTAGTTTTATAATTATTTTGATGTACAAGTGGCTTCATAAACGACGGGGAACTAGCGAATTTACAAGTGGCCAACTGTGATGACCCAAAAGAACATTTTAGAGATTAACATAACAAGTAAGCATGACAATATATTGCATGATAATTATGATTAGGGACCCCTTATGATTATATATTGCTATTTAATCATAATTATATACTGTTACAGGGAAATTACTAATAATTAAATGATACAAAGAATTAAGGATAAACTTTATTGCGACTTCTCCATTTAACATTTACTAGATAGTTGTCCACAAATTTGCGAATACAAATAATTTTATTTTTTTAATATAATATAATATTTTATGTTTTTGGCTTGGATATTTAATATTTTAAATTTGAATGTAAATAAATTTCTGATAGATAATTTTCTAAAATAAATATATTTTATTTATTAATACTTTTAATAATTACAGGCAAATAAATATATGGATAAACTTTACTGTGGCTTCTCTATTTAACATTTATTTTATAAAATATCCACAATCCTGAAATAACAAATAGACCAAATAATGTTTTTATATATTTTGATGGTGAAGAGGTTATGAAAATGTATACAAAAGAACAAAGGAGAAAGAAGGAAGAGCCAAACAGTTGGCAAGAGTCGAGGAAGAGTAAGACACGTTAAGAAGTGCAGCCTTTGGTTATCCTCCAGAGCCCAACTTCCCTGGTTCATACCTTCCTCTTTCTTGTCCTTTTTCTCTAATTTTAATTGTAATTATTATATAAAATACGTATAACGAATTATTCATATGTTAGAATCGTCGAAGGTATGTCTATTAAATATGTCTAAGAGATATACATGCACTTGGTCTAAACCAAAGTACATACGTGCATGTATATAAATTAAGTACGATGAGTTTTGCCATATCTTTTTTCTAACGCTGAATAATTATAAGATTACAAACTATTAAAAATATTACAAATAATTATATAACTTACAAGTCTATTTATTTTATGAAAAATTATGTATAATTGCATCGTTCTAAGACGCTTTATAAAATTTTGAAAGTATTCTTTTTTCCATGCTGTGGATCTTTTATTTAAACTTTTTTTATTAATCACATAATTTCACTTTTTCTAGAATTGTAATTTTTTATTTTCTGATGTACAGTCATTAATGAACATTTATTCAAACCATTAATTAAGGAGAGTTTTTTCATATCCCTTAGTCCAACAGAAAGGAAGATTTCATAACTATTCCCTTACATTATCCCTTGGGATTTTTGGTTTTTTAAAGGGGTGGAGCCCACCAAAATCCCAAAATTCACTCCCTAAAATCACTAAATAAAAACCAGTTACTAAGGGTTTTTTGTACTGTTTGAAGATCCTATCGATAAGTGGCGGCCCGCAATTGGTGCTCTTTTATTTATTTTTTTAAAGTTAACAAAAAAAAAGGTTAAAAAACCCTTAAAGGGTTTTTGGAATAATCATGGTCTTAGTGCATATATAAGTGTATCCATAAAAGCATCTCAAAAAAAAGAACTCTATTTTGAAGTTTCTCAAACTCTATATTTGAAGTTTCAAAGTGTTCTTCTCCAAAAGCAAAACTTCAAAACTAACTTCAAAATTATTTGTATTTTACACTATGGTCCTTATATTTATTTTAGTTAATGAAAATTCATAAAACTTTTATAAATAACTAACACATATATAAAAAATTACAACAATATTAATTAATAAAACTTTAAATTAAAATATAAAACTAGAAATAGAAATACATAATTAAATATTAAACTACAAATAAAAACCACATTAATACTCGTGAGTACATTCGTTCTGAACAAGAAAGAATCATAAGAAAAAGACGTCAAGAACAACAAGAACAACCATCTTCGGTTACAAAAAACTTGTTTGGACAGTATTTCGAAGATTTGGGAGCTTCCAGAGCAAATTTACCAGATTATTAGTATTGTTGTAATATCTAAATTTCTATAATAATTATGTATTTATGTACCCTTTTTAAAAAGTTTTTAATTCAGTATGTTTTATAATATTCTTGTTGTCTAATTCTACTTTTAAAATAATATAAAACTTATTTTAATTTTTAAAAAATTTTATGGGTAAAGTTTAATTTATAGATTTGAATTTGAATATTTGTGAGATAATTTTTTTAAAGATTAAAATGATAAATAAGAAACTTAAGAATAATAAATAAGATATGTAAATGTAAGGACCAAATTGTAAATAAAAAGATGAAACTTCAAATTTGAAGTTTTGAAATTTTTTTTTGGAGAGCCAAAAACTCTATATTTGAAGTTATAGAGTGTCTTTTGAAGATGCTCTTATGAATATGATATGTCCTGTAATTCTTGGGGCTACTATAAACACTTTCGTATTGATTTTAATACTTCTTATACTATAATTTAGAGACCATCAAATCAATATAATGTTTCATTGATAATAAAAGAGAGAGGTGTTGGTACGAATAATAATGATTTAGTTTTGACAAGGTCCAAACAATCAGGGAGAAAAAGAGCCAAAGGAAGATGACACATAGGCGGATCAGATTGATGATTTTAGGATGAAACAAATTAATACTCAAACGGAATATTTAGCATGACTCATGTGACCTGTCTTTGATTCCACCTCTGATTAGTCAATATATATGAATGATTATCTTCAAAGGTTTAAAACAGCTGACGTGTAGTAGACCTTGTGGTCTCCAAACGTAACCCGGATTTTTTTTTTTTTTTTTGACTGATAACCCGGATTTTTAGTTGTTACAATTAGACTTGTAATTTGTTCAAAGCCAAATCCAACTCATCATCCCACACTAAAAACAAATAAATTTATACTCTTATATGTTTGAAGTATATTTTCTACGTATGAAAGGCTGTCACATCATTCATTCACGAAATGAAGTTTTACCCGTAACTTATTTGTTTGATTATATATGAGCAATACAAATTGTCTTTCCTAACCGACTTGTCATGTTGAGTTCTGAATTTTTGATCGATAAATCACCAGAGAAAACGAATATAGGTAAAAATGAACGAACGTAATGTGTATAAGACATGAAAACATAACAAAAGGAGGAAATAAATACCGAATACGTAATGTTTAAAACCGATGTTTTTCAATATCTTTGGAAAATCCAAAATGGTGACGTACTTATTCAAGTCTCTCTCAATGCTCCCCCACTCACACTGTCACACATGCCAGATTCAGTAAGTTTCTATTTCTGTCTTGCTTTTGCACTTGTTTGGACTCAGGCTAAAGCTTAGTGTGACACATGTCGCTACTGCTTTGTGTTCACTTGTGTAGACACAACCGAACAGCGTTTTAGATTTATTGAAAACAGATGTCTTACTCTTATGAATCACCCAAACGGTCACTGTTAATTATAGGGACAGCACATATAAATGGAAAACGCAAGTCTCTTTTATTCTTTTGTCTTCAAGTTCTGAGCAGGAAATTAAAACATTTTTGAAGAAAACACTGCTTGGGTTTTGATTGAGTAGATCACTTGATAGGTCTCTTCTATGGCTCTCCTCCAAGCTCCACTCTCAGGTTGTCATAAGGATACACTCGTGGTGTCTGCAGCGACAACATAGCAAGAGATGGTCATGAAGTGGAAAAACAAGTATCACAACAATAATTAATAATAAAAAAAATACACAAGAAGAGAGATGAAATGTAAGATAACAACAGTAGCAATTCTCTTATGGATAAACACAAGAAGCCAAAGAGCATCTTTGTGGCGCTAGTGTGCTGTCAAACTTCTATAACTCGAAACCCTTCAAACAAAACTCATCATAGTACAGCCTTTGATACGATGTATAGACTTGAAGACAAAGATAATCTTCTTAGACCTAGCGTGCTGTTCAACTTCTATACTTCCAAATCTTTCAAAATAAAACTCATCATAGTATAGCCTTCGAACTTCGATACAACATCTATGATTGGTGGCCAGTGGCCACTAAGAGAACTAAACCATAGATTATAACTGCCAATACACCTAGCTAGAAGCTTCAAGTTTTATTTTGACCCACGTATGAGCTTAACCATGTACCCCAAGAGGCAAGAACATTGTGAATGTTTCTTTCACGTGTTCCAAATAACACTGTGCCTGCTCAGTCAATAAAGAAAAAATGAAGCAAACAATGTGGATAAAAAGATCCACATCTCCCAATACTTTGGCCAGAAGCAATAGCAAATGGCAAGAACTTGTTGTTTATGTTCATAAACAAGAAAAATGCAAAAGCTGAAAGTTAGATATTGCGACATTTAGCGGCTGAAGAAAAATAACATAGAGAACGTTCTGTTAACTGAATAGTCTGTGGTGAATACGCCTATTCCAAGTACATGTTTCATATTATATACAGCGAAGAAGACAATGTTGTTTGATGAATCGAATTCAGAGTAGCAAAGAATAACATTTTATTAGCAAAATCAAGACTATTTGCTGCGTGTTTTTGCTCAAGTTCATACCCAAAACTCACACTCAAGACACACCACAACGAAAGCAATTGCGTGGTGAGAACATAAACAACATAGAAAGTTGAAAACTTTATCACTTACAAAAGGAACCTTGGAAGCTTTATCGTTCAAAACAGCGAGCATACCAAGAGTCGCAAAGAACCCTAGACCTCCACACAACCATCCCAATGCTTCATACTGTTTATTCATAATCAAACATTAATCACTAAAACAATTGATTTTACGGCGGAAAAACATTTCGAAAACCCTGAACCAACCTTCCCGACGGTATCAGCAATCCGATCTATGCAAGGCTCTGGAAACGCAGTCCCGTTGTCCCACATCAACTCGTCGTTAACCGAAAGCTGAGACACAATCAAGGGAAAGAATCTCAAAACCAAAACGAATTTTTGGAGAATCTAAGAGAGATTTGACTCACAGGCTTATCGGGGACGATGTGTTTGCCGACGGGGAGACCCATCCCGGCACGTTGGCGGAGGGAAGAGGCGTTGGATCGGGCAACGATGCCGTTTCCACCCATGATTCGTGACGCCACACCGCTCAGCCTTCCTGCCATTTTCGCTTTTTCTCGATGGTTTCGTTGTTTCAGGTTTCTCTTTCTGTTCTCAGGAGATCCAAAAATTCGATCGAGTACTGATTAAAATGGCAAAACGGCGTCGTAGAACGTAACCCCTTTAGTTCACCCAGAGGTTGTGGTATACGTACGCTTTTAAATGTAAGTCAATCTAACAAACCTAAAGAGATATAGGGGGATCATTGGAGAAATCTGTAAGCTTTGGTTATTTTTGGTTATTTTTGGTTATTTTTGGTTATTTCCACAGCACTAAAATAAAAGCAAGAAAGCTTTGGTTATTTTTTTTTTTATCTCATAGTAGTATCTATTTTTTCTTTTATTTTATGGCTGTGGAGAACTAATTTTCTAGAGCACTCTTTCAACTGCTTTTGAAAATATTGTTTCTCTTTTCTATAAATACACGTACGCTTCATTTCCTATATAGTAATATATTTCACTAATATCCATATAATTATATATTTTTACATATATAGTCCACAAAAAATTTACAAATACTACGTAACTCTATGTATACATACATATATATGGTATATAAATTATAAAAGTTCACATACATGTATAGATAAAATTATATATATTAATTTATATCATAATTATTTTATAATTTCTACAATAACTAATCAACTTACAAATTTTAATTTTAAATATTATTTTATTTTAATTTAATATAATAAATTTTAATATAAATGTATAATGTTAATATTACCCAATCATGTTTTCTTTAAAAAACACACAGCTAAAAATATTAAAGCTACAACACAAAATTCTATAGAAAAAAAATATAAATCCACAGTTATGAAGAAGTCTAATGGGATGCTTCTCTTAGTAAATTTATTTGATCATCGATTGTTCGAAGTCGGGACCATGCGTACGTTCTTAGGTGTGGATCTTTTTTAGTAAGAAACTATAGGTTGATTTGTCTTTCTTTGATTTTCATGCAGAACCTTTGGAACAATAAAGTATGGTCTCTTACCTTAATATTCTAAAGCACATGGAGGTTATCACACATTTTTACCCAAGAGTAGTTTTTTTTCTTTTTCTTACCACAAGAGTTGTTTCCGCAATAACATGTATAATTTTACATGAACGTTGCTTTGTTGGTTAGCCGCTACCTTAGCGATCATCTATGGTAAATGAGTTGTCAATTTTTTGTTCTTACAAGGTGGAGTTTAGTATCTTCTGATTCAGCCTCAAAAGTTAAACGACAGTGTTTAAGATATGGATTGTTAAGTAACCACTAACTGTAAGCTCAAGAATATTAAATTGAGTGGATTAAGAAGCTCGCTTTAGGTACAAGCAAACAAAAAGATTGTGATCTTGAAATGATGATGTGGCATCGAAGAAAGTGGAAAGAACATATTCGAGATATTGAAACACTTGAAGTAACAGGTACCAGATGACCTATATGGTTTCAGGTTAGCCGTTTCAAAGATAGATGAGCGTACTCAAGCAAGAAGAACACAAGGTTTAGGGTTCCTGGAGAGTAGGAGACTTGTGAGAGAAGTAACAAGTGTTGCTCTAAGATATCACTGAGTAGTTAGGAATCAAGCGAGGTAAGCCACTGCTTAGGGTAGCATAACTTTAATTGATCATTGTAGTTACATAAAGGGCACTGTAAAAAAATTACATGAATAATAAAAGCATAAAGTTTTAAACGAGCTTAGGATATCAATAAAAAAATAAAAATGTAAGACCAACGCTATTAGGAATTGGTCAGTAGTGACACACAAACCGTGTGTAATCACATAAATTTGATTAAACAAAACTGTTAAAAGTTTGTTTAGATGATTTCTGATAAAGATATTCTTTGAAGAAGAAAAATCTCATCTTGAAAGTCTTTGTATTATCCATGTTCTACAGTTTTCACTAACTACAAAGCCTTTCCATCCTTGTGTGTTTCTTTAATAGAGTTGTTATTTTGCATTCGTTTAGAGCTTAATTTTAATTTGATTTATACACGAAGTTATTCTTCTGTGTTTTATAGTATTACATAAAGACAAATCTCTCAAATAGACTATTTTCAAGTTTTTATCATAAAAATAAACTAAAAAATAATTAAAATATATATTTTTTATTTTAAAAATTTAATAATTTTTTATTTTTTTTCAATTTTAAGCTTTAATTCCAAAACTCCACCCCATAACTCTGAATCCTAAGTTTAGATTAATTAACCCAAAAATATAAATATATATTTACATCATTTAATAAAGTCTATTTTGATCATTTTTCTCTTTAGTGTTATTTTGGGGACAAAAATTATTTAGCTCTATCTTAGTATATTTTTCATTACATAATGCAGAACATCATCAGGGTAGTAATCTCAAGCAAAACATGATATAACTCTAAGGAACACATGCTATAACTCTAAGATTTGGAAAGAAGAAAGATGAGAAAGTAGGAGATGAAGTGAGGAAAGCTAAGCATTGATCTGGTTTGTTGAAGGAGTTTCCGTTGATGTTGCAGAGTCTAAGGTGTTTTGTAGTAAAATAGAAGTCCGGCAAGTAGGACAGGAGGAGCCGGTAGAGAGCCACTTGTTGATGCACTTGACATGGAACCCATGATGACATTTCTCCAGCACTTGGATGCTCTCACCTTGTTCAAATTCAGAAAGGCAAATAGCACACTCTGCTTCAGCTCCTGCTAGCTCAAGGTCTGATGAGTAGACAAGCGCAGGTGTTGGTATGGTCGGTGAACCATCCGCTTCAGGATCAGGCTTGTGGTCGTCGTTGGCGTTAGTCTCGGGATTAAAGCGGAGAAAGCAACGGACTGAAGCGTAAAGAGAGAGAGCACATATGAGAGCAGAGGCGAAAAGGATGAGGAGAAGGGATGCGTTTGCTTGGAAGTCAGTAGAGTTTGAGTAAGGCTTCCATCTACAAGTATGAGAGTTACATACTGGAGAAGCAGAGGACAATGGTGAAGCTGCAGCTACTTCTGCTACTAGCAAACGCATCTTAATTGCTTTGAGAGAGTCTCATCGGTTTAGATAACCTTATATAGAAGTGTGGGGACAATGGTGGCTGTTCCAGTGAAGTCTTGAAGCTATCAGAGAAGTTGAAGGATTAGGATGTCTCGTCTGTATTTAGAGGAATGTAACACTCATCATCACTTCTCTCTCTTTTGGTCCACTTCTCATAAATGGATATTATGGTGAAAGATGATAGGATTGTTCTTTGTCCTCTTGGCTTATCATCGACCACATGGTTGCCACATGTCGCCTTCACACAGCAATTGCCTACATTCTAGGCAATACATTGCTCGTGTATTTATTCATGTTTGAGTAAGTCAATCAATATCTAGATTTTGAAAAGGACAGAGAAGAAAGACAAGAACATAATACAACTTCATTGTTTCTTTGTCTCTTTATATAACCCAGTTTACATTTTTTTTCTTTTAAGATAAAAGAAACAACACCCCCAAATTAGAAAAATGGTGAAAATAAAAACTATAACAACAATCAAAATAGTAATATAAGTAAAGCTTTTTTTGAACAAATAATTTTTTTCCTCTTCTAAAAACTCTCTTCTGCAAATAGTCAAATCATCATCTGATCTCCATGGAATGGGTTTCTCACTTCTCTACGCTGCAATTCCTGCAACAACATCATTTCATATGATTCATCAGATTTTCTCAAGAGCACAAAAGTTCAAACTCTCAGATGAAAAAAGACATTCATTATAACCATACCTCCGTTTGGTTGGTTGTTGATGTAACCAGCTGGTCCTCTAGACATGAAGTCAAATGCTCCCACTCTTTCCTCCGCCTTTGCAGGCAGCGAAAGCCACGCCGAGTCACTGTACAAAGAGTCATTCTCCAAGCTGCTTGAGCCGTTGTAACCACCAACATGAGCCCCTCTCATAGCTTCTAATCCTACGCGTCCTCCCTCACTGTGGTAGCTATTACGTGCACGTGCAGCTGCTTCCCACTTGTCTCCAATGCTACCAAGTGAAGACATTCCAGAGTTTCCATTGAAGCTGCTTCTAGATATGGGAGAGTTTGACATGTAACCTAGACCACCATTTCCCCATGAATGGTTCTTTGTTGTTGCATTTAGCACGGACCCGTTAGCTCCTCCTGACTCAATCTGGCTGCCGTACCTGCTAAGACTCCCAGCATACCCTGGGCTAAAGGGACGTCCAAAGCCTGCACTGGAACCAGATCCAAACTTCTGAGCCTGATCTGGCTCAAAGTTCAGCTCTATTCCATATCCATGTCCAAAAGGTGAGAATCCACCCCTATTACCTAATCCTGGACTGTACCTAACTTCAGGTTTAACTCCATAACCGGAGATTGGACTCGGGCTGAATCCTTGGGTGTACTCGTTCATCAGCAATGCACTGATTCTACTACTACCAAAGCTATTTACATTCATTTGGTTCCGGATTGGGTTCAGAGCCATTTCCTTAGGAACAGCCAGTTTGACCTCAACCATCTTTCCATTGAGTTCGTGGAATGTCCTCTGCAGAACTTTATCTACAGCTTCCTCTGATTCAAAAGAGATGAACCCGAAGCCTCTCGGTCGCTGGGTTCTGTGGTCATACATCACCACAACATCAGTGATCACCCCAAACTGAGCAAAATAGTTCTTGAACTCAGCTTCTGTCACCGATGAAGCCAAACCTCCAACAAAGATCTTCTTGCTGTTTGCTGGGCCAGGTGATCCCTGGAGACTAGTGTTGTTACTTTTGTTCAATACTACGTGATCATCTCTTGGAACTGCCTTCTTCGCCTCAACCTATGATTATGGAGAAAATATAAATCTTTAACTACTATAACTTGCACTCATTGGTTAGCAAATATAAATCCTCACGCAGAAGATTAGCGTTCTAACTTAAGATCACAAGAATGAGAAAGAAAAACAGTTTGTTTTTCATAGTGAACCAGTTGCTTCAACCTAACAATCATGGAGCCTTGTCATAAATCAAACCAATGAGAGTTCAAGAGAGCAGATGAGTTAGATTAGACACAATGAAATGATCATCAATATTCTAACCAACATCAGCAGAAAGATATGTATCAGAGAGATATGGTCTTTCTCTTTTGAGTTTGGTGCTTCCTTAAGCTGACAGTGACAATGTAGACTACTATATAGTCTAAAACAGGAATATGAATAAAAAAGAATAGCTTTGCTTCGAGGAGCAGCAACCTCTAATACAAGCAAACCAATCATTATTGAAGGAAGCAGATTGATATTGAAGCAATGTAGTATTTGATGAAAAAACACTTACAAGTTTACCATCAATGACGTGTCTGAGCAAGACGACTCTCTCAGCAACAATGGGGTCAGCAAAGACAAGGAAACCAAAGCCACGAGCACGACCAGTGGCACGATCCTTCATGATAACGGCCTCTAAAACCTCACCGAAACTCTGAAAATACTCGCGAAGACGATCTTCAGTGGTCTCCCAAGAGATCCCACCTATGAACAGCTTACATGATTCCATCTCCATTCTGCAAAAAAAGGGTCTGTTACAAACATGCTGATGAAGAGAATCGAATCGAACAAACAAACCTTTTAGGAAACAGTAAAGGATATAACGATGAAAACGAACAACTGGGTCTTGATCGGATTCTGAGAACCGATCGACCCACGATCCTGGATTCCTGCAAACAAACAGATAAACGAAACCCACATGGGTAGAGCAAAAAAGGTGTAAGCTTTAAAGAAGAAAACAAAAACCCATTAGAGAAGAAGTGAGAGAGAGAGGGAGAATCTGAAATGTTACCGAAGTTTAAGAAAAGGGAGAAGAAGGAAGATTGAAACCTAAGAGATTGGGAGAGGATGAAGCTTTTAATAAGAGGGCGTGAGGCCCTCTTTTCTCACCCTCTCTTCCTTCTTTTTTTTCTTTTTTTTTCGTCCGATAATAAAAATGGGATTTTACTGTTTTAATTTTCGAAATGGGGAAAAAATGGAGGATGGAGTTTGTAGAAGAAGAGAAACAGCAAAAAATGGGAAGAGAAGATCCTTCTTACGTTTTGTTTTTTTATATATGGAATGTTTGTTTGTTTGGCTTAGAGACGATGGCACTTTCGTCTTTTCGTTTCTTCTCTCCCTTGTCATAATAATTTAAAAAGAATTAATAATTAATAACCGACTGTTTGTTGGTTTACTTTGTAGTACCACACACATTTTTACCCATCTGTTTAAAAAATCTTGTCATTTTTTTAGAATTTAGACAAATTTTGATTTTCAAAATCTAACATGAATAAGACATTGGGACAACTTGAAAGATATAATTAATTATGATCGTTATAGAATTATCCGAGTTAATTACGGGTTTATCTTGATTCTTTCCCAACAAATAACAGTAGACTCTCTTTTTTGGAAATTATTTTCATTTATTTTGAAATATCAATTTAGTTTTGTTTTTACTTTTCACATTAGTAGATAACACATCAGCATCATTACATACTAATCATATTTCAGAAATTGCACCCAATAATTCAAAAACTAACCAAAATTTCATTCTCTCCCCCTCTTTTTCTTCCTATCTCTCTCTTAAACACTAATTTTGATTTTTTTGTTATTTCACAAATAACCCCAACATATTTTTATCATCCAAGAAACTGCAAGGCATGGTTCATTAATCAGCTAACTCTGAAAAGATTGAACATGTAAACAATAATTATTTTTGATTGAAAATATTTGACTGAGCTTATCCTCTAATATAGAATGACGATAACATTGAAATTTTATAAGAAATATAAAATTTTGAAAAAGTATAAAATTTTGAAAAAGTATAAAATTTGGAAGTTAAAAATGAAAAAGTTTAAAATTTGGAAGTTAAAAATGAAAAAGTATAAAATTTGGGAGATTGAATGGTTGATGACGACAAAGATTGACATCCCACGAATTTTATTGTCCATATATAGGCCACATTTGAGTTTTGATTTACACAAAAGGTCACTTCTTGATGGAGAGTATCTTTCTTTGGAAAGAAGGAGAATTTATGACTTTTTTGCCCTTCATTAACCAAGAGTTGAACCAATTGGATGAGAAGGGCAAATTGGCGGTTTGGTTATATTTGAACCAAAAATTATTTAATTTGTTAAAAAAAAACGTTCCTTCTTTGCTAACAAAGCACGTGCTTTGTGGACTTATGCTCGTGGACGTGGATGGATCATCACCATTGTCCACAGCTCGTGGACTTGGATGGATCATACACCAACAGTGTCCACACCAAGAACAAAAGGATTAACAGAAAACAAAATATTGCAGCAATAATTTGAAGAGACAGAGCAAGCAAAAAAAACAGAATAAGTTGACTTCAGGAATTACAGAATAGAGTTATTACATATTACAGAATAGAGTTATTCTACTAAAACAACTAACTAGAACAATGACATTGAAAAGAAAAGAAAGACACACTAATGTAGTTTCTTTAAAGGAAAAGAACAACAATAATCATTTCATTTAGGACACTTCTTGATATAAGAAAGCATAGACTGATCGATGACGTTGGATGGTGTGGACGATGGAGGTGTGGACAAAGGGGGTGTGGACGTGAGAGGTATGAACTAGTGGGGGTGTGGATGGGTGAGGCATTGACATAAGAGGTGTTGACGGGGAAGTGTGAGAGAAGTGTGGATGGATGACGTGTGGACCGGTGAGTTCTAATGATGTGCAGCGTATCAGATGACAAGATGAGAGTGACATGGAGGGTCATCTTCCTCCGTAGACACATGTGGATGGTGTAAGATGATAAGCATGGACAAGTAAGTGCCTTCTCCACAACAACCATCTCTACCAAGACCCCCACCGCAACCGCTTCCGATGCGTTATCCACCTTCATGTCTTCCACCGCCGTCTTCTATATAACCACCACCTCCTCCACTTCCATACCCACCACCTCCACCACGACCTCCATCTCCACCGTCACCATTACAACCTCCATCTCCACCGTCTTCCACCACCACCTTTTCCATAACCACTTCGGTACTCCACTTACGAATCCACCACGACCTCCATCTCCATTGTCATTGCCTTCTCCACAGTCACCACCACGGCATTCATCTCCACCACCACCTCCAAATCACAGAATATTGCAGAAACAATCAAGAACAAGCATTTTGTGAACCCAAAAGTAGGAAGGGGTGAAACCCGAGCAAACAAAGACAAAAATCAGAACTGAAGAGAGCAAAATCGCGACATAAACAGATTTGTGATGGAGATAACCGGATAGAACTCGAAAATAACAGATTTGAGGTTGTGAGATGAAAATTTTGCTCATGTATCGGTGATTTGCGAAGAGAGAGAGGATATATAGAATTTTGAGTTGGAGTCGTATGCGGCGAAGAGAAGAGAGAAGAGATTAGGGTTTCTGATTTGGGAAAAAGGAGGAAGTAAACGAAACTACGATAAGAAGCCTCTACAAAACGAACAAATAAAAAAAATTAGAAATACAGAACCAGGTCATTTTGTTGGTTCGATTGGTAAAAAGGGATTAATTGGTTTGGAGGGTAACAATGACTTTGCAACCCAAAAAAGGGGGCCTCAAGTAGAATGTGACCTTTGATGTCATATTAAAGTGATAAAGTGATCTAGAGAGTAAAAAATTCTATATATATCTTGCTTTCCAAATAAATTTATAAAATTGAATTGAATGATTATTAAAATATAATTCAGTGGAAGATGTTTCAAGGACACAAGGCATTCCTTGTGCATCCAAAAAATTACCAACTTTCATACCCATACTTTCTATTCATTCATCGCTTTCCATTAATAATTTACTAATCTGGAAATTCTGCTCTCTTTTACAAACTTACTTACGTAAATCTCTATATTTTGTTTACAGGTCAATTATCGACCGTTGATAACAATACGAGTTTGCATGCATCACAGAGACCATCATATATATATTATAAAAACAATTGGTAGCATTTACAACACATTGGTCTATATCACCATTTTATTTATTCGCCCGCCCAACATTTAATCCAGAGTTTAATAATTCGTAATTACCTACCATTTGTTCATTAAAGTCTATTGATTTCATTAAAGAAGGGGCATCAAATGTTTAATCTATGAGTGAGTGTGTGACACATGGTATTGAATATCCTCCACCAACCATAATGTACTTAGATGTTTTTATAGACTATTTACCAACTATCTCTAATATAAAGCTTTGCTCTATTTATTTGTTTGGCATCAAAAGTTTGCTCTATTTATTTGTTTGGCATCAAAAGTTTGCCCTATTAATACCCTACACCGGGAGATTAAGCAGTCTTACTAAATCTGAAAAATATTTTTATAACAAAAGCACCACATGTCCATTTTTAGAAGTGAGGGGAGGATGAACATTATAGTGGGCCCACGTTTTTTCAAAATAAAATAAGAAAAGATGAAGACCCTTTCAAAGGCTTATTGGGCGAAAATATAATATTTTCGGCCCATATATGTTTTCAAGTAGGGTGGAGATAGCACTCATCTATCATTCTCCTATCTCCCGCTCCAGAGGAACACGACCTAGGAAATAGAAACTCTCATTCGCAGAGTCGCAGCCCCGCAGGTATGGTTTCTTTGTTAAATCAAAGCTCTTGGTTGAGTATTCTTCATCTGGGCATCAATCTATGAGTTCCGATATCCATTGGTCCAATTTGTATAAACATGATTCTGATTCCTTCCACATCAGTTGTTCATATTAACCAAGTGTAAAGCTTGAAACTTTACTTGAAAATTCATCCACTTGAATCTATTTTCTTGGTGGGTTTGTTTCAGTTCTACTCGGAAAATGCATTGCATCAGGAGCTCAATCCTGCAGCATTTGAAACTCAGAGTGCCGGTCAGACCGGTTTTGATTCTCGAGAAGGAGAATGTTTTCATTAGGAAAACGAATTTCACAACAGCAGGAGGAGGTCAAGATGAGGTGTTGAGTAAGGTTATTGAACTGGTCAAGAAGTATGACACAACCAATGCATCTAAGGTACAACACTGCTACTGTTTCTTCTTGTTTTTATTAGTGAAGAAGTTGTAACACGGTTTGATTATAGGTTACTGAAACGGCTGACTTTAAGAAAGATTTGTCGCTGGACAGCTTAGATAGGGTGGAGATAGTGATGGCTATTGAAGAAGAGTTCTCTGTTGAGATCCCTGATGATAAAGCTGATAAGCTTACTTGTTGTGCTGATATTGCAAGCTTCATAGTCTCTGAAACTCACTCCAAAGCACCAGAGTCCTGACTTTATTTCTTTTCTTGGTCTAGAGACATGCCATTTTCATTTGGGTCACTGCTGTTACATTTCATCTGATGTATTCAAGTGTGATCATATTAATGTTGTACCAAAAAGATGTGAACCTTTACACATAATATGATGCAAAAGACATCATTCTTAATTATATTGTTGGAAGGTGAAAAACAATGTGGAGAAAGTCGACTCGGTTCTGTGACTAATGCGCCAGCTAAGAAAGTCAGAACATTGAAGAACAAATGCTTTTTTGCAAGACGGACTGTCTGTATCACACACAGATTGCTATGATCTTGAAGTGTGACCATGTAACCTGTTCTGCCCTGAGGTGTAAGCACGGAAGCCGTTTTCCACTGGTGGAATTGTGATAGCATCTATAGAGCTTAGCCACATGTACTGGCTTGATGACACATGTGTGTTTTCAGGTCTGGAACAGTGGAACTGCGTGGAGTTGGGAAGGAAGATTGATTTCAAACTCTCCCAAATCATCAGTAACAGCTTTGGCTCATTTGGATCTCCTTTTGTATCAAGTGTGACACTTGATGGCAACTGTAGCACCTATGAGGATCATGTTAAGTAATCAGATGGACGACAAAAAGCAAAGGGACGAGTGAATAGGTAAAGAAAATACCAGGAATAGCTAAAAGTGCAGGTGTAGTGTCACAGAGAAGAGACTCGGTGATGATAGTACTCTCTCAAGTCACACCCACAATTCATCTTTTAACACCTCAGCCTAGAGATTTCATTTTTGTGGGTTTGGACCTCGCCATGTTCATGGAGTCAGTACTTGCAATACCTTATTAGGTTAAAGATGTAGTTGACCAAACAACAATTTTTATCAGAATTTTACCAAAGAGGAAAAAGAGTATGGGCCAAAAGATCTTTAGCTACTAACAGATCCATTATATTTATATAGGCTTTAAAATTACACAGCTGGATCAATGTTCAAGAAATTGATAGACACGGTAACTAAACGCTTTATAGAAGATTAGCGACTAGCCAGATTATTCATGGCGTAGGTAAGGTCTAAGCATTAAGAAATTATTGATTTATTTTATATGTATATATATAAAATATTTTAGTTTTAAATAAAAATTTATAAATATTATGATAAATTATTAAAATTAGATATGAAAAAAGACAAATTTGTGGATATGTACTAACATTATTGCTTTAATTAACATATTAAACTAATTTAGATTATTTTTTATCGATTTTAATTGATTTTAAATAGTTTAAATCGATTTGAATCGTATAAATCAGATTTTAGAAAAATCGTTTCAGATATGACCGAGTTGTTGTCCACTTAAATCGAGTTTTAGAACGAACTATTAGATTTCCAAGTGGGTAACCATTAGTTGTGTCATTAGGAGATTAATAAAGTATGTGGCTACAGTGATGTCAAAAAAAGGTATTTCCTCCGTTTCAGTTTATTTGTTGTTATAGAGAAATTTTTCTGTTTCAATATAAATATCGTTTTATAATTTCAATGTAAAATTTATTAACCTAAAACGACAAGTAGAGTGAAGCGAATTAGTATGTCGTTACAGTTAATTAACACGCGCTGGTCGGGTCCATCAGAGAGGATCAAGACCGTCAAATGTGGAGAACTGGGACCCTTTCTCCAACAGCTGTCTGGTCTGATTGGTCGATGCAGCTTGATGGCAATGAACCCCACCACACCCACATCCAACCCCATTCATAAAGTAAAATTTTAAGACATTAAAACCAGAAAGGTAAATTGACCTCTATATCGTTGAGTGGCAGTTACCCTCCATCTCCCTAACGCCTTCCTCTCCCGATCCGGTTTCACGGCAATGATCCGGTTGTCTGTATTAACCACTCTCCCCTTCAGCGCGTGCATCTTAGAATTAACAGACAAAAGGTGGGCCGTTTCCATTAACGGTCCACAACACGTGGCAGAGCTCTAAAGGACTGTTAGCTCCCATTCAAATCCGACGGTTGAGCTTTACCCAGTTGTCAGAGCCTTATCAGTAAATGGACGGTTAATCTAATACACGTGTCATGTGAACAAAAGTCGTGCATCGTCGCTTTATAAAATCTCCGGTGACTCTCATTCGCCAACTGTGTACAATCTCAGCCGACACTTGAGTTCACTTTCTTAAACCCTAATTTTCTCGTGAAGCCATGCTGATTTGAAAAAAGTGTGAAGTCTGTTTTTTTTTTTTTTAATTTCATAGTCATTTTCAGAATGGGGGATTCCGACAGGGACTCCGGTGGAGGGCAAAACCAAAACAGACAGTCTTCGTTGTCTCCCAGAGAGCAAGACAGGTTCTTACCAATCGCTAACATGAGCCGGATCATGAAGAAGGCTTTACCCGCCAACGCCAAGATCTCCAAAGATGCTAAAGAGACGATGCAGGAGTGTGTCTCTGAGTTTATAAGCTTCGTCACCGGAGAGGCGTCGGATAAGTGTCAGAAGGAGAAGAGGAAGACGATCAACGGCGACGATTTGCTATGGGCTATGACCACTCTGGGGTTCGAGGATTACGTTGAGCCATTGAAAGTTTACTTGCAGAGGTTTAGAGAGATTGAAGGGGAGAGGACTGGACTTGGGAGGCCACAGACAGGTGTTGAAGGTGGAGAGCATCAACAAGATGGAGGTGGATTCTACGGTGGTGGGATGCAGTATCACCAGCATCATCAGTTTCTTCACCAGCAGAACCATATGTATGGTTCCGCAGGTGGTGGTGGCGGCGACAGTGGAGGAGGAGCTGCTTCCGGTAGGACGACAAGGACTTAAAAAGATTGGTGAAAGTAGATCTCTGTATATAGATACATATATACACATGCCTGTTCATACCCATAAGAGCACAAGTATAACGTTGGTTATGTAAAGTTAGATTTTGAGGCTGTGTAAAGAAAATCAAGCGTCTTTGAAACAATAGATTTGCTAACGGATCTGCTCCGTTTAGTCTTGTATTTAAGATATTGGATTTGGATCGCATTGAATGCAAATGTTTTCAAATTCAAGTGTCAATATGCTTACATAGAGATGTAGCAAATACACCACATCAGCTTTGATGAGAAAGAGGGTTAATGGCGGGACTGGAGGTCGCGGGTGTTGAAGTACAATTTGCCTTGTTGATCAGGTGCAGAGACACGAAGAGGAGTGAAGCCTTCGTAGTCTCCGTTGGTTTTAGCAGAGCAAATGGCTGTCATATACCTTAATAGCTCATGTTTCTGTACGAATGGTTGCTTCGTGTATTCCTCCCATGGCATCCACTGTAGCATTTTCAGAAAGATGAAGATGTTTGTGAATGTTAAGGTGGTAGAGAAGGGGGGGGGGAATGTTACCTGAGCTTCCTCAATCTCTGTCTCGTCTGCATTGATCTCCAAAGAAAGGGGCTTTAACATGCACACGAAGAATAAATCTGACTTCTCAAAGAAAGCTTTATGGGTTTGTCTGCCAGAAATTAAATCAGACAAAGAGTCAGTTATGTTGCAATATAAGCAGATGATGAGGTTGGAGTTGGAGTTGGAACCTGAAAGCTAATACTTGGACAAATTCTGTATCCACCTAAAAACATATGATCCAAGATTAGCTCTTGGTCTCATGTAAAATGTCAAGGTAATACATGAAAAAAGGCTTACTCCGGTCTCTTCTTTCACCTCTCTGACCGAGCCATCATGGATGTATTCTCCCTAAAATCAAACAAAAAAAAAACACTCATCAGAGATTCGGAACCCAAACATGTATTGTGGGATTTGATAAGAAGCAGAACCTCATTGACTACTCCCGTGGGAAACTTCCAGATGCCTTGTCCTTGAAACCTTCCTGTCTTCTCTTGAACCACTAGCACCTTTGGATTCAAATATAGAAACATAGATGTGAATCAGCCTTGAAACTGTTCCAAACAGCCAAACTGAAAAATCTCATCTCACCAATACCTCTTTCTTGTGGTTGAGGACAAAGGCACCTATGCCAACACGGTGAGATGCATTGGAAGGAAGCGTATCGCCTTCTATGGGAATCCAATACACAAGCATCAAGTAGTCCTTCTCCGCGTGGTGAAACCAGAATCCCTCCTACTCATAAAAACACACAACTAGTTCTGTCACAATGTAACAAAAGTGGTTTACAGAAATCTGACTGCAGGGTAAGCATCAGGTAATAACACCTTAACAGCAGCTTCAGCAAGACAGATAAGCTGTCTAGGCAACTTGATCCACACTCCCTTCTTCCCCTGCGTATACAAAAAAAGTTTGTAGACAACTTATCATACACATCAGTTCAGTTAGAGCAATAGTTAGTGTAGTGGGAAAGTTGAATTCACTTTCTCAAAGGAGCACATTTTATTTACAGCAAAGTAACACACAGTCTCTCTGGCCCGCATTGAAATATAAAAACTTTCAAGAAGAGAGTGACATCCACACTTTGTCACCCCAACGTTTTCACTTTTCAATGATTCTATACAACTTATTGGTCCACAAGTTTCTCATGATCATCCTATCCATTAGATCAAATCTAACAAGAGGAACATAGAAGAAAGAAGAGAGAGCACCTGAAGAGTCCAGGTAGAGAGAGATGATTGGAGAAGTGCAGAGAAGGCAGGAGGATCCATGGGATGACTTATCTCCGTCATCACACCACCGTACTTGTCTTCAACAACAGGAAGCAATGTAACGCCGCCGTTTGCCTCCTCGCCGGCCATCAGGTTCTTGGAGGAGGAAGAAGCGGACATGGATCTGTTCCTCGTCGCCGTGGAGCAACTGCGAAACGCAGAGAACCCATCAGGCCGAAAACGCAGACGCTCGTTAGCCGGCTTCAATAACAATCTGATAAAGTCATAGCCTTTCAACAAACGGCTACTCATAGTTCCTTACTCAACCGAGAGAAAAAAGAACACAACTTTAAACTCAATTACACAGAAACATCGAAACCAATCTGTTTGGCCACCAATGCACTTCTCTTTCCCCACCGACAACGTATGGAATCAATCAAAAGGAACGAACTTTCTGCCTCAAATCTGTTTCTATACTATCTGACAACATGAAAAGTAACATATGTCTATGCCAAGACATCATAAAGTACAAACCTTTAAAGTTTAAAAGATTGTATGACACAAGTTTCTCCTCAGTTCACTCAGATCAATGACACAATCATCTTCTCAATACTTTATATGATTATCTAACGTCTCTTGATTTTCTCGCAAGTGTATGTGGCGTGATATGATTAAAAGGGAGGAAAACCACGGGCTAAGCTGAGCCACAGACCACAAGTGTTTTGCCTTTACACTAAACATATATCCGTCTCGGGCAGCGGGTCAGAAAACGACTGACGTGAGGATAAGATGGAGGTTATCTTGCTCGTTTAAGGGCATAAAGGTCAATTACACAGTTACAGAGTCGCACCAAAGTTTTGTTTTTTTACCCTTTTGAACTGCTTTTACTTTGGCCGTGTCTGACGCCGCCCGTTTATCATTTTTTACGTTTGCTTATGGAACTTCTCGCCGGCGGCAACTGTCGGAAACGAGACAACGATGTCTTTGTCGAGGATGTTGACCCGTTCGGTGGTTCAGATTGGATGTACGGTGGACGTTCACTGAGAACTCAGGGACACGGCGACGACGACGCTTTGGCTACGCTTGCGGACTTGGCGCCGCCTCCGCAGAAACTGAAACCCATAAGGTGTGTTGTTAATAAGCCGCCTTCGTTTGAGGATCGACATCCTCTTGATATTCTCGCTGGAAGTCTAGACAGGCTCCCGGAGATGGGGTTTCTTGAAGACGGCTGCTTTGATGCTCCTTTGGGGTCGAAGATTGCTGACGTGGAGGAGTGTGGTCAGTTGACACGTGGGTTTGGGAAGGTTGAGGTCGAAACAGAGGAGGTTCAAGGTCGAGTCTCTAGACATGGCACATCGTGTGATGGTGTGTCTCTGAGGTAATAAATCAGAAGACTTTTATAGAAAGATAGGAACTTTGTGCATGTTCGTATGGTCACACTTCAGTTTTTGTTCCAGTTTGGATCTGTTACTGTGAAAGGTAATACCTTTTCACGTTTATTAGAAGCTTCTTTGGTAGAACTAGACATTTTACTTCCATGTTGCTCCATTTACTTGTAGATTGGTTGAACATTTCGGGTAAAACCATTCAACTTTAATAGATAGGTAAAAGATTGATGTGGTATCATTACAAACTTTTAAAGTGATGGTTTTATTTGGTTTTGAGTGTTGTTTTAGTAAACACTTGGTCTAAGTTCTTGGATTTGGGGACATTGTGTTCAATTTTGCAGCAAAGATTGGTTAAATCCTGAGATTGGGAGAGGTTTTATCTGAGACTATGATTTTGCTTGATATTTAAGTTGGTTGGTCATAGTACTGACAGTTGATTAACATGTTTCTCGGTTTTGCAGTTCATCTGTTGATAGCGATAGTGATGGAGACTCCCCTGAAGGTGTTGGCAAGGCCGTTACGGGTAAAAGAAAGAGGCAAACGAGGGAAAAGCTGGAGCATTTCATGGAGAAGCTGGTGGGGACTATGATGAAGCGGCAAGAGAATATGCATAACCAACTGATTAACATGATGGAGAAGATGGAGCGGGAAAGAATACGAAGTGAGGAAGCTTGGAGACAACAGGAAATGGAGAGGATGAAACAGAATGAAGAGGCAAGGAAACAAGAGATGGCACGCAGCTCCTCTCTCATCTCCTTCATCAAAAGTGTAATGGGTGAAGAGATCAAGATCCCTCAGCCACTCCAGACTACTCCCAAACAACGTGAATGGGCTCATCAGACACAAGGAGATGTAAAGTTTGTGTTTCCAAGCGGAAGAAGGTGGCCTCAGGAGGAAGTGCAGGCGTTGATAGCTAGCAGAAGCGAAGTGGAAGAGAAGACAGGAGTTCACAAGGGAGTGATATGGGATGAGATATCAGCAAGAATGAAGGGAAGAGGGTACGAACGATCTGCTAAGAAGTGTAAGGAGAAGTGGGAGAACATGAACAAGTACTACAAGAGAGTGATGGAAAGTAGCAAGAAACAGCCTGAGAACACCAAGACTCGCTCATATTTTGAGAAACTAGAAAGCTTTTACAAGATCAACTCAGTGGGTGCAGAACACTCCGCACAGAAAGAACAATGATGGTTTAAGATTAGTTTTTTTTTTTTGGCACGGAAGCTTGTAGATGATTTCACGAGTTTTTATTTAAAATTTTGGTGTAGCTGTTTCAACGACTTTGTATTTTGTAAGGTGTTGAGTTTAGAAAGTTCGAAATAAAGACAAAAATCGTTGGTGATTGAGATCTTGAAAAGGCTATGGGAGACGAGAAAGGATCCTCGGTTGCATGGACTGCGGCTAAACACGTTGTGGAGGCTGTGAGGTCTGCAATTACAAATGCCAACACTTGGCCAAATTTTAGTACTCTTTTGTCTCTCTTTTTCTTCAAATGCTTCTAAATTTTATACATGCACAAACCTAAACTCGCGACTTTGGAACAAGGATAGTGAACGTGGAGGGTTCCATGGCTACGGCAAGTTCTCTCTCAACACCACCAATCCTTCTGAACCAGGTAGTGCCATTTTCACTTGAATGCCAAAACACTGTTTTAATGTTGTTCTATGCTTCTTTTTGCATTGTCATGTTTGTAAACTTCTTGTTTGTTTTTGGGTTTACCAGCCAAATTTTTGATGGCAGAGAGCAGCAAGCAGCTATCAGTATTCAACCAGCCTAACAAAGCCGCTAATGGTGGCGAAGAAGAGTGCACGGTGAGAGAGCAAGACAGGTTCATGCCTACTGCCAACGTGATACGTATCATGCGGAGGATCTTACCTGTTCACGCCATGATCTCGGACGACTAAAGAGTCAATCCAAGAGTTTGTCTCAGAGTTCATCAGCTTCGTAACAGGGGAGGCCAACGAGCGTTGCCAGCGGGAACAGCGCAAGACCATCACTGCCGAGGATGTCTTGTGGGAAATGAGCAAGCTCGGGTTTGATGATTACATTGAACCACTCACATTGTACCTCCACCGCTACAGAGAATTGGAAGGTGACAGAGGGGTTAGCTACAGTGCTGGATCCGTTAGTATGCCCAACGGCTTGGTGGTCAACAGGCCAAATGGTACCATGGCCGAGTATGGAGCCTACTGTGCTGTGCCAGGAACTCACATGGCACAGTACCATTATGGTCACCAGAACGGGTTTGTTTCCAGTGTTAAGAACCTAATTATAAAATGGGTGGTTCATCATCGACTCAAGTGGGGCTAGTGTTGAACTATTCCCGACTCAGCAACAGAAGTACTGAGAACAATGGCTAATAACGTTGACAGAGGGAGGGTCATAACTGTTAGTAGACTCATTTTATAGTTAATGTATTCAAGTTTATACAAAAACGATGATGCTTTGTTGTGTATCTTCTCCTTGAATGAACCTGGTGTTTTCAACTGATCTTTCTTGTGATAACTTGTGTCAACAAAACAATGGTCTCCAAACAGCATGTGTGATCTTTGATATAGGAATTGATAATTAGTATATGTAGTATGTACTCTTCACTCAACATATAAAGGAATTGATATATGTAGTATGTCTTCATCTAGCTACCACTTTCCGGAGGAACTTCAAAGTAGACCAAGTTTCCCTGCACTCTCGTCTGCATCACCCTCTTTCTCCTGACGCTCTTTAGAAAGAGGTTCCGCTTTGGAACAGTCTACAGCATCAACTTTCCTCTGAGGAACCACAGTGAAGAACAATGTTTCAAGTCCCTCATCTCCAGATACTTGACGGGTATCTCCACAGTTTGGTTCACAGTGAGAACCTAAATCAATAAAAACCAAAACTCACAATGGGGACTTGCTTAAGAAAGTATAGGCAACAAAACAGCTAGTTTATTGGAGCTCATGTCTTAGAAAGAGCCAGATGAGACAATTGAAAGTGGCTGAAGACTACGAAACTGTTAGGTCTTTATTCAAATTTAGTGCATACCTGAGAACTGGACATTTCATGTACTCTCCAATAGGAAGTTAAGCTGTTTTAATGCCTTGTTCTTGTGCCTTGGTCATGGTGATCCCTTTGAACCCTTTTTAATCCACAAAACCACCAATTATGTAGATACTCTAGGGTCAAGTCATCAAAAAAAGTCTGGGAGTCAGCCATGGCATCAATGTAACATTGACTTTCCTTCTCTATAAACCATTTCTCAAAACCTGGAAGCTTCTCAAGCTGAGTACTCATCTCCCCTTGGACTCCTGTCAGCCCTATAGATGACAAGGCGAAGTGCTTCTCCCATTCACCGCATAGCAATACATTATCTGAACATTAAAGCAACAAACTTTCACCGATCAATGACCATACATGAACAGGGGTAAATCTTGAAGCTTTACATACAATTTGTTGAAAGACAAAAGACCCACCTACTGAGGTGGGCAAAAACGACGACGTTTTGACCGATTTCTTTGGCTCGAGTGAGCCGTTCCATCTTCTTCTCTTTCTCCTCCGACCTCTTCTCCATTCTCTCCTTCCGGAGATTCTTCCTCGACTCTATCAGCTTCAGCCTCTCTTCCTCTGTGGCGTTCGATAGTGTTTCTTCCCACTATCTCTGCTTTCTCTCACCTTCCTTTCCCTTTTCTGCCTTCTTTCTCAGCTTTCATCGCTTCATATCTTTGCTGCTTCAGTTGCTCATTCATAGACAGAGGTTTCTGTTTCTCAGGAGAGAGGTTAACCGGAACCGGTTCAGAATCCGGTTTTAAGCTGGTTATCAAGGCGGTTGTCGTCATTTTTCCGTCACCGCCGCCATTGCTGCGAAACGCAAAGAGTAGGAGAAAACGACGTCATCTCTTGGAAGGGCCTTTACTTTGGGTCTTGCCTTTTGGAAAGGCCTTTACTATTGGGCTTTCTTGGGCCGATTATGAAAGGCTTTAGATGGGGCAAACAGTAAAAAGAAGAGAAAGTGGAGGGCATAATATTGAAAAAACAAGGAAGAGATGAGAGACACAAACCCGTAAGTCAGCAAATCGGGCTGCCTAGTTGTTGTTTGTTTGGAGAGACCGCTCAGATCGGATGTGTTCGAAAGAGTGACTGTCTGAAAACCCAACAACAAAATAAAGAAACCCCTTTTTCGTCTTCTCCACGGTCCTCTGGCTCTAAAAGAAGAGCACATCCGCTGGTTAAGAGTTCTTGGTTTCACTCGTGATGGCTCAGAAGCCTGAGGAGCTGTTAAAGGAGTTCGGATCGAAGCTTGACCCACCTCCTTCGTCCAAAGATTCATTGCTCAAACTCTTCAAGGTGAATTATTCCTCTCTAATTCTTCACAAATTTAGTCTCTGGTGACTTAGTTTCAACCAAGTTTGGATTTTTCGTTTGGAGGGAGTTTTCAGCTTTAAATTGTACAAATTAGGTCGACAGAGAAAAGTTCCAGCTTTGTAGGTTGTCCTTTCTGGGTAATGTTCGGTAACAGAGTTAGTGTTTATTCATTGGAGTTGCATTAGGGTTTGTTTGTAACAATTCTATTTTTCGGCTAGCCCTTCGTATAAATTGTTATTGTAAAATTAGGTCACGCATCAAAACTGGGATCTTGCTTGAGAAGAAGCATATGAATAGCCACTCAGACTTATCTTAAAGTTGATTTGAACGGCTTTCCTGCTTACTAGGGCTGCCATTGTTTTCTTGAGGATACCAATTCAATGTGTATAATTTGCTTTTGTTTAAGAGCTTATCCTTTTGAATGATGGGTTGATGTTAGAATGTCAAGTACTTTCCATGCCTGTTTTCCTTGAGTTCTCGCTATGCTGGAAATGAGTTGCACTATCTTCAGTTAATTTTCAATAGATGCAAGAGTTACCACAATTTTGAATACGTTAGACCTTCTATTTGACTAAGATGTTTAATTTCCCAATCACTTTGTGGAACTCTGTTTTGGTTTTGATTGGTATAATTGGAGTGACTAGGTTGGGTTACTTTTGTAAGATACTTATCCCCTTGACAATAGTTCCATTCTCCATGTTGTTACTAAATGGTAGTGCTCATCTGAGCCTTTATCATAAAAACTCTCAGTTAACTTGGCGTGTTGCTACATGTAGGAAGCTGCTGTTTGTCTTTCTGAGTTGGAGCAGGCTCCACCAGCGTCAGTGCTGAAGTCCATCCAGCCTTTTCTTGATGCAGTTGTTAAACCTGAAATTCTCAAGCATCAAGACAAGGATGTCAAGCTTCTAGTTGCCAGTTGCGTTTCTGAGATAACTCGTATCACAGCACCTGAAGCGCCTTACCCTGATGACACTATGAGGGTTGGTTGTCCTGAATTTCCTCTGGAACCGTGATCAAAGACATATCTAGTTATCCACTGATGATTTGTTCCGTTTCTTGATCTTGTTTCAGGATATATTTCAACTGATTGTGGGTGCCTTTTCTGGGTTGGATGATGTCGGTGGACCATCATTTGGAAGGAGGGTTGTCATTTTAGAAACGGTTGCAAAATACAGGTCATGTATAGTGATGTTAGATTTGGAGTGCGATGATCTGGTGAAAGAAGTCTTTACTACGTTTCTTGATGTTGCTAGGTGGGTTCACTTTCAACCTAGCCTCCTTTTCAGATTGATTGAAAGTCCTCTGATCTACATCAAGTCTATTTCTTGGCTAGTAATACGAGTTATGAATGCATTTTGTGTTTAGTCTCTGGTATCTCGTATTGACAGATTGTTTTATTTCTGTTTATGCAGAGATGACCATCCGGAGGTTGTTGTCTCATCAATGCAAAACATAATGATTGTTCTCTTAGAAGAGAGTGAAGATGTCCAGGAGCAGCTGTTACTAATTTTACTCTCTAAATTAGGCAGAAATAGAAGTGTGAGCATTTCGGACGTCCTGACTGATTTTATTCTGATTAAGGATTTGTTGATGTATGGAATAGCAAACCACTCATTTTCTGGATTTGTGATGGCAGGACGTTAGTGACGCAGCTAGAAAACTTGCTATGAAAGTCATAGAGCAGTGTGCGCCAAAAGTTGAGTCTGACATAAAACAATTCCTTATCTCTTCATTGTCTGGAGATAGCCGGTTTTCCAGCACTCAAATTGACTACCATGAGGTTATCTATGATTTGTACCGCTGTGCTCCTCAAGCCCTATCCGGAGTTGCACCCTATCTCACTGGAGAGCTTTTGGTATGTTTTTGTTTTGATCTTGTGCCACTCTTGAACCATGCACCAGTACTTTTGTATTTTGTTTGAATAGTCACCTTTATCCTTTGGTTTTTTTCAGCTCAATAGATTGGTATTGAATAATACTACTGTTGATATGTACAGGCTGATAAATTGGAAACTCGTTTGAAAGTGGTCGGATTGGTTGGAGAGTTGTTCTCCTTGCCTGGACGTGCCATCTCCGAAGAGTTTAGTTCAATTTTTTTGGAGTTTCTGAAAAGGCTGACTGATAGAGTATTTGAAGTTAGAATGGTCATCCTTGACCATATTAAGAACTGTTTGCTCTCAGATCCTTCTAGGGACGAGGCTTCCCAAATTTTATGTAAGTATTTCTTTATCATGCCATTTGCTTACGCTTTACATTAGAACTCACTACTCTTAGAGTGTTAATCCTTTTGTAGCTGCTCTTAGTGACCGGCTCTTGGATTATGATGAGAATATCCGCAAACAAGTTGTTGCTGTTATTTGTGATGTGGCTGTTAGTGCACTGACGTCGATTCCAATCGACACTATAAAGTTAGTTGCTGAACGGCTCCGAGACAAAGCTGTACGTTTTATGTATCCTGTCTTGATGTCTCAGATAGTTACATGCTAATAACCAAAGAAACTCATATTTCCTTTTTTTTCTAAATCAGATACTCGTAAAAACATACACAATGGAAAGGTTGACTGAACTATACCGGGTATATTGCTTACGGTGTGCTGAAGGGAAGGTAGGAACTGGTGACTTTGATTGGATTCCTGGAAAAATTTTGAGATGCCTTTATGACAAAGATTTCAGGTACGCCATTTTTTTTCCAGAAATCTCTTTACGTTGTTCACTTATTTCTAGGTTGATATGAGTTCGGCAATATATTCTAATATGTTAATGTGTTGCAGATCAGATACAATTGAACATACTCTCTGCAGTTCATTGTTTCCAAGTGATATCTCTGTTAGAGATAAAGTTAAGCATTGGATAGACATATTTTCTGGATTTGACAACGTGGAGACAAAAGCTTTTGAGAAAATACTGGACCAAAGGCAAAGGTATATTTGATGATTTAACTGGGCATTTAATACTTTGGCATGATCTTTTATCATCCCGCCCTTTTCCTTTTTGGTATTGGAGATTGATGTTCGAAAATTTTCTTCTGGATCTTTAGGATACAACAAGAAATGCAAAGATACTTGTCATTCAAGCAGATGCAAGAGGTCTGCTTAGATGTGATTGAAGATCTTTCTTTCTCTATTTCGGTTGGATTTTTTTACTTCTTAATATTCATCAGCTGTAGCCTTATGTTTTGTCTGAAAGCAGAGTGCTGTGGCTCCGGAGATGCAGAAAAAGATTCAATTTGGATTCAGAGTTATGTCACGTGCATTTTCTGATCCCCCAAAGGCTGAGCAGAACTTTTTGGTTCTTGATCAACTGAAAGATGCTAATATCTGGAAGATCTTGAATAATCTGCTCGATCCCAACACTAGCATCATGCAAGCGTCCAAGATTCGGGTGAGAATGACGAGAAGTTTGTACTGACATTTAGGTTTACTTTCCATGACCTTATGTAGTTTGCTGTTTTAATTTGTGTGCAGGATGATATGCTTAATATACTTTCTGAAAAGCATAGTCTCTATGAATTTCTCGGCACTCTCTCCATAAAGTGTTCATATCTTCTATTCAGTAAGGAATATGTGAAAGAGATGTTATCAGAAGTCTCTGTTAGAAAGGCTTCTAGTGATAATTTGGGCATTCAATCCTGCATGGACTTCTTAGGGGTAATCACTTACCTGACATCGTTTACCTTATCAGGAATTTACTATCTAATGCTCATGTACTTGCATTTATGCTTGTGCATTGATTTTGTAGCTTCTTGCAAGTTTCTGTCCATCACTGTTTGACGGGGCTGAAGAAGAACTGATAGGTTTCCTTAAAGATGATGATGAAATGATAAAGGAAGGTACTCTTAAAGTTCTGGCAAAGGCAGGTGGTACTATACGGGAGAATCTCATTGTTTTAGCAAGGTGAAAGACTCAGCTCATATATAAACATATTCAAACATGAGTTCACGTCATTTGTTAGTTTTCTGCTTTTCTGATTTGTAATGTTTCCATTTAAGTTCTGTGGAGTTGTTGCTGGAGAGAATCTGTGTAGAAGGTAACCGTAAGCAGGCTAAGTATGCTGTGCAAGCACTAGCATCAATAACAAAAGATGATGGCTTGAAGGCTCTATCTGTTCTGTACAAGGTGGCAGTTCATCTTTGATACTAAGATATTGTTGATATAATTAGCATGTGAAAACTCTAATTTATTCTTGGTTTGTAGGGACTCGTGGACATGCTGGACGACAAAAGGCATCAGCCAGCTGTTCTACAGAGCCTTGGATGTATAGCGCAGATTGCGATGCCAGTCTTTGAGACTAGAGAAACCGAAATCGTTGAGTTTATCAGAAGCAGTATCCTCAAAAGTGAAAGTGTATGTATTATTAATGTTTTATTTTCTGCAAATGCTTAATATCTGTCTTTTGCTTGTTTCCCAGTGTTCTTTTCAGTTTCTTATTGGAAGAAACTTAAATTCCTTTGTAGGATGCAGTAGATGACGAAAAGTTATCCTGGGATGACAAAAGTGAAATTTGTCAACTGAAGGTTGGTATCTGACAGAAGTTTTCTTGTACTGATTTTCATTATAGTTTCAAATATTTCTTTGACCGTACATAAAACTTGATAAAGTCATTTCTCTTTTGTTCAGTTAATATCAAAAAGTCTTTTTCTTATTTAAAAAAATAGATATATGGGATCAAGACATTGGTTAAGAGCTACTTGCCGTTCAAGGATGCTCATCTTCGTACCGGTGTTGATGACCTTCTTGGATTACTGAAAAACATTCTTTCCTTTGGGGAAGTATATGAAGATCTAGAATCAAGGTTGGTAGACATTAGTGCTAAACATTCTAAAATATTTTCTTTTTCTGTTCAAAAACTGATGACACTCATGCTCAACCTATCCACAGTTTTGTTGACAAGGCCCATATGAAACTAGCTGCTGCCAAGGCAGTTCTCCGCCTTTCTAGGCACTGGGACGATAAGATACCAATTGATATCTTCCATTTAACACTGAAAACCCCTGAGGTCCCTACCTTGAATTTTGTTTTCCATTCCTACCTTCCAGCCTACCGTAGTCTGATCTTGGTTCTGTTTAACATTTCTGTTTACCCTCTCTTGTAGATATCATATCCTATGGCTAAGAAAATATTCCTCCAGAAAGTTCACCAGTATATAAAGGATCGGGTTTTGGAGACAAAATATGCATGTTCATTCTTATTTGACATCACTGGATCAAATGTTCTGGTATCAGAGGAGGTATGTCACTTCCCTTTACTTGAAAATAGATACGAATGTTTCTGACTTGAGAATGCAATATAGCTAAACTATTCATCGGGATTGGCATTACAGGAGAAACAGAACCTAGCTGATATCATTCAACATTCTTACCAAACAAAAGTGCGGAAAGTCTCTGCTCAGACTGATGCAAATTCTGTTTCTCTCTACCCTTATAATATCCTTCCTTACCTGGTTCACGCACTTGCGCATCATTCTTGTCCTGACGTCGAGAAATGCAAAGATGTGAAGGAATATGAAATGATATATCGGTAACTTTGCGGTTTCCTTTGCTGTGAAATTAGCGATTTCAGTATTTTTTTCATTGATATTTGTACTTACTATTTCCAGTCGTTCATTTCAGCCAATTATACTTGATCATTTCTATGTTACTGCATAAAGAAGAAGACGGGAAGGCTGAAGATACTGACAAGGAACAGGAGTGCGTTCCCACCATTATCTCTATCTTCCATAGTATAAAACAGTCAGAAGATGTCACTGATGCAACAAAGTCAAAGGTTGGTAAAGATTTCCGTGAGCTTGTTCTGTTTTACCAGCCATCTCATAACTATTTTTATAATCATTGTAAGCATGTCGATATATGCAACCATTTTACTGGCCCTGTCATGGGGCTGTTGGAGCTGACAGTGTCATAATTTTATATTTACAGAACTCACATGCGATCTGTGAGCTCGGGCTGTCAGTAATCAATCAGTTAACTCAGAAAGAGACTGATCTAAAAGGGGAATTCACGCCTGTATTGTTACCTCCAACGCTTTACAAACCTTCTGAAAAAAATGAAGGTGGCAAGTCTGGGGTAAGAAGCCACAACTTCTTCATGTTTCTGGATATTTTAGTGATGAACTTACTTCAAGCATATGTGGCAATCTGAGCTGTAAAGCGTCTTTGCTTTTATATTTACTCTCGTTAGTCTCATATTTTTGTCCTGGTTTGCTTTTGCTAACCCATGACATTTTGTTTCAACAGGTTGGTGAAGAGAAATTGTGGATAGCTGATGAAACTGTCTTGTCACACTTCAGTTCTCTCAAGTTGGAGAGTCATACTGATTCATCTGTATGTTATCCAACTTTAGAATCTGAGTTGCAGTATCCAGTGATTTCTGTATTTTATGATATATTTTCTTCTTTCAGGTGATACCCCAAACTCTAGAGCACGAGGGTATGAATGATGAGGAAAATGAAGAGAATGAAATTCCTCTGGGTAAAATAGTAGAGCGTTTAAGAGCTCAGAGAACCAAGAGTAGAGAGGGGGAAAAGAAAAAATCTGTTCCAGCTGAAGATGAGAATGGTAAAACAGATGTCGACGTTTTGAAAATGGTGAGGGAGATAAATCTTGACCACTTGCAGATGGTGGATAAATTTGAGTCCAGTAATGGACACACACATTCCCTTGGCAAGAGCGCAAACACAGGTGAAACGGATCATAAGGCTAACAAAAGGAGTGTTGGGGAAGCAACGTCAGTAGTTTCAGTCCCTAAACGCCGGAGATCATCTTCTGGCCATAGTCCTTTCAAGTTCTCAAATAGTGGCTCCAAAACAGAGTTGCATGAAGAGAGGGACACAAATGTCTCCTCGGACTCGAATGATGAAAATTCAAACCGGGAAAAGAGGTTAGGAAGCAGCTCTTCCCGAAAGAGAACGAAAAATTTCTCATCAAAATTAAAGAACTCAGATAGCGAAGATGGCAACTGCAGTGAGAGGGTAAAAATCATCGATAGCATGGTACAAACTTATTTCATTGTACTTGTAGTCCAGTTTATTGATATGCAATTTTCTCTTATAAACGGATACAGAGTAGGTCAGCAGAAAGTGGTGATAGATTGAAGTCTGCCTCTGGATCAATGCAGAAGCGGAAAAGAAAAGGCATCACAGGACTGGCTAAGGTGCGGAGCTTTACCTTCCTTTGCAATTTAACAGTGTGACTTTTCTAAATAGTGGTTAAACTTATTTTGTCGCCTAACCGGATTTCTTGTCCAGTGTTCCACAGCAGAAAAGAAAATGGCCACTGATGAACTAATCGGTTGCAGAATAAATGTTTGGTGGCCTATGGATAAGCGGTAAGCACTTTCGAGTACTTTTCCTTGGACTGATAGTGTAAAAGTTATATCACTATAGCATTTTTATTCTTTGAACTCCTTAGGAGTCTTTATTTTCTTTGAAGTCCTTAGAAGTTATATGACTCTTGACAGCGAAGATACATTCTTAAACACATTTTCGTACTCTGAAACTATCTGAGGAAATCATTTATTTCCATCAAAATGTGATATTATTTTCCTGAGTTTACTCACCAAAAATTGCATCTTGGTGATATCACTAGGTTTTATGAAGGCACGGTAAAATCTTATGATTCCACGAAACAGAAACATGTGGTAAGCTTTCAGCAACCTGATTCTTGTCTTTTTTCTTGCGTTAATTGGTCCACTAACTCTGTACTCTTATCTTGTGATATCAGATACTCTATGAGGATGGAGATGTCGAAGTGCTCCGCCTTGATAAAGAACGATGGGAGCTCATAGACTCGGGAAAAACCACAGAGGTTCTAAGATTATTGTCAATCCATCTTTACTACTTCATCTCATAAGCTTAATTCGTTCCGGTTTGTTTAATAACTGTTTCTACCTTCTGCAGAAGGCCAAGACATCAAAGCGAAGTTCTAATAAGAAAGGGTAAGACATACTCTTCATCTTAAGATGATGTATCTTTTATGTAGTCCATTCTGTCACGTTTAGTTCAGCAATCTTGTTTTTTTTGGGTTTCTTTTAGATCTTCTGGAAGTAAGCATAAGAATTCAGATGGCTTACGAAGGGAAGAAGACCCAATTCCTACCACGTAAGTGAAATGTTGCCATTATAAGTCTCGATGCGAGCTCATTCTTTTGCTGTTTGGTTATATTTTTGCGTGTCTTCTGTGTTCGTGTTAATCCTTTTGTTTCCTTTTTCTCGACTGTCTAGGCCAAAAGGGAAAAGAACTCCAAAGAAATACATAAAACATAAGTACCCAGAAGGAACACCAGGAAGTCCCTCTTCAGAACATGAGAAACTAGAGAGCAGAAACAAGAAAAAACGATCTACTGCCACTATAGGTAAGCTCCATTGGACTACTTCTTCCAATATTGTTAGTTCCTCCGATGTTTCTAAATCTTTTAAACATATGCTCTTTCATGCACGTAAACATACGGAAAATAGTGTTAGGTGATCTTATTGCGCAATGCAAATGTTTTAGTTTCTGATTCATTATCCGTTGGAATAATTCAGTTGGTGAAGTTGCTGAAAAAACAAATGAAAAGAATATGGAATCAACCACAGAGCAGATGACAGAGGACCAGGAATATGGTAAGGAGGCTGGTCAAGAGAAATCAGAGTCCGAAGGAAAGTCCTGGAAAGAAGGCGAGGATGATGGTGAGGAAGTTGATTTACAGGAGGCAAAAGCAGAGTCAAGCGCAAACCCTGAGGGGAAAGAAACTGATGATGACAACTCAGATTCTGAAAAGAAACAAGATAACAATGATATGGAGACAGAAGCTGAAGATGATGCCGGGGATGCTGACGCTTCTGACAATGAGACTCTTGTAACCTACCTTTCTCTTAAAACTTACAGGTATCATATTAGAGATTAGTGGGGAGTTTTGTGTTCTGATATATGCATGTTTTTAATGAATGTGCAGGGAGCGTGGAGAAGTAAAGTGGTCAAGTCAAGCTCGAGGAAAGCAGCATAGGTGTGTCATATGATGTAGAAGAAATACAGGGAAAATAAATTGCGGTGTTTGTCCTCAACTATTGGTGGTCTCTGGATTGATGTGGTGAATATGTGAGATTTGTAGGGTTAGTGATACATACTTGTTCTAACCACCATGATGATGGAATGAATGAATAATAGGCAAAACAAGCTCCTTAAAAGACACTTTATGTACTCATGTATTGTAGTATCTACGAGTGTGTTTATTTGTAGGGTTGTTTTCATGTTTTCTGTAAGACTTGACACCTCTTACATTCTTTAACCAAAACTGCTCTCATAGTTTGAACTCAACTACTTTGCCACTTTCTTCTTCTAACCCTTCCACTATTGTTGGTTCTAGATCATCTTTACCGTGACATATCTTTCGTTATCACTGTTAGACAAGCAACAGTTGCATAATGTCATGAACGGACACAATAAAAAGATGAGCATCTTTTGCACTTAATAATGAAAAGAGAAAGTTATGGAGATATGGGCCCTCTTTGTGTATTGGAGCTTTACAGATTAGACTGAGTCAAAGCGTGTCAGAGACCATCCCTGGTTTCAAGCAGATAAAGCAATTTTTTAGAAAACTTTTACCCATTACCATGAACGTTGAACACACAAAGAACTTAGGGTTATATTAAAATTATATAATGAATAATTAGGTTCACCTAATCTCGGCAGTAATTAATTGTATTTACCGTTGCTGCTACGTTCTCCAAAAAAAATCAAAACTTTATGTTCCACGCTTTTTGGTCAAACATTCTTTTACAACTTTGAGACTCGAGACCATCGAAGTTGGCTTTATGACAGCATCTCTTGTCATTTTAAAAGAAAAGAATTACATCCTCCCTCCTCTCAGCTCCATATCTACTACGAAGCTAACTAGAACTGCGTTAGTCTCAAGAAGAGAAAGGCACCTCCGTTTGTATCTTTTTCTTTCCGAACTGGTAAGCTTGTTTCGTAATCTTCTCTTTCTTTGCTGTTAAAAGCTGTGTGTGTTTTTGTCCCTTTACCGTTTGTATATACAGTAAGTTTGCAACTTTCTCAGTGAAACATCCTTTTCAGTTAGTACCACTCTTCGCTGCTTCACTCATTCTTTAGGGTTCTATTTTCTTTTTGGTTTGGTAGACTCGAGTTTCTGTTTCAGTTTAAAGTTTGAGCCTTTGTTAATCCTCTGTGTGTTCTTGATCAAGTTCTGGTTGCGATCTAGGTATCTTCCTCTACCATATTCACTAGATAGAATCATAGATGTGTCTGTTGATTAGTAGCATTTGATCTAATTGGTTGCTTGAAATCTATTACTGTTGTTTATAGACCAAGTGTGAATCTTTCTATTTCTTTCCCAGAGTTTTATTTTGTGTATCAAGAAGCTGAACCAACGGACTGATGTTTTTATGTTTCCTTGGGAGTTTATTTCGGATTACTCGTGATTCTGGTTGTCATATTCTATTGATTGTCGAATAAAGACAGAGTGTGTGAACTTGCTTAGTTGCCTGATTTATATTAATACTGGTGGCTTGTATTCTTAAGGTCTGAGATGGTTGAGCCACTAGGACAGCTTCAGGTGACTGTTATTCGAGGAAAGAAACTGGTGATCCGAGACTTCAAGTCAAGTGATCCTTACGTGATAGTTAAGTTGGGAAATGAGGTCAGTTTGGTGATGATAATCTTAATCAATGCTCACTGTCCTTAGCGGTTACAACAACTATGGTTTGTTTTTCAGCAGAGTCTGAAGTGTGACATTGTTTTACTTTATGTTGCTGCCATTGGCTGATGTAATGTTGTTTTACTGTGATGAAAACCAGTCAGCCAAGACCAAAGTGATAAACAATTGCTTGAACCCAGTGTGGGATGAGGAACTGAGTTTTACTCTCAAAGATCCTGCAGCAGTTCTTGCATTGGTATGCTTCATTATTTTCCTTTTGTGACCATCATGATGATGATGTTGATGCTGAGATTGTGTGGATTTCAGGAAGTGTTTGATAAAGATAGGTTTAAGGCAGATGACAAGATGGGTCATGCCACTCTCAGCCTTCAACCACTCATCTCAGTAGCCAGACTAAGGCATATAGTGCGTGTCTCCTCTGGCGAGACAACGCTTAGGAAAGTGTTACCGGATTCAGACAACTGCTTATCTCGCGAGAGCACAATCAGTTGCATAGACGGAGAGGTGGTGCAGAGCGTGTGGTTGAAGCTGTGCGCTGTTGAATCGGGTGAGATTGAGTTGAAGATCAAGTTGATTGATCCTCCTGGAACAAAGGAGCATTAGAGATTAATGAATCCAGATGTGTGGTATGTAGTTTGTAGCAAGCAACCCCTTTGTGTTAGTTAAATTGCAACATGTATGGTCTTTTTGCTTCCAACGAATGTGAAACGGCTTTACAAGCTTTCTCCCTTTGTGCCTTGTGACTACGCACCAGCTAATAAATCTTGTCACGGTGACAACTTCATTGTGTGAATGTTAACTTATGGCTCATTATCACATCTCTTTCTTCATTACAAAATCTTGCAAGTTAGGGACAAAATCAATCACGCAGACCAAGGTGATGGGCCGACATTGATGTTGGTATTTGACGTGTAACACTTGCTTCTTTTATCTCTTTTTGTGAGATATGGTATATCTCTGTCATGTTTCCTTGTAATCATCTTAACAAAAGCCTGATCGTCCTTATCAGCCACCAAACGGATAGGTTGATGAGTTTTACACACAACTTTATATGAAGCTCTCTTCGTTCTCATCTCTGGTTTTCTTTGAATCCTCAGGCTTGACATAAATCTTGGTGACTTTCATGGCTCCTTCCGTCTCTATGTACAGCCTCGAGGTTCTTTGTCTTTGATCAATCGTTTGTTCTATGGGAAACTTCTTAGGCTCTCTATCTTCTTTGACTGCCCCAAGACTTAGTTCTATAGCCATTGAACGTCTGTAGTTTTTGACAAGGATGAAGGACTGGGGAAGGTAAGTGTTTAAGGAACCGCTGCATCTCTTAGAATTGCATTCTTTGATTAGAACTTCGTTTGGCATGAACCAGTGTGATGCTGCCAAGTTAAAAAGCTTAAATCAAGCGTCAAGGAGGATGGGGGATCAGTTACTGCTGGCAATGCATCAAGTATAAGGCCCTCTTTCCTCTCTTACTTTCCCTGTTCTTTGAGCCTTTATCATGCATCTTTCAATTGCTTTATGGTGGTTTTTGTTGAATCATGCCTGTGAGTGTCCAAGCATTTTGTGTTTTTTACTTACTGGCTGTGCTTTACTTTGATGGACAGTGTTGGTGGGCAGCTTTAGTGCTGGTGAGTGGAGAGAAGGCTCTTGAGCTTGGACTGCATGTTATCGCTAAGATTAGAGGAAACGTTGATGCTGCTCAGGCACCTAAGTTGTTCACAACCACGCCGACCCTTGCTATTCCAAAAGCTATTATGCGTGCTGGTTTAGATACATCTCAAGTGGATTACTATGAAATAAACGAAGCGTTCTCTGATAAAGGATTAAGATACAATCCTTTATAACAAATCAATGTTCAATGACAAACAAAGAATCGTATACTCACAAGCAGAAGTTCCTTGAAAGAAAACAAATTTCCCATAAGATGAATATCCCCAAGAACAATTTAGAGTTTCAAGAAGAAAACAATTCACAAATGTTTTTCAATACAGAGAATAAAAACAGAGATTCTATTAATAGTTCTTTCACTCGCCAGCTGTCAACTTTTGATTGGTTTCATTGTAACTAACTCTCAACGGCCCAACGACTTCTTCCCTCCCTTTCCAGTTGACACGTGTTCTTACTTCCTCTGCACTCCTTTCCTATAACAAATCTCCCCTCCTTTAGAGAACTTGCCCACAAGGAATCAAAAAGATTGATCCGGATACTTCTGCTGCAACTCGTAGAGAAATTCCCACGTGGCCTCAGCTTCCTCTTGTCCAACCCATTTGACCAGAACCATAGTAACAGGTTTCCCTTGTCGATTGACCATCTTCCTCTCCAACACATAGTCAGGTTCTTGGACTACCACATCATGAACAACAGAAGGTAACTGAGAAGATGTTTCTACATTACCTACTGCCTTCTTGAGTTGTGATACGTGAAAGACAGGGTGAACTTTTGATGTCAAAGGTAATTCCAGCTTGTAAGCCACCTTGCCCCGAGTATCCAGAACCTTGTAGGGACCATAGAACTTCGGAGACAACTTAGGAGAAGCTCGTTGTACCACAGATTGTTGGCGATAAGGTTGAAGCTTAACATATACGTAATCACCAATGTTAAAGCTTCTCTCACTGCGGTGCTTATCAGCGTGTTGCTTCATCCGATGTTGTGCTCTGAGTAGATGAAACTTCAACAATTGTAGCATATCCTCCCTATCCTGTAAGCATTTAGCTACCACCTGTACTCGCGATTCTCAAGGTAAGTAAGGTAGATGGATAGGAGGACTCTGACCATAGACAATCTCATATGGTGTGGACTGAATAGCCGTGTGAAAATTGGTGTTATACCAATACTCAGCCAAAGGTAACCAACGGCTCCATAGGTGAGGTTTGTCACTTGTCATAAATCTCAAATATGTCTCCACACATCTATTTACCACTTCCGTTTGACCATCGCTCTGTGGATAATAAGCTGTAGACATGTTCAATGCACATCCTTGAAGTTTAAACAGCTCCTGCCAGAAGGCACTCAAGAAGACTGCATCTCTATCAGTGACAATAGAACGTGGACAACCGTGCAAGCGAAAGATCTGGTCTAAGAAAGCTTGAGCGACGGTTATAGCAGTGTAAGGGTGAGCCAATGCCATAAAATGAGCTGCTTTACTCAACCTATCCACCACCACCAAGATCACTGTTTTGCCAAAAGAGTTAGGTAATCCATCAATAAAGTCCATAGAGAGATCCATCCACACTCCTTCTGGAATAGGTAATGGTTGAAGAAGACCAGGCGATGCAACTGTGTCATATTTACATTGTTGACATACAGAGCAGCTACGCAAATACCGTTGAATATCTTTGGACATCTCCTTCCAATAGAAAACCCCTTTAACTCTTTGTAATGTAACGTCACGTCCTGAATGGCTACCTTAACTAGATCCATGTAACCAATGTAGTATAGTGTCCTTGATCTTAGTCACCGTAGGTACCACTATCTTAACTTTTCCTTCTCAACACATTCTGGATCCAAGAGTAATGTTTCTGAGCATCCGGTTTCTCCTTAAGCTTATCAATCAACTCTTTAGTTTGCCTATCTTCCCCATAAGCATCTTGAATCTGCTGCATGAGATCACAATCCAGTACTGTCATAGCCATGTGTAAAATCTCAGCTCCTTCTACTCTGGATAATGCATCCGCATCTACATTATCTTTGCCTTGACGGTACTGTATTTCATATTCAAACTCCAACAGCTTAGGTAACCATTGTTGTTGTATAGGAGTGTTAAGCCTCTGCTCCAACAGATACTTGAGGCTTCTTTGATCAGTTTTGATGATGAAATGGTTGGTAAGTAGGTAGTGATGCCACTTTTACACTGCATACACTACCGCCAAGAGTTCTTTTTTATAAATCGACAAGTGAAGTTGCTTCCCCTTCAAGTGTCTACTAATGTAAGACAAGGGATGTCCTTCTTGCATCAAAACTGTTCCTATCCCTTGACCACTAGCGTCTGTTTCTACCAAAAAAGGTAGATCAAAGCGGGGAAGAGCGAGGACTAGACTTTCAGACAACGCTTTTTTCAGTTTCTCAAACGACTCTTGAGCCTCTGCATTCCAGCCAAATGAGTCTTTCTTTGTAAGTGTTGTTAATGGTCTGGCCATAGATCCAAAATCACGCACAAATCTTCTGTAATAACCTGCAAGGCCTACGAATCCACGTAAAGCTTTGAGGTTCATAGGTTTAGGCCACGCCAGTATAGCCTGCACTTTACTGGGATCCGTAGAAACACCCTGCTTCTCAATGAAATGTCCCAAATATTCCACTTTACTTGTTGCAAAGTCACACTTGCTCCTTTTGGCAAAGAGTTTATGCGTTCTCATCAGCTCAAACACGCATCTCAAGTGTATTAAATGATCAGCTAAGGTGGCGCTATATATCAGGATATCATCAAAGAATATTAAGACGAATTTCCTCAAGTATTCTCTGAAAACATCATTCATCAAGCCTTGGAATGTTGCTGGAGCATTTGTTAATCCAAAGGGCATCACTAAGTACTCATAGTGTCCACTGTGTGTTCTGAAAGCTGTCTTGTGAATGTCTAATGTATCCATTCTGACTTGATGATAACCCGCTCTAAGATCGATCTTTGAATAGACCGCTGACCCTCCCAACTCGTCCATCAGGTCCTCAATTAAAGGAATAGGAAATCTGTCCTTGACTGTCATGCTATTCAGTTTTCTGTAGTCAACACACAATCGCCAAGTTTGATCCTTCTTCTTGACTAATACCACTGGAGAAGCATATGGACTGGAGCTAGGCTGCACTGTCCCAGCGTCCAATAATTCCTTTACCATCTTATCTATCTTATTCTTTTGATAGATGGCATATCTGTATGGTTTTTGATTCACAGGGTCAGAAGCTTCTTTCAAGGTAATTCTATGGTTATGATTGTTTCTGAACGGAGGTAATGTTGTTGGTTCTGTAAAGATATCCGCGAACTCTTCAGACAGTGTCCTGATCTCAGGAACCTCTTCCTTTTCTTCCGAATTCCCTTGCACACTGTTAAGCTCTAACTCATCCCCTTGCTCCTCAAATGCATAAATCATATGCAACTAAACCTCTGGTTCCTTAAGTTCTTCAATGCGTTTGGCTTTCACCTCTCGGACTGATCCTGGTTTAATGCCATGAAGCAAACATTTCTTTGAGAGCCATTTAAACTGCATTTCCAGCTTTTCAAAGTCCCAAGTAATAGGTCCTAATGTGGCCAACCACTGCACTCCTAGTACCACATCATGTCTTCCCAAAGGGATAACCATAATATCAGTTTGAAACCGATGACCCTGAAAAGTCCAACCAAAGTTCTTTATAATACCACAGACTTCAATCTTTGATCCATCTGCAACTGAAACTCTTGCACGACCAGGATTCTCCATTTTACAACCCATCATATTAGCAATGCGTTTGTCAATGAAGTTGTGAGTGGAACCAGAGTCAATGAGGACATAGATGTTCTTTTTCCCATGTAACCCTTTGACTCTCATAGTAGTATAATCTGTGATACCAGAAACTGCATTCAACGAAATATGAGCAATGTCACAGTTATCCTCATACTCTACTAACTCACTTTGTTGTTCTTCCTCGTCATTGTCCTGTAAATTCTCGCTTTCCATCATGAATAATTGAGCTTTGTGCTTCCTAGCATGCTCAGGTGAGTACTTTTCATCACAATAGTAACATAAACCCTTTGCTCTTCTTGCAATCATCTCTGCATTAGGCAGAATATGTTTCATTTGTTGATCCCCTGCTTTCGGTTTATTGTTACTAGCTTCGCCCTCTTTCTTCCAAGGAATGAGACCTTTAGCATTATTCTGAGTTGGAACACTTTTAGCATTAGACCACGAATTATATGTTGATTTCTTAGGATGTGCCTTCTCATACAACCTTCCTAGAACCAAACATTGTCTTGTAGATTGAGGACTAAACATCCTGATATGCATCTGTGTATCCAAGCGAAGTCCAGCCAGGTAAGCACTCACCAAATATTCTTCAGACATATTGATCCTTGCTCGGATTAGCTCAAATTTCACATGATATTCCGCAATACCTTCTGTTTCCTTTAGCTTTTTCAGTTCAGCTATAGGATCATCTAACACTTCTTCAAATCTCTCTTTGAGTAAGATCTTATAGATTTGCCAATTCCTCACCAAACCTCCTCCATTTTCTTGCGCCTTAACCAACGCCTGATGCCAAGTTTTCGCAATACCAGTGAAATGTAAAGACGCTATTGCGACTCTAGAATCTTCTGGTGTATTGTCAATTGCAAAAAATTGCTCAGCCATACACAACCACTCATTGATCTTTTCACCATCAAATTTAGGAAAATCAATTTTTGCTAGTCTCGTCATACCGGTGTAATTGTTGATAATACCGGATATGTTCTGCGTCTGAGGATCTCGGTGCAAGTCCGGTGTAACCGAATGAATCAGCGAACTACCGCCGCGAACTTCGTCGTTGCTCGTTGAAGCCATCGAAGCTTTGCCGTTCGTCATCTTCTTCATGAACGCAAAGATCTCTTTGATGTTTTCGCCGATCGTTGAAACCGATTCTTCCAACACTTGTGTTCGTTCTTCGAATCGATTAGTCAACGCCTCCTCTGTTTCGCGAGCTACCGTCTCCTTCAACAATGCCTGAGCTCTTGTTTCCGCCATTTTTTCCGATTAATCGCCGTTGGTTTCCGAGAAAGGCCTGGGCTCTGATACCACTGATAAAGGATTAAGATACAATCCTTTATAACAAATCAATGTTCAATGACAAACAAAGAAACGTATACTCACAAGCAGAAGTTCCTTGAAAGAGAACAAACTTCCAACAAGATGAATATCCCCAAGAACAATTCAGAGTTTCAAGAAGAAAACAATTCACAAATGTTTTTCGATACAGAGAATAGAAACAGAGATTCTATTAATAGTTCTTTCACTCGCCAGCTATCAACTCTTGATTGGTTTCGTTGTAACTAACTCTCAACGGCCCAACGACTTCTTCCCTCCCTTTCCGGTTGACACGTGTTCTTACTTCCTCTGCACTCCTTTCCTGTTACATTCTCTGATCCTAATTACCGAGCTCTCATTGTTTTAAGTTATTGCCTATGTATCGAGATGTATGACTGTTTTGACTTGTAGCTCTGGCCAATCAGAAACTGCTGTTTCACTGAGACACCAACTGGGATGCAGCGGTGCTCGAATTTTGGTCATACTACTGGGAGTAAGTCCTAAGATTGGGAAACAATGGCGTTGAGTTGCACTGAATCAACCCTCAAAAAATTGTGGTTGAATCCTTCTGGTTCAGGTGTCGAGAGCAAGCAAGACATGTCAATTAATGCTTCCCAATTTAATACTCTTACCTCTAACTTGTTGACGTTTTGCGGTCAGAGAAGACAATCGGATATTCAGCACTCTGAAGCCAATACATGTTTATAGAACGCAAAGCGTGAGTATATGGTTAAGCTTCTGTGTTATGAGGCTACTTAGTATTAGAGAGAGATGCAATAAAAGTGTGTTAGAAATCAAACTAATATTGATACACGCTATAGTGAAGCCAGTGATGTTTAATAGCTCTATGAAAGATAGTCTAACGTGTGAGATCATAGACCAGCACTCACTCAGATGCTTAGGGAGTTCAGAAGTGGATTTCTTCAGCCTCAGTTAATACATTTTACAAAAGCGCAAATAAATTTTCTAGAAACGTCTATCCAGAGGATCAAATAACACTATACATGAAGCCAGGAGGACATTTCAGTTCAAGATCTATTTTCTTTTCTTTTTTCACTTTAGAATTGCACGGCTAGGGAGATGACACAGCTCAGTACTCCCACAGAAACATAATCCTCCAGTGTTTCATGGACTGCCTTTTCTGTCATCAGTGGACTTGCATAGACCATTGCAGTTCTCAAACTTGTGCAGTTCCGATTCGATGGTTTTAGCTATCTGAACACGCTCAGCTTCAGGCTCAGGAAACCCCACGTGGAACGATCCTTGCTTTGCGGGTTCTGCTTGTCCCTGTGTCTCATAATGGTGCTTCACATAGTTGTATAGCTGTTGATGGAAGGGATGATCAAAAGAAAAACAATCTACACTCTCAGCGTGGTTAGATGACCCTGAGCCTCCTCTTCTACAGAAATGTGGGAGGGATGTGAGGTCCATAATCTACAAGAACCACCAAAGATTTAGAAATCTTTGCATTTCACACCAAGATTATAAAGAGGCATATGCATATATACCTTCAATAATTCATCCCTTCCGCAACCAGATAACACATGAACTTTTTTCCTCGTCCTCTCTTGTAAGAGAGGTTTTACAACCTGTTTGCAAATAAAAATGCACACATTCACATGCTAAGTAGCTAACACTCTGAGTTGCAAACAAAAGGGTTACCTTCCAACAGGCAGAAAATATATATGGAGCGTTCACAACATAGTAGGTGTTTGTCTTCTCTGGATAGTTCAGATCATCGATGGTCGATATGATGGTCACTAACTGCACCAAAAGGTTGACACTCAAAAGTTATAAAGAAAGGTGTGAAAATGAATTCAGGAACTTATTATATAACTTGTGGTATTATTATTTATGATGTAACTTAGTCCACAAAGATGGATTATCATACCTTAATTTGGCTCAACGCTGAAAGTCTTAACCCTGTCATGTCTAGAACCTTCACGCAGGTTGTGATTGGCCGCCCATTCTTCTTAGACATAGAAGGCTGTCACAATGTTTAACATATTATAGCAAGAAAGAAACTGAAAAAGAAGTTAAGCCTTTTGACATGTACTCACCAGTAATACACGGTCTCTGTATTCATTGATTTGGATGTGGGACTGGACATAGTAATGAACCTGTACGTTTAAGAAGAGAAGCACATTCATTTTTTATTGTTTCTTACTTGATCTGGTTAAAACTAGGACGAAACAATGAAGCATCTTACAGAAGCTTTGTCGAATGTACTGAGGCCAACACCAATAGCAAAGACAGGCAAGCCCTAAACATAAAGTTTAACACAAATTAAGAACTAAGAATAAGGTTTTGATCAGGAAAAGGTAATGAGGAATCCTCTGGGGGCTACCTCTCTTGTGTAGCCTGACATTCCTATGAGTTGAGAATCCCGTACGTCTCTATACAACTCACTAGGCACAATAGGTTTCTGCAGAAACAAAAAACATAATCTAATGCCACACAACATAGAGCTTTAAACACAGAACAAAGAAAGAGGAAGTGAATAACTCACAGATAGGATACTGTCGATTTCATTATCCACCCTCCAACGCAAAGACTCAACCAGCTGAAAGTGAATTACACAAAAAACAATCAGACACAGACTGTGGACTAGTACTTAAACTACATGATCAAGTGTTTGGGAGATATAGCATTACCATTGTATGAGCTTTATATACGTTCCAGTCTCGTGCCTTCAGAAAACGACTCAAATGCTCCCTGATGTATCCCTGATGGACACTCTGCAGATTCAAAAATACGTTTCCTTTTACTTGATTTCAGTTCAGAAAACAACAATAATAACAAGCATGGAGCATGAACACAACAATTCTAGCTCATTCTCACGCCTAGAGATGCAAAAACTACAAGGAATCAACTTCAACCACTATTACAGAAAAAACAAGTCAATGATTCAAACACAGATCAAATGTGTGTCAGTATAAGTGGATCTAATCTTCCGAATCTGTTGAATGGGGGTTGACCCATTTCCAAGAACAGAGTCAAAAAAACAGAAACATACTTCCACCAAACAAACAAAAAAACAGAACATACCTCAAATGTTTTCTTCAATGGCTCCTCAACTGGTACAAATTGTTACCCAACTTAGTAACTACTAATAAGAGCATAAAGAGGTAAAGAGGAAAAAGGTGAGACCTTGATCTATGAGCTCCTGGAATTCATCAATGGCTTCTTCTGAGACGATCCCCATTGTTTTTTTCTCTGCAACCAGACAGAGTTTCCAAGAAGAGAGTAAAGTCTCCAAGATCGGCTCTTTTTTTGTCTTCCTTTTGGTCACTTTGCACCAAACTTATGAGTCCATCATTAAAGGTCAAAGAGGTGGTAGGAGAGACAGACAACCCCTAACAGAAATTTATTTATACACACTTTTAAAAACAAAGCATTAAACTCGTCTTAAGAGCAGAACTACTTTGATAAAGACTTTGTCTTTTTTTTTAGATTATTAGCATGAACACGTAGAGGATTTGGTGAGCCTTGTCTTTTACTGGGAAAAGCAAGATCAACAGATGTGAGATAATGGTTTGTATCCAAAGTTATTTCTTTTTTTCTTAGTCAACTATATAAAGCTGTCTTTTTTAGGAACGTTTTAATTACTTTTAATTGGTTAATTACTGCTACTTTAAAGAAGATTAAAAGGAAAGTTTATGGCATGAATGGGGTTGGCTTTATGTGTTAATCAAAGGTCAGTTCCCTTGTATGGCAAAACATGCCTGTCACACACACACACACAAAAAAAGTCTTTCTTGTGATTTGCAATCCAAAAGCCAAGAATAAAGATACAACTACCTTTGTGCTAGTTGGCACTGAATGTGACTTTGTGAGTTATGAATCATGAACTGAAAGAAACACATTAGGTGGGTCACTTCTCTTGAGATTTAAGTTTGGGCCTAAACTAAACAAAAAGTTAGTTAAACTTTGCCCAAAAACTAAAGATGACAGCTTTTCTATCTTTGGGTCAAAATGATCTTCAAGGGCTTAACTTTCAAGCCTTAACATAAACATGGGAATGGTTCCTGGAGAGAAAGCATCAAACTTCAATAGCTGCTTCTGTTGATGTGTAAGGTTTGCATCATTCTTTTCTAACTGCTAAGGAAGTTATGTGTGTTTTGACTTTGGATTATTATATATAAAGATTCTTCCTTTGGATTCGGATATTCGTGGAAGAGTTGCCAATAAAAAACTAGCAAATCAGGTTGACCGTTATACAATTTCAAATTCCTGGATAAACTATTTTTCTAATGTTGGATGATGCAAATTTAGTTAAAGAACTAGTTTCCAAATGCATACGTGTTGATAAACCTTTGTAGTATGGAACTTGTCATGAAATGTAAACGGTACTCTGTCTTGAAAACTTCAGGCTTTCACAAAACTCACACGCCAAATCAAGTTGTAACATTCCACAAAGCACAACACATGTCATATAAATTAAAGGAAAGTCAGAAGGTTTGAAGCAAAACCAAGAGGTAAAAAGTCAACGAGGAGAAGATGAACAATGAGATAGAAGAGGAGGGAGAAGAAGATGGAAGGAGAGGACTGGAGAGAGTGCGAGAGACTCGGTATGAAGGGAGCAACAGTGGAACAGTGTCTATGAACGGAAGAGGACAACGTGTATGTTGGTGTTGGTAAAGGAGACTCAAGCATGGAGGCATTGCGTTGGGCTCTGGACAATCTCATCACTTCTTCTTCTACTCTTCTTTACCTCATCCATGTCTTCCCTGAGACTCGCTCCATCCCTTATCCTTGTCTGTATATGTTCTCTCCTCTTATACCACTTCTTGTCTTTGATGAAACCAACCGTTGTGTCGGAACTCAAGTGTATGTATGTATGTATGATCTTTGTGTAGTGGGGAGGCTGACGAGGGAGCAAGCGAGTCAAGAACAACTTGAAACCTTTATGTCTCAGGAAAGGGAGAAGAGAAGAACTCTCTTGAACAAGTTCCTTCACGCCTGCTCTGCTTCTAAGGTCCCATCTCTCTCTCTCTCTCTCTTGGTATTGATTAAGAGTGGATCAAGATAGTGAAGTAACACATGCGAGCGTAAGTGAAAAACAGGTGAAGGTAGAGACAATACTGGTTGAGAGCGACTCTGTGGCAAAGGCTTTACAAGACCTCGTCACTATTCTTCACATTAAGAAGCTTGTTCTTGGGATCGACAAGTCTAATGCAAGGTATACATCTACATATATACAAGATCATTGGCCACTATTATACTTTAGTTGTCAGATGACAGGACAGTCTTCTCTCTGCCTGTCTCTTGTAGGAAAGTAAATTCGAGTAGAGGAAACAGTGTTCCTGAACAGATAATGAGGAGCTCTGCAGCAGAACTGTGTGAGGTTAAGGTCATATGCCAAGGAAAGGAGATACAGATGAAGGAGCCAGTGACGGAGAGAACTCCCTCCAAGTCCCCTAAAATGCTGGAGAGAACTCGCTCCAAGTCCCCTAAAGTTCTGGAGAGAACTCCATCCAAGTCCCCAAAAGTGCAGCGGCCGAAGAAAGACCAATCCAATGACCCTTTTGCTTGCATTTGCTTTTTCACTAAGCCCAAAACTAACAGTTAATGGAATGAGAGACGATGGAAAATGATAATATATATTGATGTTATGTTACAAGTTTGGTTGAATAGAGAGTAAAAAGGAACTCTGATAAATACTAATAAGGTTATGGAAGAGTTGCAACACTTAGTAAACTACAGCAGCTTATGCATAGAGAAAACAAACATACAATTTCATGACAATCTATGAAGAGAGAAACAACACTTTGATCACCACATTGTCTTTATAGTAACATATCTCTAACCTTAATGCTAGAAGAAATCAAATTCCAAATAGTTATCAGAGCCTTTCTTAGCATTAAGAACCAAACCTGCTGCTGTCTTCTGGCTAGATGGTGTCTCTGCAACATTCACAGGTCCACTCTCCAGCTCAACTGGCTTTGGGATCTCTGGTGGAGTCGCACACCGAATCAAAGCCCAGTTCACACCTTCAAAGAATGGGTGCTGCTTAACCTCAGTGGCTCCTCTTTTGAACCCCAGCCGCTGCTGAGGCTCCTTCATGAGCAGGCCCCGGATGAGGTCTCTCGCTGCAAAACTCACCACAGGAGTTTCCGGGAACCGTAGAGGTTGACCCACTACATTAAATAGTGTCTGTCGATTTCCTGAGCCCTTGAAAGGAGTTCTCCCAAAGAGAAGCTCGTACAGGAATATCCCAAAAGTCCACCAATCCACTGCACTCCCATGCCCTTCGCCTTTTATAATCTCCGGGGCCAAGTACTCATGCGTGCCCACAAATGACATGGACCGCGCATCTGTTGGCTCAGCTAACAGTTCTGGCAATAGCTTAACTTGATTTGCAATATCGTTCTTGGATTTACGTTCCTTTTTAGATTTGCTTGAGAACAGACGTGGAGAGAAGCAAGTGGTGGGGACGGTGCAAGAAGGTTGGATGCAAGAGGGCTCAATGCAATCAGGCTGCACACAGTAAACGTTTTTGCGTAATGGATCAGACTCAATGGCAGCAGATTTCACAAGAGTCGGGCTGACAAGACATCGGAGTGAGAGGTCAAAGTCAGAGAGCATTATATGTCCATCTTCTCGAACTAGAACATTCTCAGGCTTAAGATCACGATACACAATCCCCAGCATGTGCAAGTATTCAATAGCTAGCAATGACTCTGCTATGTAAAACCTGTTACACATTGTAAACAAGACCACTAGTCAGGTAAGAGTAAGAGTTAAGAGTAAATGGCTTGATCCAAGTTTGTTTCTCTTGTCATATATCCAATACTTACTTTACAGCTTGCTCGGAAAAATGCTTCCCTGGCTGACGTTGTCTGAGAGTATGCAAGTCTCCTCCAGGACAAAACTCCATCACCAGGCAAGAAAACTTCTCAGTTTCAAAGTGAGTGTAGAGTGTAGGGAGAAACGGGTGATCCAAACACTGGAGAATCTCTCTTTCCGTCTGAGCACGGAGAAGCTTCTTGCGACTAGCAAGAGATGTCTTGTCCATAACCTTCATTGCAAAGTAACACTTTGTCCCGCTTAGCTCAGAGAGATAAACACTCCCTATGTCCCCACAACCTAGCCTCTTAAGTAGCCTGAAATGGCTCAGACCCAAAACCCCATCACGAGCCCTAACCGCCTGGATCGCTTCCCATCTCAAGTCGTTGGCCTTGTGGGGTTTGTTGACAGTGCTACTAAAGCTGCTGCAACTACTCTCATCGCTCACATCACTGCTTGTGCTTCCCCTGCAGATACTGCTCTTGCCACTCCCCATGAAATCAAGGTGGCCACTAAACTTGGTACTTCCACTCGTCTTGCCAAGACTGTTTGTTCCATCACTCATTTTAGCGGAGGCAGAGCTGGTTTTGACGCTGCAAAAGCCTGATGTCTTCTTCTCCTGGTCCTTGCTATCAATAGTCAATGAATCTACATGCTCAAGAACGGTGGATAAGGAGGTAAAATCAGGTTTAGGATCACTAGATCGCTTCTTAAACGACTCAGGCAACCGTTTACTCTCAGCAGCTGGATTTATTACCGATTTGTGTAGCTGCAGCGGCTCAGCTACCTCAGGTTTGGATGACTTAGTATTACTATTTGAAGAGGAGAGCTTCTGAGCTTCAGCTTCAGCTTCAGCTCCATGATCACTAGGCTTTCGAGTGGACGCCATGGGACTCAAAATAGATTATCTAGAAAAGGCACATCTCTCTTGAAACACCTAATCGGATCATAAGAATCAATTAGAAGAAGAATCAAAACATTTTCAAGCTTCCGACTTTCTCTGTTCTCTTCAAGATTCACAAGAAAAGATTAAAACTTTGGAGGAGATCGAAGAAGATGAATAAACATTTATATGTAGAGTAAGACAAATGGAGATCTGGAAACAAGGAAAGGAAGTGGCTTTAAGAGAAACCCTAGAGAGAGGAGGGAGAGGAGATACCTTGGGTGTGGATTGGACGCAGAGGAGATTCGAAGAAGAGACAAAGAAAAGTAGTTGCTTGTTGCTGTTAGAATCGCATGCAGTTTGATCACTTCAACTTCACTAGTGTTTGGTCGTGTCGCCGGATACACACGACAAGAACCCGGAGAGAGTATCCAGTCACTGGCAAGACTTGCTAAATTAAAAATGACAATAAAAGCTACTAGTAAATTGCAAAATAATACATTTATTTATATTTTTGTCTTTTTATAAAATTAAATGAGGGGATTTAATTGCATCTATTTTTCGGTATCCATATAGTATACTACAAAAAGGAGTGTGAAAACATAGAGAGGGTATGAATTTAATGCCGAAAGAAGTAATGAAATAAAAAGTTGAGTGATTATAAATGTTTATTACGTCATACGGCGCAGATATAATAAATTATTTAAAAATATTTTATTGCATTAATTTTAGCTTAATTAAGTTTATTCAATTTTAAAGATATAAACTAGATTTTAACCCGCACGTCCGTGCGGATATTTTTCAATTTTATAAATATATTTGATATTATTACAAATATTTTAATTATATAATTATATTTCTTCTTCAACATTAGTAATATATAGTGATTAGTGTAAAACATTTAAATTTGTTATTAATTTTTATTACTTACTAATATATTTTCGAGTTAGATACAATAAAATAACCATATGAAATAATCAAATAAAGAATCTCTTTCAAAATAAGTTTTTTTTCTTTAATTTATACATTTTGCATATAATATAATTTAAATTTTATTTATTTATATTATTTAAAAGAAATCTATTTAATATGTATAAGAAAATATATTTTAACATATATCATTTTAGTGTTTTACAAAATTTATAAGTAAAAACACTGTTTTGTTTAAATAATATAGACTTAGTTTTAGTAAATTTTATATATAGTAGTATCTATTATACTATTTTTTAAAATTTTATTGATATATGATATTTTTTGGATGTTATGATATTAAGTTTTATTTTAAAAAATTAAGACTTCATTGTTTTAATTTTTACAGCATATTCAAATAGTTTTTTCGTGTTGCATTTCAAAAATTTATTCTTTATTATCCACAATTTTATCTTTTGTAGAATTTGAAATGTTATTATTTTGAGTGTAAATATTTATTTTCAAAATTTTATATTTGTCAAAAAAACTTTAGAAAATTACACAACTATTTCTTAGTTTGGAACATCAAATTAATTTTGATTTTTTTTGTTACTACATCTAATCTATTATTTTATACATAAGATATTTGAATTTTGGTACTATTTAAAATAAAATTCCCAACATATTTTTTATAATTAAAAAAAACAAATTAAAATTTGATTTGTCACTAATATTTTAAGTGAGTTGCTAAAATACCATAGTTTTCTATTGACATTTTAAAAAAATATATATGAATTAAAGTTTATTATATATTATTATATTTTTATACAAACATTTTAATCAATATATTATTGAGAGTTTCAATCTAAATAAAAAATTGTAGATATATAAGTTTAACATATGTTAATACATTTATTTTGTATAAAACTATTATACAGTTTATGAATTTTTACCTATTTTAATGATGAATGATGATTTATTTAAATGAAAAACTTTACAATTTAAAATTTGTTAATTTACCTATTTAATAGAATTTTATCATATTTAATTCATGTAACACTTCTATTTTCATATAATCGAGAATATATTTATAGAATTTATAAAAAAAATAGTAGAATTTTTATTTTATTGTTTATAATAAAATTTTAGTTAACATTGATTTATAATAATATTATATAACTAATTACGAAATTTATTAATGTATTATTTTATAAAAATATTTAAATTCTTAAGTAAGATTTTGTTAGATTCTTTCTCAACAGATTTTGTTATAATAAAAAAAATAAAATTCAAATCTTTAGTTGGTTTACTATTAATGTAAATAATTAAATATGTCATATTAACTAATTTTTGAAATGGTCTAATTACTATTTGTTAATAGTAGATAAAATTTTAAAATTTGTTAATTTACCTATTTAATATAATTTTACTATATTTAACTAATATAACACTGCTATTTTTATATATAGAGAATATTTTATAAATATATTTAAATTTTTAAGTAAAATTTTGTTAGATTCTTTCTCAACAGATTTTGTTATAATTATTAATGTACCAAATTTATATACCCAAAATATTCGATGGGTGTTGCACACGTTTTAGAAGGATTGAAATTTTTTTTATCAAAATCTGTCGAAGGTATCGCGAGAAAACCTGAGGCAGGAGGAAAAATACGATTATAAATATGGTATAATGAGTTGAAGAATATTCTGGAAAAAAATTTGGTTCCTAATTGATTGATTATCAAAATCGTGATTGTTTAAAAAATCTATTATATTTAATATCTAATATATTTAAATTCAAAATCTTATAGGTTCAAAAATATACTATTTTATTTGGTTCCTAATTGATGATTATCAAAATTGTGATTGTTCAAAAAATATATTATATCTAATATCTAATATTATTAAATCAAAAGTCAAATATTTGATACTTTAAAAATTGTGTATTCCGACATTTTATAAATCAAATATAATTTATATATTTATGTTAATATCATTTAGAAATCAAGTATTTCTTATATCGTAGGGGGAAATGATTAGAATAAAGGACGTATATGTATTATCAATAAATTGTTAAAAACAATTTAGGAAGATATGCATTAAAAATATATGGAAATCATAAATATTTGTTCAATTGTTTGCAATATTGAGTAGATTTGAGTATAAAAATATTCGGTATTTCTATTTTTCAACTGAAACAGGTGCAATTGATTACAATATTTCCTATATTCGTGTACCTGTATATTTTTAAAATTTTAATTATTATTCTAAGCGGAGATCGATATTTAATAAATGTTTTTCTAAAATTAAACTCTCAAAACTTTTATATTTTACTAAAATAAATAAATTAATACTATATTTATAGATAGATTTATATAACATACACTATATATTTTGAAATTTTTTTTTACGACAAAGAAATAACAACCCATTGAAATTAATTAATTTAAATATATTATTTAAAATGATATTGGAAGAATCTGTAAATAAGAAAGAAATAGGATGACTAAATGTGTAAATAGAAGAAAATATTTAATCTGCTATCCGTGTTTCCAAACATTCTTCCTTTAGTCTACTATCTATGTTTCCAAACATTTCAATTTTATACTTAATTTTTAATAATATAGATGTTAATTAATAGATAAATCACAACATTTTTCAATAAGTCCAAAAAAACATGTCAAGGTAATTTTCAAATAGGACTCTGTTTTAATTATATTAGATAATCATTTGTAATTGAACTCTATTTAATTTATGAAATTTTCAATCTACACTAGCATTTAATTTAAATAAATAAAGTAATCTAGTTTTTCTAAAACAATCAATTTTATACATTCTTTTAAAGATACAAATAATCATTTGTAATTGAATTCTATTTAATTTATGAAATTTTCAATCTACACTGGAATTTAGTTTAAATAAATAAAGTAATCTTGTTTTTGTAAAACAATCAATTTTATACATTCTTTTATGTATTATAATGATCAATAAATATATCACATTTTAATGATTTATGTCACCATTTTATTTTTATAGTGATTATAAATTTAAACAATCAATTGATAAATAATATATATGATATTATTTAAAATAAATGATATAATTATTAAAATAAATAGTATATATATTTTAAAAATATTTTTTTTGTAAAAGTAGATTTTGTAGATATAAAACATAAGTAGTTTGCATATAAGTTTTATTTGCAGAATAAAAAATACTACAAAAATTATTTACATATATTTATCTATATTTTATATCTTAAACATGAAATATAATGCCATGTATATATTATATTTAATAAAATCATACATAAGCAGTATACAAAATATTTTTTCATAAAACTTAAATATAATAAAGAAACATATAAAATTCTAATAAACAAATGAATATTTTGAGTTTTTTTTGTTATTAATTTGTTCATTTTGCAAATTATAATAAATCACATCTAATATTAAAATTCGTTTTTATTTTTATAATTATGGTAATTACTATACACATGTTACCTTATATTTTCATTTCTATAACTGAATTATATCACAATTAATTTTATATCATGTCATAACAAAAAAAGACCCATGTCATATTTTTGTTAACTATGCCATTATTTTTTCTTAGAATGGTTGTAATGATGATACATATATAAATCTATAAGGGACTATTCTTTCATAAGAAGACTTCAAATTTGATTATTCAAATGATGAATGTTCATGCTGACAATTAGAGCTATGGTTCTTGTAAGCATGAATGCCTTTTGAGAAAAAAAAAAAAGAGGAACAAGGCATGCTAAAAGCAAATAAGGATTGTACTCACTTTCCTCATTTATGTTCCCATGCACTTTGGAACTTTATTGGTTGGTTACATGAGAAAATACATATCATGTGATGATGATATATCACAATTGCCTCTACTACCTATGTTGTACTCTTAGCTACAGACACTGTAAGTCTGTAACACAGCAGAAACAGACAAAAAACATGAGGATGAACCCAGTCCATTATCATTTGTTTAAAACTTTATTTTGCAGTTGGAGGAATATTCGCTGACAATCACATCACATGCCGTTTGGATTTGGAACCTTTTCTAAAATCTCAACTCAACAGATCTGTGCTACTTGATAATGACCATCTTTTTAAATATTTGGTTTCCATTATCAGTAGGGATCACATGTTTCTGGACCAAGCAGTCTAAAAAGTCTATAAATAATAGTATTAGTATAGAATATAACCCTCACCCTAGGACATGAAACCAGGCTGTACTTATTAGTCTTTTATTAAGACTTTAACCTTGTTTGCTATTCTATCAGTCAACTCTTCATCTACTTATTTCAGAAACATAACCAATGTATTCAACTCAACCAACTAGTAAAGCAATGGATCACCAAATCTGCCTTAAGAATCTAATGACTATTACCAGGCCCATTATGATTTGGGCTTCTCTCAGCCTCTTTCTTAATTAAATCAAAAATTAGAAAAACTTATTACAAGTGTTACAGTTCAGAGTGAGGAGAGCAACAACAACAACTCTGAGTGCCTTGGGGAAGTAGATGGCAGAAACTCGTAAATAAATAGAAATCGTAAAGGGTATTTTCGGGAAGAAGAGAGCTAAATGAGTGTGAGTGGTTGTTGTAGGAATCTGAGAACCACAATAAAGGCTCTGCATTTGCATTTACATCTCAGGCCTCGTGTAACCAGTCTCTATCGTCGTATCCAAAGCCCCCACCTTTCATCAATGGCCGATCTCAAGTCAACCTTCCTCAACGTCTACTCCACCCTCAAATCCGACCTCCTCCACGACCCTTCTTTCGAATTCACCGATGAGTCTCGTCTCTGGGTCGAAAAGGTAAAAACTTTTTAGATTCCCAGATCCCATTCTGATCCATATCGATTGATTCTGTCTCTTTGTGCTGCAGATGTTGGATTACAATGTACCTGGAGGGAAGCTGAACCGTGGTCTCTCTGTTGTGGACAGCTTCAAGCTTTTGAAGGAAGGTGAGGATTTGAACGAGGAAGAGGTTTTTCTCTCGTGTGCTCTTGGTTGGTGTATTGAATGGGTATGTAAAGGTTCAACCTTTTTTTTTTGAATCTCTAGGTGGGTTAGATACAACCTTCCTGTCTTAATGTCTTGTATGTTGTGTTTCTGTTTAGCTTCAAGCTTATTTCCTTGTGCTTGATGACATTATGGATAACTCTGTTACACGTCGTGGTCAACCTTGCTGGTTTAGAGTTCCTCAGGTTTGTCTCCTCTATCATAGTCTCTCACGCTGCAACCATTAGAGTCCTCTAACACATTTGTTTCAGGTTGGTATGGTTGCCATTAATGATGGGATCTTACTTCGCAATCACATCCACAGGATTCTCAAGAAGCACTTCAGGGGAAAGCCTTACTATGTTGACCTCGTTGATCTCTTTAATGAGGTAATCTGACAAGAACTTTACTCTCTTTTCACACAACTGAAGCCTTACTATGTCTATTTCTTTTTGTGCTATGTTTAGGTAGAGATGCAAACAGCTTGTGGCCAGATGATAGATCTGATCACCACCTTCGAAGGTGAAAAGGATTTGGCCAAGTACTCATTGCCAATGTGAGTCAATGTGTGGATTTGAATATGGTCTGTTCTAATGGATGATGAAATGAAAAGGCAGTATGTTTTCTGACTTATGAAATGGTTTTCAACATGCAGCCACCGGCGTATTGTCCAGTACAAAACCGCCTATTACTCCTTTTATCTCCCTGTGAGTAGAAATATTCTTGTACTGATTCTATAGAGTATATGATTTTTTTTAGATATTTCTGTAACGAACTTTGTTTTACTACTTAGGTTGCTTGTGCGTTACTTATGGCGGGAGAAAATTTGGAAAAGCATGTTGATGTGAAGAATGTTCTTGTTGACATGGGAATCTACTTCCAAGTGCAGGTAGTTTTGCTGCCAAGTATTCATGAGAGCTATTTGATAGGCTAATAATGTCAGGAACTTCATATTTATTGTTTTTGTGTAGGATGATTATCTGGATTGTTTTGCTGATCCCGAGACACTTGGCAAGGTTTGGTTTTGCTGACTTGTCTGACTGTATTAATGTGCTCACTTGATGCAAGCATGTTACAACGTTTGATAATGCAGATAGGAACGGATATAGAAGACTTTAAATGCTCCTGGTTGGTGGTAAAGGCATTGGAACGCTGCAGCAAAGAACAAACTGAGATATTATATGTAAGAACCTTTAGTTTTATTTATTTATTTCAAAAGGTTTGTATTGTGGAAAATGAAAGAGGTTTTGTTCTGATATTTGTAGGAGAACTACGGTAAACCAGACCCATCAAACGTTGCTAAAGTGAAGGAGCTTTACAAAGAGCTTGACCTTGAGGTTTAAAACTAGTTGGAACCTACACAACTAACATATGTTGTGCTCTGCTAATTTGGATCTGGTTTTGATGTTTGTGAACATGATAGGGAGTGTTCAAGGAGTATGAGAGCAAAAGCTACGAGAAGCTGATTGGTGTGATTGAGGCTCACCAAAGTAAAGCAATCCAAGCAGTGCTAAAATCATTCTTGGCTAAGATCTACAAGAGGCAGAAGTAGTTTAAGCCATCCCAAATTTCCTCTTATGACTTGATTCTTCCTTGGTGATTTGTGTAATTCTGTTAAGTGCTCTTCATTTTCTTAAACTGAAGTTATCATTTCCACTTTTATCTATTTTAAAAAATTTCGCATTTTAAGAAAAATATTAGACCTTCCGGTTAAAAATGCAGGGATAAAAATTACAAAGATATGGCTTTGATAGTTGGTTATATTAAAACAAAAGTTTAAATAGCTATTTTTAGTCATCATAGAGGATTATCAATTGAGATCATAAGTAACAGGTTGTTAGAGATTATTCTCTGCAAATAGGAGATTCTTAAGAGTGTGTTCTTGAGTTTTGAGGAGTTGATTTCATCCGAGATAGTAACTTTGGTGAATCGATTCTATGTGTTCTTTGAAAAGCATGACAAAAGAACATCCTGGTTTATGATATTTGGATTCTCGGAGAAGGAATATGTCAGCAAACAACAGCAGCAAGTAGCATAATGTTTTTTTATATTTTAAGCTCCAGCTCGCGTAGAGATTTAGTTTGGGCTTAGTTTATGAAAAGTGTTAAAGCCCATTTAAGGCCCATTTAAGGCCCATTAAGTACACTGACCAAAGTAAAAAGCTAGTGAGAGCCATTCCAGACTTGCCATCTCCGCCATTTGACGCTGACACTCTCCTCCTCTTTGCTTTCGTCTCGATCATCGGCACTAAGTCATGTCGGAGAAAGGAGGAAAAGGGTTCAAATCTTCTCTCAAGTCCTCTTATGGTATTGTATTTCTAAACCACTTCCTTCAGATTTTCCTTACCATCTTTGTCGACAGACATTGTCTTTAACTCGGTTTCGAGGGTTTTGGTGTAGGATCCAGCAAGGAAGACAACTCAACCAAGTCCAAGAAGACAAGGAAAGTCCAGTTTGATCCTCAAGGTTTGTCCTTTCTGCTTTCTCCTCGCTTCGTTCCACATAAAGTTCCTAACTTTAACTTGTGATGTTTACAAAATGTTCATCTTCTGTGTTCGTGTTAGGGCCAAGGGAGTCCAAGTATACGTTTCTTCAAGACTCTGATGACCAGATTCAAGGTTCTTCTGCTAAAGGTATCAACTTTCTTCTTTGTTTGTTCACATTGTCTCTCGTTTGCTTAAACTATGGTTGACTATAGGTGGGAAGGGAGGCAAGGCTAGGAAGAGTAATCTGTCTAAAGAGTCTCAGCCGCTTGAGCTTAAGACTGATAAGGGTTAGTACATTTGCTATTTTCTCTGTCAAAGCCCTCCTGTGCTCTGCGTTATGTTCATTCTCGTTGGTGCATGTTAATATATGTGCAGAGCTTCCGGAGTATGCAAAGTGCTTGATGGATTGTGAAGCTTTTGAGATTCTGCAAGGCATCAAGGAACAAATGGCTGTGCTATCTGAAGATCCTAGCATAAAGCTTCCTGTGTATGTATAACATTCACGACATTGTGTTCTGTTTCCAAGCGAGACAGGTCTTGGATTCACTGACGTTTAAGTTTGCTTACAGGTCTTTCGACCGAGGACTGGAGTATGTGAAGTATGGTCGTTGCTACATGAATCCTCAGTCTGTTAGACAGATCCTTGAGTATCCTTTTTAGCTGTCTTCCTTGGTCTTTGATGCAGATTAGTGCTTTTTCATATGTGTTTATAACTTAACGAGTATGATATCAGGCCTCTGAAAAAGCATGGTGTGTCTGAAAGCGAGGTATTGAACTTAAACCAAAGAGATTCAATTCAGACAACAAACCCTAAGCAGCTTATAACTTTTGTGTTGTATTTGCAGCTGTGTGTGATTGCCAATGCCTGTCCAGAAAGCATTGATGAAGTCTTTGCTTTTGTTCCATCCATGAAGGTTTAGGCTTGGTTCTTATGCTTACTGTGTATATGTTTTAGTTTTATCTATGAAAAATCCAATCCGAGTTTTATTTATTTGTTGTGTTTTGCTTTGTGGATTTATCTAGGGAAGAAACGACAATATCAGTGAGCCCTTAGAAGAGGCATTGACAAAGCTCTCCAAGCTCAAAAGATCTACTTAAAGGAAGTAATCCAAGCTATTTAGCCATAGTAGTAAGGATGTTTTGGTTGGGTTTAGGGTTTTCAAGCATTAAAATGCATCTAAGTAAGATCGGTGTTGTAAATGATCTAATGCTATGACAGCAACATTTGATGTAAGTTTTAATCGTTTCCTTTCTCAAACTACTAATACAATGCTACGGAATGTTCTTAAATCATGAAGGACAGTAACTCCTGCCACTTTCACTATGCAACAGGGTTCATTCAACTACAACAGGTAGCAAACTGAAACTCTAGTGATTCTCAACAGGTGAAATAACCAAAAACTAGAAACAGCTATGACATAGAAAACATGTTAAATGTTGTTCCAAGAACACACAAGTAAAATTAGATGGTAGTAATGTGTAAAAGGGCGTAGACGTTTGAAACATGAGGATCTCAGTGTAGCCTACTTTGTTCTTCAGAACCTGGTCAAGCTCAGCTACTTCCACACGATGTCCTTACACAACCAGCTTCTTGTTCTCCCTCCAACAGCACGGCTGGAACTCCTGAGAATGTATGTTGCTTTCATTAGGCCTGTTGTTTTGTGTTGTTTAAATTACCGTATGCTTCTGCTACAATCTTGATTGCTTTGGTCCTGCACTTTTCACACCTTCAGCACCATGATTTGCTGGTCCCAGTGCCAAACTCTTGTTAAAAATCAACAGCTGCGTATATCATTTGATCAAATGGGAAAACAGAAGAAACAGAAATGATCTTGTACCTTTGCCATATCTTGTAGAGAAAACAAGAAGCTTAACATCCAGAGAAAAGAAGGGCCATTGACAAGTTTCTAAGAAACAAGTAAAGTAGTGGTTTAGCTTATCAAGATGATGAAACCAACTGGCATTAGTGCCTTACTTAAACAGAGGTACACAGTTCTCTTGTGCTATTTTGACTATTTAACAACCTCTCTCTCTCCTTTATGTTTCCACTTCTAGTAACCATCATTGTCTTACTTCTATTCTCATTCCACTTGAAAGCAATGCCTTTGACGTTGACAACTGCATTACGTTTAGTGGACCCATTAGCCATCTTTTGGTGGCTTCTTCTTCTCCTCCGTTAAAACCTGGTTTGGTTTATGACAAAGGGAAGTGCTTAACCACCACAAAAAAAAAAGCTGTGTTCTTCATAATGAGAAGTTGATGATATTCTACATGCCGATATATGCGTTTAAAGATAACTCCTATTTCATTCTAGTCTATATCCCTTTGTTTTTTATATATTTTTTCAGTTAAGATACAAGCTCCTGTATATATATAATATGGTTATATTTATATTTTCTTCTCTACTTTCTGCACAAATACAATGCTATCAGCTATGACGAAAACTTTTCTTGCATTGTTAATGATCTTCTCTCTGTTTCATGTCCCTGCCTATGCTGCGAGAAAAGTAAGTATCTTGTTGTGAGGAACAAGTTCTTGTCACGTTCATGTATGTGAGGTTATATATTAACAAGACTGTTGTGTTTGGTTGACTACATAGTCGTACATCGTTTACTTGGGATCTCACTCACATGGCCCTGAAGTCTCACCCTTAGCCCTTAAACTCGTAGCTGAATCTCATCATGAGTTGCTTGGAACCTTTTTGGGAAGGTAACAATATAACTTCACGTCTCTATCTTTTATACCTCTTGCTTATATGTGTTTGATCTGATCCTCATGCATCTATTACAGTCATGAGAAGGCTAGAAACGCAATCTTTTACTCCTACGACAGACATATCAACGGCTTTGCAGCCGTTCTTGAAGAAGAAGAAGCTGCAGCTATTTCAAGTAATTCTAGAACTCTCTTTCTCTTTTGAGTTTATTAGAGAGTTTAACCGTCACTGTGTTTGAATGCAGAGCATCCGAGTGTGATCAGTGTGTTTCTAGACAAGGGAAAGAAGTTGCATACAACACATTCATGGGAGTTCATGCAAATGGAGAAAGATGGTGTGATCCCTTCAAGTTCCTTGTGGTCAAAGGCAAGATTTGGTGAAGACACAATCATTGGAAACCTTGACACTGGTTTGCAATTTCACTTCCTCTGCTCCCTCTTCCTTTATTTACTAATTAACAACACTCAAGCCACCATCTTTGTTTATCATCAGGTGTTTGGTCTGAATCTCAAAGCTTTAGCGCAGATGGACTTGGACCTGTTCCTTCTCGATGGAAAGGAAGTTGTGACACCGCTGGAGATGTTCGTTGCAACAGGTTAGGTCATAGATGATTGTTATGTGTGTACAAGTATATAATCTAACTAACAAAACATGATCAGGAAGCTTATAGGGGCTAGGTACTTCAACAAAGGGTACTTGGTTTCTGCGGGTCTTAAAAGCAACTCTTCCTTTGAGTCAGCCCGTGACCATGATGGTCACGGGACACACACGCTCTCAACTGCAGGAGGCCACTTTGTCCCGGGAGCTAGCGTCTTCGGTGTAGGCAACGGAACTGCGAAAGGAGGCTCTCCATTGGCGAGAGTAGCTTCTTACAAAGCTTGCTGGCCTCCAGTTAATGGTTCTGAGTGTTTTGACGCTGATATATTGGCTGCCTTTGATATGGCCATTCATGACGGTGTTGATGTCCTCTCCATCTCACTCGGTGGTGACGCTGCTGAGTACTTCGATGATGGCATTGCCATTGGCTCCTTTCACGCTGTTAAACATGGTATCACTGTGGTCTGTTCCGCTGGAAACTCGGGCCCTGCCCCTGCAACTGTCTCAAACGTAGCCCCTTGGATACTCACCGTAGCAGCCAGCACGCTCGACCGTGAGTTCCAGTCCTTTGTACAGCTTGCAAATGGTGAACGCTTCAAGGGAGCAAGCATGTCAAAAGCATTACCAGTAGGGAAAATGTACAGCCTCACAACAGGAGCTCAAGCTAAACTTGCCAATGCATCTGCTATAGATGCGTAAGTCAAAAACTTTGAGCTACCATTCTGTCTCATTGTAAGATATAACTTGTTGTTGTTGTTGACTTTAATTAGGATGCTTTGCAAAGAAGGCACGCTAGATCCACACAAGGCAAAGGGTAAGATCATGTTGTGTCTGAGAGGAAACACATCGAGAGTGGACAAAGGGAGGCAAGCATCTCTGGCTGGTGCTGTTGGTATGATTCTATGCAATGATAAGGGATCAGGGAATGATATCATAGCGGATCCACATTTTCTTCCTGCTACACATATCAACTTTTTCGATAGTCAAGAGTTGTTCTCTTACGTTAACTCTACTTAGTATGCCCTCTCTTACCCCACATACTTGTTTTATATACTGCTAGGGAGATGCTTCATCGTTTGAGTATAATGTTGGTTTTACAGTTTAGAGCCCATGGGAACTCTTACTGCACCTGTAGCAGCTTTTGGCATCAAACCAGCTCCTGTTATGGCAGACTTCTCATCTCAAGGACCTAACACCATTACACCAGGAATCCTCAAGGTTTATTCTATTTATATCTCCTCTTAGATATGTATACATTCTCCTGCTTCTTGCCTTCTTCTTGCTCACTTGATAGTGTGTTTTTGATTAGCCTGATGTAACTGCTCCTGGGGTTGACATCATAGCCGCATACACAAGAGATCAAAGTCTCAGCGGCTTGGAGTCTGATCCTCGCACGACTGCATTCTATGCAGAATCTGGCACTTCCATGTCCTGCCCTCATGTTGCTGGTGTTGCGGGTCTTCTCAGGACAATGCACCCTTCATGGAGTTCAGCTGCAATTAGATCTGCTATCATGACCACTGGTACATGCTTAGCTCTTCCACCTGATCCTGTTAGTCTTTTTCCATTTTGAGATTCACAGTCTCATTGTTTCTTTCACGTGCAGCAAGAACACGAGACAACAGAGTTAGACCCATGCTCAATGGGTCCTACGTGAAGGCAAACTCATTCAACTATGGATCAGGACATATCAGGCCAAACCGAGCAGGAGATCCAGGACTGGTCTATGACTTGACAGTGAACGACTACTTAGACTTTCTATGCGCAGTTGGGTACAACCAAACAATGATTGAGCTTTTCTCAGAGAGTCCTTCCTACAAATGCCCAAGGAAGCAAGTGCGGCAGACTTGAACTACCCATCCATCACGGTGCCTAACCTCACAGACTCTGTGACTGTGACAAGGAAACTGAAGAATGTAGGATCCGTAGGCACTTATGCATCAAGAGTCAGGGAGCCATATGGCGTGTCTGTGAAAGTTGAGCCGAGTGTGTTGAAGTTTGATAGAGTTGGTCAAGTTAAAAGCTTTAAGATGACATTGAAACCTAAATGGTTTGGAAAAGAATCTACCTTCGGTGGTCTCACATGGAGTGATGGCAAACATTATGTTAGAAGTCCTATTGTCGTCTCTACCGTTTAGTTGATAGAGAGAGATATCCATTACGTTAGCAGCTCTTCTTTACTACTTTAATAGGCTCTTGATTATTTAACTCTTTTTTACCTAATGATTGGTGTTGGTGTTGGTGTTGTAAATGATCTAATGCTGTCACAGCATTTATCTAAGTTTTAGTCGTTTCCTTTCCCAAAACTAGCAATACAATACTAGGGAGTAGGTCTGGGCATTTTACATCCGAAAATCCAATTTAAAATCGAATCGAAAGCTTACAAATATTTAGTTGGATCTAATCTTTTATCTTAAAAACAGGAATCGAAAAGTATTGATTCGAATATACCCGGACTCGAATAGATCCGATCCCAAAAGAATTGATATAGACTATGATGGATGATTAGTGATAAGCCAATTAACTGTGTCGGTTTAACTGATTAGTGAGGTGTGTTTTGTGGAAATGCTAGTCTCTTCAGTACTGAAACAATAAACATCTTTATCATTTGAAATTATTAAATCTTATTATATAAAGTACAGTTTCTTCCCTTCTGATGAAGCCACGTCATCAATTAGAGAAGAGAGAAGCTGACACATGTCCTACCATCACAAAATTCAACGTTTCATTAAACCGTTGGTCTCAATTGATACAGACTTATATATCCTTTGGGCTTCTGGTTTACGTTATTGCCAGTCCACTAGGGAGCAAAGGTCCTCCTATCAACTTTGAAACCATCGGACGATTAGGGTTCACATACTCTTTCTCAGCCGCCTTCAAGAAACTTAAGCTTAGAAATCCCGTCCTTTGGCTTTTTTCCGTTCATCTGAATCTGTTTCAACGCATTAATCATGTTCTTTAACTTTTCACACACGATCTCTGTATCAATCAGTCGTTATCTTCTCAAAGGCGGTGTGTCTACGGGTATAAAAAGGTATGCTTTCCTTCTATGAAAACCATCTTCATACTTCTCTTTGCATATTTTCTCTCTCAAAATGGCTAACTCGAAAGTTTTCTTTTTTCTTCCTTCGCAATCATTCACAAACTCTCACACCAGGAGTGACGACCTCTTATCTTCCACAATCCTATTAATCGATAGGCCAAAACCCTTACAAAGAGTCTCTTAAATCCAGTCATATATTGAAAGATCTGCAGGTATGGTTTATGTATTTCTCTCTAACCCATAAAAATATATTTCTCCTTTTGAAATTATGTTTTGGTAAGTGAAGTATATTCAATTTTTTGGTGTTTATGAAGAATAAGGAAAATCCCTCACTGTTTTAGAGGATCAACCACTATGTGAACCATATGACATAATTAGATTTTGCATCGACATTAACATTTTTAGACTATTGATTAGCTTATTCATATACCTTAATCCATCTATACCTTACAATAACAAATAGGAATTGTTGTTTGAAAATAATCATTGAGCAAGCTTTACTCTGTTTTTTTAGATGTGGTGAATCTTTTTTAGTGGAAGATTTACTCTGTTTTCCTATTTAAATTATGTAGCTCAAAAAATTATCTGGAACGTGGCTTCTAATCTCACAATGAGCCGACGATTGAAACATGTCCATTGCGACACCCGTGAGGTCCGTGACCATGTGTGAGTTCTCACGTATGCTTTCTCCATTTTCAATGTGTTCAAATTTGTTACTCTCTTTTGGTATTATGCTTTTGAGTATTACTGAAGGCTTTGTATATCACTGAGTATCATAGTCATTTGCTGAGTAAATAAGCTTAGGTTGTTTCAAATTTGAGCACTCATTGAAACTTAAATTAATTATAAGATAGATTAAAAATCTAACCATTATCTGTTTCTTCATTGAAACAAAAGATTCTTACCTTTATATGTTTGCAGGAATGGTTTCCAGAAGTAGGAATTGCGATGCAACAATTTTTGACGATCAACCACAGCTTCACCGGAGAAGAAGAAAGAAGAAGAAGAGGAGACTCGAGCACACACAACGCTCAGATTCACGGCTGTTGTCTCTGCTATTTGGTATGGATGCAGCTGTTGCTGATATCGCAGGAGCCACCACCGTGTCTTCGAGCTATGGGAGGGTGAGCAAATGTGGCGGTTGCTGCGACCCTTGCGGATGCTCGGTTTATACAGGCTGCTGAAGTGATTGGAGCTAAGACAGAGCATTGGGCCTATGTTGTCAGCTCCGCCATCAATATTTCTGTGCTTCTGGAGATATCATGACACTCGCTGCCGTATAGCCACATGTTTACAAGAACATTCATTATGACAATGATGATGATGATGATGATGATAATGAAGTTGCTGGGATCCATTTGTTTTTTTCTTTGAGAATCACCAAATATGAAAGACTGTAAAACTTACGCCTTTTAGTGTTAGTTTATTTGGTCATAAATAAATGTTTGGATCATCTATATATGTATATATACACATGTTTGTGACTAAATATGCAAAGTCTCAAGAACAATTTTGTGATTTGCGTTTAGTGGAATGTACCATTTGTAGTTGTGGATGCATGCTTTCTTTAGAAAAAACAATCTATAATCAGTTATATTATTTTCTTTATTACTGTGTTGATGAAATTCATGTAAGGTTTTCTTTACTATTTCTACAATGCAAGTACTCGAGTAAAATGTAGGAATATCAAAGTCAGCTCCTTTTAAAAAAGTCCACTCTGCAGCATCAATCGTCTATTCCAAGTTAGTTAATTTAGTTTGCATTTTTGTAATCAGAACTGCCAATCATTATGCATCAGCCACTTACGATGAGACTTTTGCTGATGCTTTTTCAAAGAGACACATTTTTCCGGTGCTCTGAGCCACACTATGACACTACTGAAAATCAAGATCAAAAAGAAGTGGAGTTCAAAGAGGAGTCTGCTTTATTCACCAGGTTCAAGAATCGTTTTACTTTTGGGGAGCCTCTAGCGGGATCATCATTCTCGTCTTGGTAAATGGTAATGGTAAGTCTGCTCAAACAAGTATCAGAGCCACCATGCTTCTTTAAAATGAGAATACGGTTAAAACCAGGCAAAAATCATATATAGTATTGATCTTATGATCGAAGAAAGAACAATTGGTTCACGACCCATAACCAATAGAACACATAGCCAGCGGTCTATGTTTTGAAGCGTTTATTCTCTACCCCAATTGCTGTTCATCTAACTTTTTTTTCGCCAAGCTCGCATCTAGAATCCCTCTCATCTCTAGCTACGCAGGTACTGCTGGACGCAAATGCATTTTCTGTCAGAATGATGTTTGATATGTTAAGCATGGAATGACAATGAATCAATTTTTTTATATTGTCAAACAAATCATGATATTTCAACATAATGTGAATAGTGGGATGTTAGAAAAAAAAAAAGAACAAGTGAATGGTGGAAAACGAAATTATAATTGATATTTCAGAAAACCAAGGGTTAACCGCATCTCGATATATATATCATAAAACAACATAGTTATCTTTACCATATACGCCAATCTGGATATGCTCTTTCAGATTATAACACAAATGTCAAAATCTTTAATTAATCAATGTATTTTGTGAATTTAACTCAAGGATCACAATTTTCAAAAAAAAAAAAAATTATATCTGTTATTTGAATTAAGATAAAAAAAATATTGAAAATCTGTTTTTTTTTCTCATGAATCTATTAATACTGAGATATATTTATGATACGTAAAGACCCAATAAATAGTAATGTTAATGTTAGGAAATAATTTTTATATTTAAAATACTCTTTTAAAATTTATATTATGTATATTTTATTCGTTTA